>JAKSZT010026446.1:9217475-9513897 GCA_026826555.1 Tolypeutes matacus | reverse complement strand
AGATGGATGGAGGCTGCCTCTCTCCAGTTACTGCAATGCCTCTTGCTCCCAGAGGCTATGAATTCTCTTCCTGCTACAGTTTAAGAGGTAAATTGGTTTGGTTGCTAATTCTTGCACGTCTCAGGACGGCAAGATACCAGCCTGTCTGCTGATGGACCCAGGACCAGCTCTGCAGAGTTGAATTCAGACGAGGGCTGCTTCCACTTAACGCGGTGAAGGGCATCGACAGCACGCAGTTCTGAAAGGGCTGGCTGGTGCCCTGCCTTTCTTTAATTGGGGGGAGGCCTGCTTTTCTCCTTTTAACGCTTTCTTTTGTTACTTTGAGCATTATTGTTGTCTAGGTTTATTTCACTTCATACCTTAGTTTGCACTTCTCTATACTGAATCATCATTTTACACGAATTTCAAGAGAAGGTAGTTACACTCATAGTCCATTGAATTTTTTTTTTTACCCTATGTCAAAGCATATGCTTAACTTGCCGTCATCACTGATTTCTTGACCTGGATCAGCTACTTATCTCGACCAGACTTGATTTTAATGGTAAGAATGATAAAGTTCATACTAAGAAAAAAAAAAAGTCCATTTTCCATGATTTACTCTATGACTAAATTTGACACAGACATCATCAGCTCTTTGAGGATCAGTAGAAGACCAGGCAATGCATGAAATTCCAAGCTCTCCGGCTTAGCTCCCTGAAGAAAAAGGAAGCATTCCTCACACTCTTGCCTAATGTAGCCATGTAACCTATTCTCCTGGAAGACATAAGGCTTCATAAAAAAGGATTTGGTAAATCAGTTCCTGGGTTTGCAGGGAGTGTGATGTTGGAGATGCTTGCTCTGCATTTTACAAGATTTGTTCTTTCAATAGTTTCCACCCTAGCCAAGCAGATGATATGCAAATATTTGCACAAAATCTCCTCGAGGATGTGCTCTAAGGAAATTGTTCTCTTAATTTGTTGCCATGTGTTAGGTGTTTGGGTTATAATAACAGACTATCAAAACGGACTGGCATGGTGGAGACCTGCTCTACTCAAAACTGGAAAGAAGGGGTGATGATTAATTTTTATGTAACTTGACTTGGATTGTGGTGTCTTGTTGCCAAACAATGCTTGCTGAATACTGCGATGGGAGGAACTTAACAGGTCATTCTTCCCAGGGCTGTCTGTATTTTAGACACAGTGGAAAGAATATGGCAAGGTTCAGCCTGAGTGGTGGGTTTTAGGCTTCAGTACAGGAGGTATTTTCCAGTGGGATAGCTTCCCTGTGCTTCTCAAATCAAAGCCCCAGAGAGAGACCCCACGTGGTTCTTCCATTGTAAGCAGGTCCTGGGACCCTCGGCTTCTTTTCCTCACGAGTGGTAACGTGTAGCTCTCTTGCTGCTGCTTGACAACAGAGGGCACTGCTGGCTGCATCATGGCCCTTTGAGTGGATCACTCACAGGAGCACCAGTGCTTTGAGCTCATCACGTCTTTCCATGAAGGCTTTGCCAGCTCCCCTTGTCTCTCTTGCTTAATGAGCTGTGTTAAATCTTTACATATTCTGTAGCATGCAACATGATGATAATGTGTAGTTAAGAACGTAATGTCTTTTCTTTAGCACATAGCTTAATGGCTCTTAGCTTGAAGGAGAGAGATGCAAACCTTCGGGGTTTCTGCTGCCCCTGGCATCTACCAAGGGTATCTGAAATGTCAGCTTTTGTAATTTGAAAGCCACATGGCTTCACCCATACCCAAACCTCTACAGAGTATCACTTCATAGATGTGATCCAGAATGTCTCTTTTTTGGAAACACCAGGAATTCATGACAGGGAAGAGGGTAGAATTAAGGCTGTTTTTATACACTGGAGAGCCATATACATAAGAGAAGCTGCCAGCCACGGGCTGAGGAAGCTCCTGCTGCAGACACTCTTTGTCGCCGGGGAGGCATGTGTCTACTTGCCCCAGGGTGAGCTCAATGCATACTTGGTATCACCAACATGGGCGTAGTGGTATCACAAACATGGAAATGTATTCCAAAGGACTTGTCTGCAGAACTCCTACAATGCTGAATTGAAATGTGCAGAGGTAGAGCATTCATTCTTTGTCACACTGCAGGTGCTACGCTTTTTAATTCCATTTGTGCAAGGAATGAAACCCATTAACTGTCACCTAGCAATGCAATTTATAAAAGCTCATTATAGACACCCTTTTCATTTAACTCTGATGGCTGCTTGGCAGGAAAAGTACACATTAGTGAGAAAGTACTGATTTTCTAGGAGTCTCGAACCATAGCTCAGGTACTGAACTGAAAACATAGTTAATCTGCTTATTGTTATCATGAAAGAAGCCAGGGAGGAGTAAATATTCGGATTCATATGAAGCAAAATTTCTGTAATTTTCAAAGGCACTCCTTGGGAACATCTGGTGCTGCCAAATTGCATCAACCGGCTTTAGCTCAGCTTCTCTGTGAAAAAGTGCCACCTTGAAACATGAACTCTGGACAGGCTTGAGAGAGTCTGGGTCCTAGCACTGGCTCTACCTACTTCTGGAGGCCCTAAAACTCCGTGGTCGACAGCATGTCCTTGGCCATCAAGTAGAGGCATGTGCATTTCCTTGTACCCAAAATGGGAATAACCATAATACGCACTTCAGGGGACTGCTGTGAATATTAGATGTGATCGTGCACATGAAAGATTTTGTGCCATGCTTGGCTCAGGAGAAGAGCCCGAGAGACGCCAGTTGTTGGCATCAGTATTACTATTAGGCTAATTAGCTATCTGAACACCCCGGGTCTCTATTTCTTCTGAAACTTTCCCTCCCCTGTACTCCTAACAGCAGGTGACACTGATGGCATCCCCTGGAAGCCAACTGGGGGAGTAACCTGCAAAAAAAAAATCCCTTTGAAAGCATGTTTTCTTCCATTTCTTAATCAAATTTTGCATATACTTCATGATAAATCTCTTGGTTTAAAGATTTTTAAAAAAGATCATAGTTTGAATTATCTTTACCCATATTGGACAAGCAGGGAGATGAGCTCTGAGCATGCCGGGGCTTGAGTGCCCAAGCCCCCAGCCCACCCAGAGGCAGGCATAGCTTTGGAGGTGCCCTCCACTAGTTCCCTGCTGCTTGCTGTGGGGGCTGCAGAGCAGCCGCCTTTTTAAAAGGCAGTTCTGAGCCTATGGGTCTGCTGTGAAGCCTGAGCGTGTTAGAAATGCAGAATCTCAGGCTTCACAGCAGACCCATACGATCCGAACCGCCTTTTAAAAAGATCTCCTGGTGCTGTGCATGTACTTTAATGTTGAGACGCATTGATCAGGCTGTGATGAAGTAAGGTGGGAAGTTAACCACTCCTTGAGCACATAGTAGGGGCCTGGCAGTGTGGTGGTTATATGAGGTCACAGAGAGGAAGATAAGATGTTCCCATTTCTACTAAGAACCTGGTATCTGTGGTTTTCTAGCTGGGACCAAGGGAGCAGCAGTGACCTGGTACCATGGAAACCTGGCATCTGGTACATTAGAAACTTACTCAGCTATTTTTATGGCGATTATCTACCTTTAAAAAGAAGTGAACATAGAGGAGATCAGTGACCTTAACCTGGAGATCTGAAAGTCCTCTTTCGTTATATCCCTTTCTTCACTCTCCTACTTCTCTGCAGCCCTATTAAAAAATTCTTCAGTGTTCTCATCGATTATTCTTACATTCTTACACATATCATTAATGAATGCGGGAAAAAATAAACCTACCTGGTATGAAGAAGAAATAAAAATCCATTTTAAGAGGACAGATAATAAGCAGTTTTCCTAAGGCAACCCTTAGGGTGCATAATGAGCTAAGTGTGTTTTGCTGACACTTGTATACAGTCTGTTTCCAACATGCTCTCACTTGGCTCTGTGGCTTCTAATTCATGGGTCACTGAGAGTTGCAAGGGAGTGAATACTTCTTCATACTTCGCAGGGCCACTGTTTTCTTCCTAAACTGCAGTGTCGAGCGGTTAAAATTTGATGTTGTGCAGAGTGACATTATTGCCCAAAGACAAGGGGGGAATCTTTCATTGTTAGGAAGGATGGCCATGGTGGAAAAGTACTAAAGTCAAGGGAAGCCCAATCTGATTGCTTCTTCTGAAGTCTAGATGTGGAACTGTGTCCCTAAAAGTGTCGATGATGATGAGTCACCTGTGGATGCAGGCACACTGGGGAAGACTGTAACAGACCTAGTGGATTACCTGAGAGCAGAGGCCTGAGTTATTCTCTGAAGAGGCAGCTTGGTCTCTCCCAGCCTCAGCACAGGGAGGGTAAAAAGGGTGCTCTCTCCTGTCCATTAGAAGTGAGGGTCCTTCTCTGGCACCTCTCGTGGGTAGCGTGAACGATGCCTTGGCTAACTTCATGAACATATCATCAGAACCAGCCACCCCTCCTTCCCACATGCCCACTTTCCAGCCCACCCTATCTGGCTCACCCTCCCTCCTCCATCACTTAAATTGAACTATCCGACTCCACCAGCGACCTCTTAGTTCCAAGTCCAAAGGCCTCCCCGCAGGTCTTCTCCTAGACTTTACTTCAACATTTGAAGCAGGTTTTGCTGTTGTGTTTTTTAAGGCTCTCTCTTCCTTTGGCACCTTATGTCTGCTTCTTTCCATCATATCTGGTCTTCTCTATTTCTTGAATGGCTTGACCCCCTCACCCTGTTAAGCACAGCTATTTCCTGCTTCCAGTCCTGCCTCATTCTAGCTACACTCTAATTTTTAGATGCTCATCCATTCAAACAGTAGTTACTTGCAAGTGCCTCCCAAATACACATATCTGAGTTTTCCTAGTATCAAATAATACACCTCCCACTGCCTGCTGGACATTTGCATGCGATTGATGGCTGACTTCTCATCTGCATCTCAATGTGTCTGCCCCCCATAATCCTGGGCTGAGCTCAAGTTTTAGCTTCATCAGGAAGCTTTCAATGACCTCTAAGCCGAGAACAACCTCTCTGTCCCTACTGAAGTAGGCCAATTGAGATGTGCAAAGGAATAAATGTTCTTCAGTATTGTTACTGTTTCTTCCCTAGGACCCAGTGGCATTGAGCAGTTAAAGTTTGATGTTATGCAGAGTGACATTTCTGCCTTGCATTGTTCACTCATTCTATAAGTATTTACTGAGTGCTTACTGTGTGCCAGGTACTGCTTTATGTGCTGAGGATAGAGCAGTCAACAGAAAGTGTTTGCCATCAGGAATGTTCTGGAATGGAAGCTGGACCCAGCCATAAACAATTTACCAGATGGTAATGAGTTCAATGAAGAAACATACAGAAAAGCAAGGGGGAAGGAAACTGTGTGTTTGTGGTGGGGGTGCTATTTATTTAGGGTCACCAGGGGGGGCCTCTCTGACACTGCCATTGAGCAACAATCTAAAGGAAGAGCGAGCAAGACAACTGCAGGAGAACAGTGCAGGTGCTGTGCAAAGAGTGTCCTGCTGTCTGGGGCATGGCGATGAAGCCAGTGTGGGCGAGGGGGTACGTGAAGGGACAGAGGCGGGAGGTGAACCTGGGGTCAGCAGGAACCGGATCACGGAGGGCCTCCGGTCTTGCTCCGGATGAGGGAAGAAGCCACCATAGACTTTTTTTTTAAAGATTTTATTTATTTATTCATTTATCCCCCCCTT
This sequence comes from Tolypeutes matacus, assembly GCA_026826555.1. Taxonomy (NCBI): domain Eukaryota; kingdom Metazoa; phylum Chordata; class Mammalia; order Cingulata; family Chlamyphoridae; genus Tolypeutes; species Tolypeutes matacus. The sequence goes on along the minus strand of JAKSZT010026446.1, from coordinate 9,508,270 downwards.
GCTGCTTGTGCTCGCTGGGTCAGCTAACCACACCACGTGGGCGACTTTTGAACAAGAGAGCTTTGAGTATTGTGATCTGGCTTATGTTTGCTTGTTTGTTTCCCCCCCCCAGATGGTTCTCTCGTCTGTTTGTTTGTTGTTTTTGCTCGTTATCTGCTTGTTGTCTATTTGATTCTTCTTTAGGACACACCAGGGGGACGTCTGATGTGGGAGGTGGGTACTCAACTGCCTGAGCCATATCCACTCCCTGCTCATTTTGTTTTTGCTCACTGTTTGCTTGTTGTCTTGCTAATTGTCTGCTTGTTGTTTTTTCTCATTGCCTGTTTGTTGTCTGCTTGTTGTATGTTTGTCTTCTTTAGGAGGCACCGGGAACCTGAACCTGGAACCTCCCATGTGGGAGGTGGGAGCTCAATTGCTTGAGACACATGTGCTCCCTGGCTTATGTTTTAAAAGAATCACTTTGGCTGCCAAGTTGAGAAGAGTTTGGATTCGAAGACGGAAGCAGGGAGAGCATTTAGGAGACTATTAAAATAGTTTATGTGACAGCTGGGGGGGAGAGAGGTATGGAGTTGGTAAGAACTGGTCAGGTATTATGTTTTTTAAACTACAGAGCCACCAGCAGCAGGAGGGTAAGAAAGAAGCAAGGATGACCCCAAACTTTTGGGCCTGAGCTTTTGGAGAAAGGACGGTGTCAAAAGATGGAAGGAGGAGTAGGTCTAGTAATGCAGAGTTTGGACGTTTAAAGTTTGAGGTGCGTTTCAAACATAGAGGGGAGAAAATCAAGGAGGCACTTTGTTATATATGACCTAGTTGCTTCATGCAGACCAGTGCCCTGAAAATACAGCTTTTAAAAAGCTCTATAGCAAAAGGAAATAGATCCCACAAGGGCAGGAATGAAGCAGAGCACACAGACTGCTACCACTCTTTTGTATGCTACCCACTGCAAACAGCCACCCACCATACAAGGTGGTTTCTATTATATAATTGCATTATTTCTTCAACCAGGTCTAATCATCTTCATAGTTTTAAATCACTATTTGAGAGCAACTAAGACCTTTTATTCTACTATTGGTGCAAGAAAAAAAAAAAAAAACAGTATAGTGGAAAGTCAACTATTCATATTGCTGATGAAGTCATTTATTGTGCTTACAAACCAAAGTAGGTACTAGACTATGGCTTGGAAGATGCCAAGAAGACATACTGGGACCCTGCCTTCTCTACAACAAAAGAAAGACGGCCCCTCAGAAGGAGTCCGGTCAAATGCTTTGATCATGGACAGCTGTAAGTACACACAAGAATCTAAACTATCATCAGTGTTATACTTTGCTAAAAAAAAAAAAGAATCCAAACCATACAGCTAAATGCACCATTATATACATGGAGCCTAGAAAATGACTTCCAGATTCCATTTACTATTTACGAAATAATTAGGGAGTTACACTGAAACTCTGCATATCTGATAGTGTCTTTTGTGTCATATAAACTATTTTATGATACTTCTTTCCTATGTGACCTACAGGTAGAATCATTGTTTTCCACTTCCCTTTTTTCTCTATGACTTCCCTTTATCTCACTTCATAATTATTCTATATCCTCTCTTCAACTCTTACACAAAAGATGGAATAAAGAAGAAGGAAGAAAACACCAAAAGTCCAGCATCCTGTATCTAAATGCAACTTATAGTGCTCTTTGAGCAAAATGAGGTTCCAGTCAGGTGCATATTTAGTGCATAATTCTTCAAAGCAGCAAGATTAACAAATGTCCTAGAATGAAATAAAATAGCAAAAGGATTTTCAATATTTTGCATTTTTTTGATGAACTTCAAAATATGCTTTGGCAAAAGACTCCAAGAAATATGTTCTTTGTGTTCTCCGTGCCAGCGTATAAATGTCACTAAACACACTCAATGTAAAAATATCAGCATCACCTCTCTTTACACTTCATCATGTGGGAGACGATACTTTATTTATACTCAGCTCAGACTAACAGGAATTGGTCAGGTCTAATCTGCTGCCAGCTAGGCAAATGGAAAAAAGATCCATTATTTCAAAACTTGAGCCCTCCGGTTCCACATAAATATAGAAATGAGCAGCGTTCGATAAAATTGTGAATTGTTTCACCCTTTTCTCACCTTTTGAGGCTAAAATAATTCAAGAACTACATTATCCTATACTAATAAAGTGCTTTAAGAAAGATGGAAACAATTTTAGAAATGAAGAGAAAGCCTTTCGTTGTGAAATGGGGAGTTGTTGTATTTGGACAGTTAACAAGGACTGAAAGCCAGTAAACTTAGAAACCAGGGAGGAAATCTGCGTCACGAAAGATTAATCAGAGGTCATCCTCTGAGACACTGATGTGTGAACTCGCAGCATATGGGGCTGAAATGACAAGGAATTTTGCAAGTCCCTCTCGAAACAATTAAACTTCATTCGTGAACAAAATTTAGAGTCACCTGAGTCAAATGTATATGTTCTCTTGGAGCATTATTTTATTTATCAATAAAATATCCATTAAGTCTACGTACTTTGGGCAAAATTGCTTTTAAAGATCATCAATAGAAATATCCATTATCTGCCACCTAATTTTTTATGCTACCTCATTTTTTATTGCTACTCAACAAATCAGTCAAAGGACTTTAGACAAATTAACACCAGAAAAGCTAATATTTTCTTCACTTTTGGTAAAACAAAATGTGGCTGCAGCAGCCAATATATGAGTTTGTTGTTCATAGCAAAATAAGCAAAATAATTACTAAAGCCAATGCTACCCTAAGAATAACCAATACAAAAACAGTTTAGAGATTTTGAACACCAATAGTTGATTCCCAAGTGTGAGTTAATTAATAGCTTAATAATTTATCATGTGTGGATGATGTAGGCATCTTTTGAAATTATTCAATATCAGATATTTAAAGAGATATGATAACAAAATAAATGTTATAACCTGGCTAACATAATATCTAAACACCTACCAAGTTTCTGAATGATATGAATAGAATCAGAAACATCTCCAGGATATATAATGGAAGAGAAAAATGAGGAAACTGAGATACATCAATGTAAAAATCATTTACTTCCTTAAACCAGAGTGGTTTAATAGCTTATAAAATTGGCAAACTGTTAAACACTACTGCTTGTTCAGAAGGTGGTAATTCAAAGGACAGAATGAGAGCCAAAAGAAATCTCTGAGTCCATGTAGCCCAACTCCCAAATTTTATTGGTGGGGAAAGAGATGAAGTATCAAGTCTCCAATTGACACTAAAACAAAATGCAGAATGTACATAAAGCTTGATTCTTGGTTATCACTCCTCTGGCTCTAATGTATGAATTCTTGCATGTTATTGATACATCTATTTAGTTATAGAACGCTAATACAATAAACCTAACACAAATTATGGCTCTAGCTAAGGGAAAAAAGACACAAAAGGAACAGTGGGCAAGACAAAACAATAGGTGATTCTAAGATGTTTGCTGTACTTAGGAGGTTTCCCCCAAACAAGTTCTATGACATTGTTGGAGCAAATGGTTAGTATATCATTTATTTCACCATCTGCATTGTTTTGTCTCCAGTCAGAAATATTAGCACTAATAGTTGGTGTAGCATTTGTTTAACTAAAATCTCTGTAGTCTCCATTCAAAAATACTTGCTGTACAGAAAATAAAAATTTTCTGACAGAAACAGTTTACGGTGACCATGGGTCATCTGAGAAGGAAGAAAATGTTGTATTTTCTGTGAGTTAATTTGCTCGGTTCTAACCCAGAAGGTTGTGATAAAATGAGGATCCCCTATGTGCCTATTCCCCACCATTTAGAGTCCTCTGCTTAATTCTAGTTGATGAAATGCTAATATGCTTCAAAGCTCAAAATACAGTAAGGGCATATAAGTCAGCTTTAAGTCTTCTGCCAGAGCGGTCAGGTGAAATTTTGGGTACTCTTAGGAGGTCAGTTTTCTTCAAACTTATGGAATTACTGCGTACCATCAGTTTTTGTAGCATCCCTCATATAGAGGGAGGGCCATTCTTATCTGGAATTCTGAGAACTTGGTGGAGAAGCAGAGCGGTAATTCCCATGAAAATTCAGTCGGCTGGCCTTGACGGCACCGTCCCTGGCAGAAGAATTAAAGACCTTTATCCCAGGTCGCTATCATTTCACCTCATCGCCCTTCCCAAGACAGACAAAAACTTTACTTCTTGAAACAAAAGACGAAGCTATTTTAAACAAACACTCCTGAAGTAATCCCTAGAGAATTAAGAAACCACGGTTAGAGTACAATACCTTTTAGAGTGGTTCCTCATTTTAAAAAGGCCAAAAAAAAAAAAAAAAAAAAGATGGCAGTGTCTTACTGAAGCTAAGTAGCTCTTATCATTCTGATATTGGGAAAAGATCCAAGTGTGTGACACATAATGAGGAATTATGAAAGTACACTTGAAGTATTTCTTAGGAAAAAAACCTGGGAGGCAAGTCAAACTCTGTCTCTAGCAGGCAAGAACAGACAGCAAGTTCATATTTGGTTTCCTATTGGCACTTGTATTATAAAAGGTAATCACTTTCTATTTAGTTGCATCTCTCATTAGGCAACTCCCACACAAAGATTAGGCTCTTGCTGTAAAATGCAAACCACAGATGTATCATTTGAGCATGTTCTAATTAATGAAAGGCACTAGCAACATCATACTTGCACGAACAAACCTCAATCAAGCCCAGAGCACAAGGCTTGGGTTTTAATCTTGATTCTGTCATCTACCACTTGAATGACCTTGGAAAAAACCAGCTAACCTCTCTGAGCCTTGAACCTTATTGTCTTTAAAATCCATTCAAATTCTAACATTCTAAGGCTTTATAGGAATATATTTTGGTTCTAACAAATTGCTAAAAAAAATGAGGGAAGAATGGATTTGGAAATCATCTTATTTATAGTAAGTTGAATGTCAGGGAAATTTGATAAAACGATCTCATCAATTTTTTGACATTAAAATGCAAGTTAATATTGAAGTTGCTCAGGGTCTGTGTTGCTTGGGACCTCCCTGAGAGTAAGAAAGTGACTTTTATCTTTGTCTACTCCAAAGCCCACTCCATAGCTTAGTGTACAGGCTTTCTTTAGCGGACATATGAAAATTATGTCTGCATCTCAGGAGCTTTGGATGAATATACTGCAAGCTCTCGGGTCACAGGGACTTCTGTTTTGCTCATCTTTGTTTCTCTGGGGTGCGGTACAATGCCTGGCACATAGTAGATGCTCATTAATACTCATAAACAGACAAACGAGTATGTAACAGAGCTTTTCCCCTATATTCATCCTGACAGTGCCAGCCAGGGAGGGGAAAGGGGCAATAAGGAAGTAGGATGGTTTCTTCTTTAACCTGGGTAGCCCAGGGGCTGAAGAGCTCAGGGAGAGAAGCAGGAAGACAGTGGCCTGGGAGCTGCAGGAGCGGCCTGGAGGTACCTGGGGTGGGGTGGGGGGCAAAGGGCCTGATTCTGACCCACCCAAGCACACCCCTGCTCACCGGGTAGTCTTTTCTTAAAAAACGATTTTCTGGCTAAGATTTCGAAGACTAAGTTTATAGTTACATATTTACACAACATATACACAATACTGGAGGCCTCCTTGTACCTACAATTGTTGTCAAAACTGTGGTCTGGTATCCGTGCCCCCATCGCTTTCTCCTCTTCACAGCTAAGCCCCTAGTCTTCTGCATTCTGCCTCTGCCCCACCTCCAGGAGGACCTCTTTCCTCCTTTCCATCTCAGCGTTTGTACTAATTCAGCTCCTTCTCCCCGCTTGCCTGATGCTCTCAGAACTGGCAGGGATTGTACTGGGACTTCTGTTGCTTTGTGAGCTCCCCGGGCTCCGCAAGTCTCAGGAGGGGAGAGAAAATGTACCATTGCCTCGGACATGAGAAAATAAAATTGATTAGAGAAGCTGAAACGCTAACACTCGTGTTTCTACGGGCTCTGAAGCTACAGATACCCAGACCTACTCACTCTTCTCAATTCTCTGTGCTCAGCAGATCCTTTAATGATATTACTGACATTGCCCAACCTGCTCCTTTTAAGGAAATTGCTATTGATCTTGACAAGCTATAGGACAGAGCTATTTTTTTTTTCTTTAAGAGAGACTCCTGCAGATAATTTTCCTATATTTCTGGTGGAATTTTACAAGTAAAAAATGAAACAAAACTTCTCTTGTTAATCTGTGGATAATAGCATAGTATATTTTCTTTTTAACATTTCTCTTCACAAATGTACATGCTTAGCACAGTTACAGAGGAGATGAAGCTCTACCTTTCCATTTATTATGATGCCAATAAAGCTCTATTTTGAGCCACAAGCCCAGTCTTCACCTATCATGTTTGGGCTCTAGGAGTTGAATGTGACTTAGGAACTACTATTCGGTGCAAGAAGTCGGGAACTTAGCTTCGCGTTCAGTTCTGCTGCTGGCAATTTCGCGGTTATCTTTGCTTAAGTTTCCACAAATGCCAGGCTAGTGAAAGGATATTTATCTTAAGTAGTCCAAAAAAGACTATTGAGGTATCTGAAAAATGGAATTAACTCCACAATTATCCAGTATGGCTGGGAATGTGGTATTTTGGTTAATAAAAGTGAAAGAAAAAAAAAGCCATATTTTTTTATCGCTTATATACTGTGGTCTAGATTGGCTAGTCTTTACCAAAGTAATCTTCTCCTACTCCTGAGCATACTGGCTGGACGACAATTTCCAGCCTCCTCTGCAGTCAGGTGCGGTGTGGGCACTGCACAGTAACAGGTGCTGCCCCGGCCCCCCCACGGCCAGCCTCTTCTAAAGGGCCGCAAGGGAGACCCTCCCGAGGCTGATCCTGGGAACCCTGTTTGAACACGGGCGAGTGGGCGGGTGGAGGGGCCCTCAAACCTTGGCTCAGAGAAGAGATGCCTGACCAGGAACGACCTAAAGGGGACTCTCACCTGAGTTACAGGTAACTGTAATTTTAACCCGCCAATTTTCTGGAATTTACCAGTTACATCAGCCAGATGACTGCATATTCGATATTTTCAAAGAATTAAGACAACATAAAACACGCCCCCTCCGCAGTGGAACGGCATGCTGCCTTTCCCTGGCGATTCAACCCGCGCTGCAGAGGTGTGATTCGGGATCATCATCTGGAACAAGACTTCCCTCCAAAAGCCCCTCGAAGCAGGCATTAGAGGAGATCTGAGGGAAACCCATCGACGAAGCCAAATGGCATGGGGGTGCAAACACAAAAGTGGAAAACGGAATTCTGTGGCTGGAGCTCAGTGGTTGTCTTATTTCCCAATATTAAAATATTTCCCTTCTTGGGGATCAGGGAAAGAAAAACCACTTGACCATTTAATCTAAGAATTACAATGAAATTAATAATTGTTCGTATTAACGATGAACTTAACATATATATAGACGTGCAAAATCCTTTTCCATATATTGTCACATTTAATACCCAAAAGATTCTTTGAGGTACATCTTATTAACTTCACAGGTTGGAAAGCTGGGATATGGTGTGCTAAGTCAATTACCTAAATCAGACAACTTGTGAATGATAGAGCTGTAATTTGAATTCATTTTGCTGATGATCACATTCATTCTCATTAAAAGAGTAGTTTGAGGAAGTTGTCCCCAACCTCTCAACACGGGCCACCGTGAACACACTCCAGTCTGGGTTCTTTCTGTTTCATTCCACTGAACTATTCTAAGTCCATAATGACCTCTGAATTGCCAAATCCTTTTTCTATCCTTATTTTACCTCTCATTAGTCTAAATTATTGATCATTCCCTCCACTGGAGACCCTTTCTCTACTGACATCCTTCTTTTCTCTCAGGCTTCTTTCAAGCTCCCACCCAGCTTCTGCTGCATCCTTTCTGCTCAGAGCTCCATTCTCCACCTCTTAGACTCCCATTCCAATTGTGTGTAGCCTTCCCCAAACTGCCCTCATCCACAGCTTTACCCACCCTAGGTGGAACTCTGTTTCTACAAATCAGATGCCTTCTGAGTTCTACACCAGGCTCTTTAGCTGCCTGGTGGATGCCATCATTTGATGACCATGGTGCTTCAGACTCAAGATATCCAAAATTGAACACAATCTTTCCCTTCCAGCCCGGTGGTCCTGTGTTCTCTATAGGAGTTGGCATGATTCGCCTATTTACAAAAGCCAAAATGGTGGGCGGTAGCCTGGATTGAATCTTCTCAGGTGCCCCCCGTTTGCTGCAATCACCCATTAATCTGTCTTTCTGCCTCCTGCCTGGCCCTCCTGCCAACCATTCTCCACACTGGAGCCTGAGCGATCTTCCTAAAATATAAGTCTCATCACCAATTTGCTTGTGTAACGCCCTTCCAAGGCTCCCGGTGACTTCTAAGTCTCTGGGTTAGCTACAAGATTTCCCACGACCTCACATTCCTTTCCAGACTGCTCTCCTGCCCTGTTCACTTCGTTCTTATCCCGCCTTCCATTCTGTGAAATGGTTCCCTAAAGCTGTTCTACACTGCAGGGTCGTCTCTTTTGTCTCAAGAGCCTTACTCCTTTAGCTCTCTGTGCGACTCCCCGTAGCAGGGTCACCTGCTAAGGGAAGGTTCCACAGGGCCGCTGTGTTCTGAGCCCATCTCTATGCTAACAGCCGCCACGGGGCATTGTCCTCCTGGCACCGACTCCTTCCTCCTTCGGCAAGGCCCACCTCACACTAGTTTAGTAGCAGTTTAGCTTAGTGGCCTCTTCTGAGACTCATTGGCTGTGTGTCCCTGGGCAAATTACTTATCTTCTCTGTGCCTCAATTTTCTTAGGTATGAGATGGGAAAAATAAGGGTATCCTTCCCATAGGGATGTTATGAAGATTAAAGCACTAAGAAGGGTGCTTGACACATAGTTAGCACTTTATAAGTGCTGGTAATAATTGTGATTTTTCTTTGCCTCACCATAGCCTAGCAGAATGGAAAGGAAATATTAATACAATGAATTATACAGAGGTGGGGGAGAGATTTTAGGGCTTATTTTAAATATAAAATTAACTCAGACTACAGCTTGACTAAAGTAATACCCAGTCCTCCTGAAATGCAGTGGAAATGTGGAGAACTCTTGGCTAATGCCATTGTAGAGGAAATTAAAGAAAATGGGTTAAAAGTACAGCTGATGAACCCCTCACTGTACAGTGTAGTCAAATAACCTGAATTAATAAAATAATAGATCGGTTAGTATAGTGAAAGTACTTAAGCCCACTTCTTAAGGCCACTTGAGCCTGCTTGTTTATATCTACATGCAATGATGCATGCACACACATATACACGACAGGATTTACTTGTATGTAATTTTTTTTTTTTTTACCGGGAGGTCCCGGGGATCGAACCCGGGTCCCTCCATATGGGAGACGGACGCCCAACCAGTTGAGCCACATCTGACCCCCACTTGTATGTAATTTTACCCAAAGAAAATCTCTCTACTCCCCTGCATAGGAAGGGTTCCTCAGTCTCCAAGTAGGAAGGAGCTGCAGACTAAACCCCTCCATGAACGTTAAAATAAAAACCAGAGCCTACTGGACACAGCTGCTTCCACCAGTCTGCTCAGAACCTATTTTTTCATGAAGAAACTAACCCTTGTCACTTCCAGATGATACTTGTGGGTTTAGGAGATATTGTCCAAGGGAAGAATGAGCTGAGAAATCCACAACACAGCAACAGAGATAAGAAACAAGACAGACATCCAAAGACGACAACGATGAAGGAAAAGAGGAGGAGGAGTAGAAAGAAATCTTCCCCTGAAAGAAGAGAAGGGACCAGGGCAAATCTGAAGGGGAAGATTAAAGACGGAAGAGAAGTCAAGACAGTGAGAAAAAAACAAACTACCTATGTGGTCTCCATGGGAGGACAGAACGTCAGGGGCTTAAACGACTTCCTTTTCCATTTTTTAAACTCCTCAAATTATCATCTCAACTAAATTCCAACGTCTTTTAAAAGAACACAGGCTTCCTAATTCAGAACTTCACTTTAATACGTTTCACATAACTTGGTTCTGTGTTTCCTATCTCCATTAATTTCTCTGGATCTTTATAAATGAAATACTCCTAAATTAAGCTACGAGGAGTTCATCTATGGTCACGGGCTAAGAGGAATCTGGCCTTCAAGTACTTAGCGTTATAGGGAACCAATCACACTGCAGAAGCTGGAAGTCTTCCCTCTGCATTCCTGGTTCTATTTATACGGAGACCCTTGAATCGTGCAGAAGAAGCAGCAAGCCTTGCTGAGAGGCTGCAAAGCTGCCGCTGGGCTAGTGGAGATATTGCCAAATCAGCAAACTGACAGATGGCAAATTGGAAAGAAAGCAAGGGAACTAAGGAGACAATGGAAATGCCAGACAACTGTAGGACACAATGCAGCTTGGCTTTAATTAACAATTTGGTATGCAAATCTAGCAAGCGATAAAAGAAAACTAAACTAAAATCATTGAAAAATAGGGCTGGAATGGACATTAGAAATCATTTAGTCCCACCAATTTTTCAAGGGAGGAGAAAGATTTAGAGAACCTCAAATGACTTGGATAAGTTCAAGGTGCCAAAAGTTAATTCAGTCACTAAAAATATAAACAAATAAAAACACCCCCCCCCCCCCATAAACCCAGATTCCTTCATAAGGCATCACCGTAAATACCAAGACAGGGGAAACGGTCTACTTATCCTTCTCTCCACCTAAGCAGTGACAAACAAGAAGATGTTGTTAGACTGCCCTCTTGGAAGGAGTAAGAATGGAAACGGAACCACAATCAGAGACATCACTTCCGGAAACTACAAGTCAGTCTTGTTTATGGACAGGACTTGACGTGGTCATTGTAAATGTTTATAGTCATTTACAATGATTATAAAAGGTCAAAAGGAACAGGAGCTGGCGTTGCCTGTAACTGTGGCAGGACTGTGTGGGGGTAATGTCCAGGCCATTTCTGAATCCAAGCCAAATCCCCTGGCTGCTAACGGGAAAGCGCTGGTGGTGAGCCACCAGACTCACAACCATCGGCCGCAGAGTCAAAGCCTCTATTTCTTGATCTACTAGGTTGCTGGGGAAGTTCTGGAGAAAGGCAGTGGGAACGGGCAAGGTTGGGAGGGGACTGTTAAATTTGTATAAACCCTCATCTGCCAAGATAAAGGTGGAGGAGGGAGAGGATGGAAGTCTATAAAACCCAAAGGGCAGGGGTAGGGTAAACATGGAACTTTTAACCAGGTGCTGTTACAGGAGAGCCAGGAGCTGGGGGAGGGGGAGGTGGAGGTGACACCCTGGAGAAATCAGAAGTAAATCCAGGAAAAATAAGAGGGCTATTTAGTCTGTACGTAGTAAACATTTGTCACTCATTACCTCAAAAACTGGTACAAGTTGAAAAATATCAGGGACTCCAAAGAGATAGGGTAAGTTCAAATATAATAGTTAAGTTTTATTGCTAAGCTAACGTAGACTGTTTTGAGGATACATCCCTGTACTTTTGAGTTTAGGAATATGGCTTTGCTTGATGTGCCGCCGGTAGGTCCAAAGTCAAGACTAGAGCTGCATTTCTTATAGTCCCCTGAAGAAAAGACACTGGACAAAAGCATATTCTATAGATATCAAAAACACAACCTTCAACTATTTGAAGGATTCAGATTTTTTGCAAATGTCTTGCCTGAAACCTAGAATACAATCGGCTCTCTATGAACGCTCATTTCTTAGTTCTTGCTGCACTGCGTTTGTATCTGAAAACAGTCATCATTAGTCAGCCTTATATAGCCTGTCTGCTCAGGCAAATTAGAGAAAGCTGGGTTTTATTCACCTTTGTGTACCACCTTGTCCCTCTAACTCCATTAAACCAAAGCTTTGTACCTTTTGCAAGTTTGGGGTTTAATGTTCACTGATTTAATGGGACAGATTTAAAGTTTTCTCCACTTGAAGTCTGCATTGCAATTCAGTTGATTATAACGATCCCATCCTGAATAACACAGATTCCAGAACAGAGTTCCATGCAATAATATTTGTTTTCTTTGTAATAGTTAAGGAGCTAATTAAACATCAATCTCACTGCATTATTAAGCAGGCCACATTTGTCTAATCATGGTACCTTGAGAAACTTTGTCAAATGTCTTTCTTTTTTAATATTTTAATTTTTTTTTGCAAATTTCTTTCTGACATCAAGATCCACTAATCTCCAACCATGTTCTACTATAAAGTCTGTTCTATGAAATCGACAATGATGTTGCTTTGGCTTCACCTTCTTTAGGTGGGCTCTTGTTTAGCCCTACATACGTCTTCATTTCCTCATTTTTCACAACCATCTATTTAATAGCACTTTCTAGACTACAAATAGTATGCTGCGTTTCATAGAGTAGACAGTCAAAAACCATTGTTGGGTGAATTGTTGATCGGCCTCATGGATGAAAGATGGGCTACGTTACAGTCTGCAGTATGCTCAGTCCCAGGGCATGGTCCTCATTTAGTGGATCCTTTCCCGGGGGAAGGTTCTTTCCTGCCTTTCCTTCCTTTCTTCTTCCAATCTTCCTCCCATAAACTTTTAGAAGGGCTTACTGTATCCTGGAGCATGGTGTCTAGTTCTGAGGAGCCACAGAGAGACAGATGAGAATATAATAAACAACCCTTTATGTTATTATCCTACTTAATAATTGGTACCGTGTTTTAAAATTTTATTTAAGATGCACTTATATATTGCTTATTATGTCCTAGACACTGTTATAAGGACTTTACAATCATTAACATGTAACCTGTATAACAACCTTATTAAGGCAGACACTGTTATTATCCCCATTTTACAGATGAAAAAACTGAGGTACAAAGAGATTAAGTAACTTCCCCAGGTCAACTTCCCCGACACATGCTTGCCAACTGAACTGACACAGCCTGGAGACAACCGCAGGAGCATGGCTTCAGAGTTTGTGCTTGTAGCAACTGTACTAAGTTGCTATGAAAATATCAGGAAAAAATGTCCACAGAGGCCCAATTATCACTGGATGCCCCCTTCACTGTAGAAGGCAGTATAAAGAAAAGAAAGGAGAAACAAACAAATAAATAAGCACAAAAGAAGGCAGGAATGTTCAAAACACATCAGATTTCTCCTATGTGAACATGTATAAAACATGTCTAGAAATACGGAGAAGAGTTATATGCCCTCCCAGAGCCGAGATGCTGCAACAGGGCTCTAGAGCCAAGTCCGATCTTCCTCGCTACCTCCTGCACTTCTGCCATTCCTGCCATCACTAGCAGCAGGCCTAAGCCTCAGGCTGCTTCTCCTTCAGGCCTGCCAGACGAAAGCCCGTCTCTCCGTTCGTTTCCCCCTGATTAGACCGGGACTGACGCAGTGTGCCACCTTTTGTTTGTCCCCGGAAGTGATGCTATTCTACAATTCCTTTTTCAGAACACCTTGTGCTCTCTTCCACCAGGCAGCCTAGAGTGGAATGTGGATAAACCACGCCGTGGGCACTGCCATCCGCCAGCCCCGGGGAAAACAGCAGCTGCCACTTTGCACTGAAATTTGGGGGGGTTCTTAAAGTATAAATTAAGGCCGAATTGTATTTTCTGATTAAGGAGACTCCAGGACATGTCTCCATTCATAAGAGAGAATGTGTATTTTAAAGCCCTTTATGCAGGAGAATTATATTCGCTAAGGTTTGGAAAACTGAAAAAATCATTCCCATCTGGGCAAATCCTGAAGATTTTCACAGACAATCCTGCACCTCTTAAAAAACTGAGAGCATTAAATAGAATAAGAGTTCCAGGAGTTTCCCAAGTAAGTGTTTTTCAGAGAAGACCCAATTGTTTAAGGCTGCAATTCAAACATTATTGAAAAGGCAATTGGGAAAACTTTTAAGCTTTGAGCGACTTCTATAACTGGAGATATAAAAGTGTTACTAAATTATTGGTGTGATTGTCAAAGATAAAATTACCTGTTGACATTCTCAAAACTAAGCTGAATCTTTTTTCACTTACTTAAAAAACAAAAAGAGAACAAAAAACAAACTTTGTTTTATGGTCATACAATAGACTTCAAGTTAGAGCCATTAGGGAAAGGCTGTCAGCTAGGGGTAGGGGGAATAAAATGGTGCAAAGTTTCAATTCAGTAGGGTCTCCAAAAGACAGACATCTGATAAAGAAAACACTGTGCAGGTTTTCTGGATGATTTTTCAGATCCCTGTTCTCCATGGGGCTTGATTCTCTCTCCTCTGACAGGAGGTTTGCAAACCTCTGTACAATGAGGCCTCAGGAAGCTACTTCTTCCCCCAAATCTTTCACTCTGCATCCCAGAGTAGCTGTCAGGAAATGCCTGATATTGATAAAATTTTCCCTTCATCTGTGAAGGGAAAAACTTCCTGATGGTTTTTATTAGAATTATCTGACAAAGTGGGATCAGATAATTCTTGTTTCTGTACTGAGGGACTCCCCCACATCCTTCTATGACCCAGTACAATTCCAGGCTTTGGAGAATGCTGCTAGGGGGAAAGTATGGATGGGGAGTCCAGGACTGTCAGCAGTATTCTGAAACACGATGCAATCCCTTAGATTCATTATTTTACTTTAATGGAATGCCTGTCATCGTTGAGGAACAAAAACTATTATTTTTATCAAAGCTATGCCATCCAAGGACTTCAGCCTCAGAAGAAATTTCATTTTGATTTGGTTCCTAAATTAAATGTTCTTTTTCTACATCCTGACTGTACAGATCTTTCTTTTCCTCACAATGCAGGAATCATTAGGTTTCAAGATTAAGTGACCCAGGAACTTTTGTGTTGTGAGTGCCTAACGCTCTCTGACCATAAACATCTGGCCTAGGTATTCCTACTCTGACAATTTAAATACATACTTAGCACATTAAAACCCACTCATTTATATCTAACTGATCTACTTGGCTGGGGACACCAGCCAAGTCTCAAATGGAGACTGAAGCTCAAGGACAAAGAAGATCAATGGAGTCCAGTCCCTGCTCCTAGAGTAGTAGGAAGGGCTCTGATCCTGCTGAAATGCCTGCCACGTAGCAAGCTGTGTGCTGGCTTGAGGTTAGGCCCCCTTGATTTAGTTTTCTCAATAATTTCTTGAGCGACGTGGTGTTTTCTCCTATTTTATAGATAGGAAAAGGAGTTAAAAGATTTCCACAGTGTGATGGTTAGGCTAATGTGTCAACTCGGCCAGGTAATTGCATCCAGGTGTTTGGTCCGGCAAGCACTGGGCTAATTGTAATACAAGAGCATTTATGTACTTTGATCACCAGTGAGTTTACTGCGTGGATGGCTGATTACATCTGCATCAACCAGAGAGATTGCATCATCAATGGGTGATGCTTTTATCCAATCAGTTGAATGCCTTAAAAGGGGAAGTGATTTCAACATTCAGAGAGAATTTCCCAGCTCATCCTTGGACAGCCAACTTTTCCCAGAAACTCATCAGGGACCTTTCATCGGACTTTTCATCGGAGCCCCTGGTTTGCAGCCTGCCTGCGGAACCTGGACTTGTGCATCCCCACGGTCGCGTGAGAGACTCTTATAAAATCTCATATTATGGACAGATATTTCCGGGTGATTCTGTTTCCCTAGAGAACCCTGACTAATACACTCAGGTTCACCTAGCTGGCATTTAGAAGAACTGGAATTCTTCCTGTCTCATCTCAAAGCTCAGGATTTTTTTTTTTTTTTTCCTAGTCTATCTAGGTCCAAATACCTACTAATCCGACTATAGCGAAACAATATTGTAATAAACAATCTCTGCCACCAAAGACTCATTTTCTCTCCATTCTAACAAAAATCCGGGGATGTGGAGGTAACAGGTAGGGAGTCTTTTACTTAAAGGAGGGTGTGCTTCTCCCCCAGGTCTAGAGGCTGAACCAGGATGACTGAAACTAGACATCTTATTTCCTTTGGCTGACAACTGATATAAGAGCAGCCACGCCTAAGGGGCCACGGAAGATAAGGGGAGACTTAGTGAGGACTTCCCTTCAGCATCAAAAGGGGAAGAAGAGAAGGTCTTTTGCTTCTATACCTTAATTCTTGCCTGAATGTGGGCAAGATCCCAGGAGGTTCAGTAGCCGTCTTGCAACCACAAGGTAACAAGGATGACAAATATGAAAGCCAACATGCTAAGAAATAGCAAAAGAGGGAAAGGACGTTTGCTTTTGACAACCTTATGCAGCAGATAAGCCAAGTTCAGCAACTGCCTACCTCCAGAACTCTTCATATTTGAGACATGTAAACACGTAATTGCTGAGGCCATTGTCAATGGGGTATTCTATTACTTGCAGTTGAATGTATTGGTTACAAACATAGCTACACCGGCGACATCTTAGAATAGAACGTGTTGTCTGACTAACAATTTTAAAAAGCTTTGTTTGTGTTGGTTACTTGGATGATCCTGAAAAACATATCAGGAAGCAAAACAGACCAAAATATGCACTATCCACTACAGATATTACCAGATAACCCTTCTCTAGACTGGGATATTTTAAAAAATTGCCTCATGAGCCTGTCTTGTAGAGTTTTTCAAACAAAGATCCCTCTATCATATCACTAAGAATCTTGGAATATGTCCTAACTACAAGTTTTCACCTGCATATGTTTAACAAGAGTTTACTATGTGCCAGCTCTTTGCTGACTGTGGGGATTCAGAAATGACAAGACAACATCTTTACTTGAAGAAACACTTTGTAATAGTGGATATGGAAAATGGAAATAAGTATACATGAAAATAAAGTTTGAGAGCAACTTCTGCCTGTGGGAGACAAGGAACGATGTGAGAGAGGAAGAGATGTCTGCCTGGGGCCCTGAAACAGGAGTAAGAGTTTGTTGGAAAGAGAAGCAGGGCAGAGGCCATGCAGAGAAATGAAGCAGTATTTGTAAAGGGCGAGAGTTACAGAAAGGCATAATATACTGTGGGAACAGGGAGAATTTGCAGGATGGGTAGGGTTGAAGGCCTGGGATGTTCTTAATCAGCTGCTGAGGGTCGATTCTGCAGACAATGCCGAAAAATAGAAGGTTTCTAAATAGCGGAGAGACAAACAGGATTAGATTTTGGGAGACTACTCATTACCTAAATGCTTTTCTATAATAGAAATATAAAGAAAAAACATGTAGAACTTTAAAGAATGCAGAAGTGTACACTTAAAAGTGGAAAGATCCTCAGTCTTCACATATATCCTATCTCAGGGATAACTCCTATTAACATTTGTTGTGTCTACTTCTTGATTTTTTGTTTTTTTTATAATGCACACTGTATCATCCAGTTTTTCCATCTATTTGTCTATTTATATCTATCTTTTTCTTTGTCTCTTTATGTATCTCTCTTTTAAACAAAGATAGGATCACAAAGAATAATAGGATAACTGTGAGAGTTTGAGACTGCATGTACCCCAGAAAATCATGCCCTTAAAGCTGCCCCCCTCCTGAGGATATGAATCTATTGTGGGTGGGATCTTCTGATTAGGTTACTTCAGTTAAGGCGTGGCCCACGGTGGGTCTTAATCCTCTCACTGCAATCCTTTATAAATGGGATGAATACTGAGAGAAAGACAAAGGAGCAGAGAACAAGCCAGAGAAGCAGGAAGCTGAAGGCAAGGAAGTTCGGAGGAGAAGGAAGGGCCCAGCAGAGGCTGCCCTGTGCCTTGCCATGTGACAAAGGAGTCCAGGATCCCCAGCAGCCGGTCTTCAGGGAGAAGGCATCTCCTGATGATGCCTGGACTTGGGTATTTTTCTCACCCTCAGATCGGCAAGCTTGCAAGCCCCATCGTAAAAGCCAACCCATTTCTGGTACGCTGCTTTTGGCAGCCTAGCAGACTAAAACAATAACGAAGAGAGGCTGAGTTTGTGGTGCACTGTTTTACCTGAGAGTATGTTATGGACATCCTTCCCAGCCAGCACATACAGAATTGCTTTTAATATGGGAAATGTTAGAACAGCTCTTGGCCATCTACGGGCCCACAGGTCAGATCTGACATACCACCTGTTTTAGTAAATAAAGCTTTACTGGAACACGCCATGTCCATTTGTCTATCTACTGTCTACGGCTGTTTTCTTGATACAACAGTAGTTCTGAGAAATTGTGATAGAGACTGCATGGCCGCAAAGCCTAAAATATTACTATCTTGTCCTTTACAGAAAAAATTTGCTGACCCCTGGGCAATAATATGTATACACTTCAATAAGTTTCTATTTCCATATTGATTGTCATTTAGGTCACCCATTTTTTTCAGTCACAAATAAAGCTGCAATGAACACCATGACACATAAATCTTTGTGTTCTTAAGGTGACTATTTCTGTAGGAGAATATTCTAGAAGTGGATTTGCTGCATGTTATTAATGATTCCAGCCCCCCCCCCCCTCCTTTTTTGAATCCTGGTAGCAGGGTGGAGAACAGTCTGGAGCAAGAAGTCTTCGGGCAAACCTATCAGTTAAGAGCTGTTCCACTCTCCCAGGCAAGAGAGGAGGAAAGTCCAAATGCAAGAATGGGAGGCATGGGAATTGAAGAGCTATTCAGGAGGAAATACTGAGCATGACGTGCTGGGTGAAGTCAATGAGGAAGGGAGGAGATGAAATATTACCAATCTTGGTGTTTCCATTTTCATTCCAGCCGTTCCACGCGTGACTGCCATGACCTTGCATCTTGCCGAGTATCCCGTGCCTCCCCGAGCTCTCCAGGCCGTCATCCTCTACACAGTCCTTTCCCTCATCCACCATTAAAAATAGGGTGGTTTAAGGGAAGCAAATACCCCAAATGTAAGCTATAGACTAGAGGAAGCAGTCCTTTCCCTCATCCACCATAACAACGGACACGTTCCAGAGGCACGCAGCCTTGCATCCTGAAATTCAAGGTTATCAAAACGTTTATTCAGACTCCTAAGCTTTCTTCTGAATCATATTCCCTTAGAAAGCCACATATTTCCTGTGTATATCTTCACACCACAAATGAAACCTGTTATCATACTTCACCAAAATCACCTCTTTCGCTTGAAGGCCATTTTTCACATAGAAATAAATGTCAAGGTTTTACCGATGGCGAAGATTAGGAGAGGACCATGAAGGTACACGGGGATGCAGACTCAGTCGCTGCCGGGCCCGCCACCAGGTGCGGGGCCCACTGCACCCCGATCTAGGCCTTCTGAGAACGTCGTGTCATTGGCAGTCACAGCGACAACACTGTCGAAATGAAAGACACTAAACCTGAAACAGTGCACTGTGGTGGTGGGTGAAGACTGTGGTCGACAGTACAAACACAAGATGTTCTTCCACGAACCAGAACAAATGTACGCCACGATTACAAGGTGTTGAGAGTACGGTGATGCATGGGAAGAATACAACTAATGGAACTCATGGACTGTATTTAACAGTAATATTGTAATATTTTTGCATTAGTGGCAAAGCAGGTACTTTACCAATGCTAAGGGTCAACAATGGGGGTACGGGGGAGATGGGATTTTTCCTTTTGGAGTAATGTTAACATTCTAAACGTGATGACAGCACAACTCTGTGATGAAACTGAGAGCCCCTGAGTGTACACTTTGGACAAGGCATGGGGCTGTATAACAGAGAGAACCCAATGGTGGGTGATGGACTGTGGGTAACAGAATAGGAGAACATTCTCGCAAGAAGTATGACAAATGCACAATACTAATACATGGTGTTAATAATGGGGTGGTTTAATGGGGAAAAACACCAAATGTAAGCTATACACTACAGGTAGCAGTAATATTTTGATGATGTTCTCTCATCATGTGTAACACGTTGTCCATAACAATGCAAGGTGCTGGTGGTGGGGTGATGTATGGGAGCCCTGTACGTTATGCATGATTGTTTTGTAAACTCACAACTTCTCTAATTAAAAAAAATAATTTTTTAAAAAGAGCTTAAAACCGCCTCCCCCCCCCCCCCAAATAGTCACAGGACAGCTGTACTCTCCAAGTGCTGTGGAATTTTCCACAGCGATATTCAATATGTTTTAATGAAGAGCTTTAAAATAGCTTGTTCTAAAATCTAAAAAAGTACTAAAGAATTAGATTTTATTACATTTGGTTGCTTTTTGTTTGTTTGTTTTTACAATTTTTAAGAGAGAAGGAGCGCTGTAACCGAATTTGACCAAAAGACAGCTGAATGTGGTCCTGGGAGGAATCGGTGGGGAGGAATAGGCTCTAAACCAGAGTTCTGAGTCCCGTGACCTAAAAAGCGAAGAGCTGAAGCCAAGAGAGCTGAGAGCAAAATGTCACGGTCCCTTTTGGGACACGGTGTGGAAACCTACGTTCTACACGTTGAATACGTCAGTTAACCACATTACCAAAATTCACATTTTAAAGCAAAGAATATCTTGGGGGCTCTTTTAATTTATGAGAATTAGCATCTTTGATGCTAAAATCCTTATACAACTCTGGGGCCAAGTCTTCCAGGGCTGTTGTCATGGTTCCACTGAAGCCTTTGCCTGGGGCCTTTGAGCTCAGCACATCAATGGCCCGTCAGGCCAGCCAAGGAAGCCACAGGCACAGGTGACGACACACAGCGGTCCCTTGCTCCTGATTGCCTACCCTTGTCCTTATCCTGGGAGGGAAAAGCACACGTTTCACAGTTCTCATAAAGCCTACTGGGTTAAAGGAGAAATTTGAAACACGGATGTGCAAAATCATGCAGAGCATATTCTAAAGAAAAAGAAAAAAACACTGAATTTCTGGCCTGACCCCTGTGGAGAAGTAAGGCAAGAGGCTAAAGAGCAGACTTATAATGTAGGAACATGTTAAATCTGGAAACTGGTTTCAGCCTTCTATATCTTCACAAGCAGCCACCATGGCGTCTAAGGATTCCGATCAAAGAAGTGTCTGATAAAGAAAAAAGGGCGAATTCAAAACGACTAATGAATGTTTAGAATTAAGGATATTCCCTCTATTTCTTATAGCATGTTCTCTCCTCTACTTGAATTTAGGCTTTATGTCATTCTACACTGAAGTTAGTTTCTTGACATGTTTGTTTTTGCCCGTATCCTGCAGTCTCCTTGAAGGCAAGTGTCTTGTTTCCATGATTTTGAATCCCATATTCACCCCATCTCACCTCAACTGCAACATCTACATGGCACATCTTAGCACACTAATAGTTCTGTAAGTTTACCCTGTCCTGACTACTTTACTTCAGTGTTTTCTGAAAAAGGTACTACCTTTAAACAGCTTGCTGGAGTGCAATGCTTCCAAAGTAAACAATAATCCTGCGATAAGCTTTATGAGAACAAAGTTCTATTGTCAGATTTGGAAAATGGGGCCTGCTATATTTTCCTTTTGGAGAGTTATGATGTATGCTAGCAAATTAGTGTCTGAGAAGACCTGCAATGAAGAAATCAGTCCAACCTTGTTGAAACCAGTCTTTCCCATTATGCTGAATAGGGACACTCCCCCTCACCCCATTTTAACCCTATCTACTGATATACTCTGAAAGTATTTTTCTCTAGAAAATTACTAAAGTGTGGCCCTTGAACCAGTGTCGACACCATGCAGGAACTTGTTAGAAATGCAGACTCTCAGCCACACCCCACCCCCTCATCCCCGACCTACTGAATTCAGAGCACTTTAACAAGATTCTGCACGGACTTTAAAGGTTGCATGACACACCTGAGGAAACTCCGGTGTAGAGGAAAGGGCTTTAGTTTTGGAATCAGATAGATCCACCTGATTCTATCAATTACAATTTGTGTGATCTCTGGTTAGAAAACGCGTATTTTACGAGTTCACTGTGAAGATTAAAGAAAATACATGTAAATCACATAATAAACACTAAAGAACTTATAGCAATTAATGTCATGCTTATTAGTCACGCTCCACATAGACTTCACCTAATATATTCTTCACAACACATTATTAGTTATTTGTTTCAAATGATCACCAGAGTTGATTGGTTAATCGTATTGACTCTAGCAGGTCAGGAAGTGTGCTGCAACGAAACGGGAATTTGCTGTCCTGAAAGACTCTTTTACTTCCTCTCTGAAGGAGTGTTTTGATCACAGGAACCTATGCTTTTAGAGGACTTGGAAGTTGTTCCCTCCATTTTATTTTACCCCATAAGGCATAATACCCACTTATGGTATCCATATTTGATTATAAGCCCTCAGGGCATCAGTTATTTATACACTCCAATATTTCTTACTTACCTGTCCAGCATTAGAACATTTTTGTTAAGAAAAGACTTCTTCATTTTATTATCCTTATTTCATTGCCAGTCTGAATTTTTATCTCACTTTGATCACATAAATGCATGCTAAACACGCTGACCCCTTGAAGGTCTTTCTAACGTGTTTCATACATTCTCCCATCAAATCAAAGAGCTAAAACGCAGGAGCTGGACTTTCCCCTATAAAGCCATTACTTTGTACCGAGAGATGTAGGGCTCAATTTTTATAACCAATTTGACACCAGAATCATCGAAAGATTCAACTACTGGTCTTTTTATCCTACAAACGTGTGTTCAGTTGATCTCTGTCAAATGTCACAGACTGTCAGAACAGTCTGCAGAGGTTCCTATTGTCTGTTGCGATAAACAATTAGCTTTACAAACATCATAACTAGGAAATAATAAAGCATTAACCAGGCTTGACCTTGACTAGGACTTACTGTCATAGTGATGAAGGCTTAAACAGCAGGATGGGTACAGGGGCCAACAAAAAGGGGACCCCAGCATTTCCCAGGAGAGCAAGAGGTGGAGGCAGGGATGGATCCTGGCCTCTTCAAATAGCGAGCACTGTGACAGGTACAGATCCCTCATCTCTAAAAGTGGGAATGAAATAGATGATCTCTGAGGTACCTTTCATTTCCAGACTGTCTATGAGTCCAGGGACGCCTAGAAGTTTCTTCTGGAGTATGGAAAAAGGCAGAGCAGACTTTCTAGAATTTTATAATTTCACCCCAGGTGTAGCTAGTCAATTGTTTGACCAAATTGCTTCACACATGATCATACCTGTTATCAAACAAAAAGCAATTTTTGGCTCATGGAACAAACCCTCTTGAACTGTAACTATGTGGAAGGTGTTGTTACATGTTCAGAATTTGTCCATCCAACAGATAAATTTGATAAGGAGTGGCTAGAGAATAATCTCTTTTTGCCAAAATTATTCCATTGAGTCAATGAAACCTCATTTATCAACCCATTATGCTTTACTTCAATATTTAGATGTTACCATAATTATTTTTTGTTATGAAACACTGTAATAAGCATCTGTATGCACACAGGGACATGTGAGAAAACAATTAGGAGAAGGGTTTCCCAAAGCTGTTATTTAATACTCCTTTGAATTTCTTCCAACCTCCCTTCCACTTTACCCCCTTGCCTACACCCAAGTCCCATCTCAAAACATACATTCTGAACAGCTGATCTGTCCTTCTAATTCACTGAGAAAGCATAAGACTTTAAATGGGGAACTCAATGCCCATCTAGCTTCTGCCTAATTCTTCCTTTTTTCCTTTTGTTCCAACGGAAAAGGCTAAGGACAATTCTTCCAACTCAGAATCAATTTTACCCTTACTCAGATCTTCAATATCTCCTCCATTGAGGCCCTATCACCAACTGATCATTCTGAAAGAGGAATACAAAACAACATAAAAATAAAGACATAAATGGAGGTTGCACAGCAACCTAAATTGCTAATTCTTGCCAATGGGAAAGGAGTTGGTGGCATCATCAGCTTATTATAGTAAAGCTCCCCTACCCCCTAACCAAGAATTTAATGAAATAAATGCTCACTGAAGGCAAGGCCTTAGATGGTTTATTTTTTATATACTAAGTACCAGAACATGGAAAATAATTAATAAGTATTTTTTCGTGAATGTTGGAAGAATTCATGGGCGTTCATAACAGCACATTTTCCAGGAAGGCCAGATCTCCAGAGCACAGCTCATGGTATTTCCCACCTTAGCTTTTGTAGAGATTTGGTGCTTTCAAAACAACCCTCCATACATTCTTGCATTAGCGATCACTATTTGTTCTACATAGTAGAGCAGCGATCTCTATATTTTGTCTCAGCTATGCGGCTAATTAGCTAGACTTGTCTTGAAGGAAATGAGTTAACTTATGTGTGTCTCAGTTTTATGCTCTGTAAAATGAGAAAAAAAAAATATTCCACAGAATTCTGTGAGGTTTAAAGAGTACATATTCAAGATACACTGACAGGTTGGTTAAAAGAGCTATTTGAATGCTAGGCAGTCTTTGGTATGTCTCAAAAGCAGTCAGTATGGTACCCACTGGAAAGCTAGTAAATGTCAATAGCTATTTGTGGCGTTTTCGTTTACTGACTCTCAATACCAGGGCTGTTGCTTTTGTTTCAGTTTAGGCCAGTGGTTGTTCTTTTTTGTTTGCATGTTTTTTGTTCCCTTTTTACAACACGCTAATTTTCTGTATGTGTCCCTTGTTCTTGTAGAAAAATGAAAAAGAAAAAGGAAATAAAGTTTCCTCATGGGCTCTATTTGCAGCATTTTAACAGCTTTTTTCTTACAACCCTATATTTTCTAATGCTATTAAAATAAAAATGGACCTCAAAAATGCCACAGTATTTCATACGGGCTTTATAATTATGACTATAAAAGGATAATTAGCCTTGCTATTCATACAAAGCATCTTATAACAATAAGAAAATTTATTTTTGACTCATTTTCAACTTGTGATTCATCACGGTTCGTACAATCGTACTTGCATCTGACCATTTCTATCATGACATGTGGCTTAGTTCCCTTCTAACACGGATACCTTCTTGTTTCATTTAATTTTACTTACTTTATTTGTGATTGCTCATCCTCTTTCCAAGGCTGTAATTAGTCCTAATCTTATATGAGATATCTAAAATACCCCTACAGTTGAGATTATGACACCCTTTGGGCTTTGGGATCATCTACAAATTTAATGAGCCTACTTATTACTCTGTCATTCCTGTCACTGTTAAATTATGTAGAAAGATTAAAGGAGGATAGCAGAACCAATGCAAATACAAGCAAATATATTTAATTTATCTGTAATGTTAAGAACATCCCAGATTCACACATACGGATTGATCTAAACATGTATTAAATTCTTTTGAGACACTTCATTAAGTCAAATGACATTGTGTGTGTGTGTGTGTGTGTGTGTGTGTGTGTTTAGGAGGTACTGGGGAATGAACCCGGGACCTGGTACATGGCAAGCAGGGGTTCAACATCTGAGCTACACCTGTTCACCTCAAATGACATTTAATAAGGAATTTCTATGTACACACACGTTGTTGTGTGCAATGAGGGGATTTAAAGTTGGATGTGATGTGGATCCTACCCATGAGAAGCTTACAGTGCAGTGAGAGGTAATGCAAACCTCAAGGAGTACTATGAAACAGAACGAAGGTGTGCCCTGATGCTGGAGGAAGTGGAACAGCAAAAGACTGCAGACAGCATTACAATCAATTCCCCTGGGGAGAAAAGGGATTCACAAACTTTCACAGAGAAGTGATGGCTGAACTAGGATTTATGGAGATGAAAAGGATAAATTTAATTTCACTACTGACCATGCTGGAGTAAGAGAGTCTGGATTTCCTCAACTGCCTTAAACAATTACAAAACTGGACAAAGTGTATGAAACAATGTCTTCCAGACGCTGGACAACAGGCACGCATGATAGCAAACCCCACGAGAAGGTCAACAAATCCCTGAGTCCTGCGTTTGCTCCCGGGAAATGCCTGGAGAGAGCTCCCAGGCCACAGTGCAGAGAGGGGAACCGAAGCAGAGCCCAGAGTTCTCCTTGGACTGAAGGGGCAGACTTGGGAATTCTGGGAGACCCAAGCAGCTAGAATCCACAGGGCAGAGTACGGCGAGGACAGAGCTACAGAAAAGAGGCCCAGAAATCCCTCCAGAGTCCGCTGGAGACTTCGGCGGTGACTCTTCAGCACACCAGGCGAGGAAAGGAGCAGCAAGAGCATCCTCAGGGCTCACCCAATAGGAACTGTATTTCCGCTAGCCAGAGTGGAGTGTACTCCTAACACACGGCACTGGGCAGGGCACTCTGCAGGGCACTGCCTCACTAGCAGGGCCAAGTCAGCCTCAGCCTAAAGGATTTCTTGGTCACCCCTAACAGAGTTGAACATGAAAAGCAAGCCTTGAAAGCCTGAACTCCTTCTAAATTAATTGCATCTGGAACAAAGATAAAAAATGTTAAAGGAATACAAAAAATTCTAGTACCCAATAATGCAAAATTCACAACGTCTGGCATCCAAAAAAAAAAGGCAACACCACACATGCAAAGAAGTAGGAAATAGAACCTTTAATGAGGAGAAAAATCAATTAATAGAATGGATCCAGACATTACACAGATGCTATTGTGACTAGACAAGGATATTAAAATAGCTAATATATAAATACTCTATATGTTCAAGAAGGTAAAGGAAAGCATGAACACAATAAGGAGAATTATACAAGAGAGTGAAAGAATGAAGTCAAATTTCTAGAGATGAAATACATATCTGAGATGAAAAATACATTATCTTGGATTAACAGCAGATTAGAATCTACAGACAAAAAAATTAGTGAAGACATAGCAATATTAACTATTCAAATGAAACCAGAGAGAAAAAAAGACTAGAAGAAAGAAGAAACAGAGCATAGGGACAACATCAAGCCATCAAATATATGGGTAATTGGAGTCCCAAAAGGAGAGGCGAGAGAGGGTGATGGGGTGGGGTGGAGGTGGGAAGCGGGGAGTACAAAGGGTAAATGATGGGAAGAAATAATGTTTAAATGTTCCGAATTGGATGAAGCAGATTACAGAGGGCCAAAGCTAAGAACGCAGCAGACTTGTGAAACAACCCAAACACAAGTTGGTAGAGCAACATCTTCAAACTCCTCGAAGGAAAAAACAAAACCAAAAACCTCCTGTCAACATAGAATTCTACAGCCCGAGAAAACATCTTTCAAATATGAAGGTGATATACAGAGATGCAGAAGGGGACAGTATAAGAAAAGGTGTACAGGTGAGAAGAGTCACTGTGCATTCCAGGACGAGATGGGAAACGGGTGCTGTGGACGGGGCAAATGGAGGACACAGCTGGTCACGAAAGCGGGGAGACAGGTGAGAGGCAGAGCAAAGGGGCCGTTGCCTGTCATGTGACAGCACAGAATCTTTATTTTCTTTCCGGCAGAGTGGGGATTTTAGTGACGATTTTTAAATGGAGTGTGATATGAGTCACAGTATTTTGAAAACCATGCTCTGAATAAAGAAAGGAAAACCTACTGGTAAGGCAAATTTTGGAGAGAAGAGTTATCAAAAATTATTTTAAGTATGTGTCTTATGTGTAAATCTATCAATAGACATTAAAGGACACAACTTCGGAATGGATTATAGATTATTCAACGAAGCCTAGCTAGGTGCTTTTAAAAATACTGTTCCTACTTCTTAATTAAGTACACAACATTGCCTTACAGCAGAAAGAGCAGGGGACCTGCACTCACTGCCCTGCCACTTACTGGCTGTGGAATGAGCTCAGCATGGCACAAACACACCCATTTGCAGTTTCAAAATCTCTTCATTTTACAGTTTAGCTCAACACAAATTTAAAGCAGGGATGTGATTATTTTTGCTAAATATTTTTATGCAAAAATAAGGAGAACTTTTGATGTTCAAAATGACTACTTGGTCAGCTCTGTTTTGTCTTCAATGATAAAGAGACAGTTGAATTCTCTAGTCATTTTTGTTTCGTCCTCACACGGTTGAGATTCATTTGGCATACCAAACCGGCTACAGCTCCTCTCTGAAATTATGAATGGCATCCATAGTCAGCCTTACTTCCACGTTGAGAAATTACGATGAAATTGAAACCCTAGGTAAAATTAAACAGATAATATATTCGAGAGCTTGTTCCAAAATAACATGCTTTTTGTTGAGTTAAAATTCAGCCAAAAGTGTATATGCATACATTTTTAGAAATGAGTTTCCTCTCTGGTAAAGCCTGCAGGCATTCTGGATAAGCCAATTAAACTAAACACAAGGATCAGAAGGAAAATGCCCAAGTTCTGATTGGCTTCTTCCTGGCCCTTAGGATTTAGGTCTGGAGCCATTTAATAAATCTGGATGCTTAATTCCAAACACTGTGGAAAAATGTCACAAATTTAAGGGTCAAGAACCAATGAGTGCTGATCACCTGACTTCTTAGAAAAGATGCTCAGGCTTTGTGTTTCCTAGCAGGAGGTCTTAAATAGCCAGATGCACAGGAAATCAGGACTCCCTCCACTGTCTCACCTTTATTTCCATGAAGTCCAAGCTTGACTACACGAATTTCTATAAAATAATGTTGTCTACTTCTGAAACTCATCAGGAGAGATAATATCATGAAAACCCATGATAAGCTCTGGAAACTAAAAGTTTTCTTAAGGAAGGAAAAAATCAAGGCCCTATAAAAAAAAATAGTCTTCCTTTGATCCAGTTATATTCAGAATTGCTTTTAATAGACAAGCCAATTTTTAAAAAAAGTTCAGACATTTAAACATTTCAGTTAACTCAAAAATTATGAAGCACGAAGACAACTCCTAAAATGTTGGATAAATTTGGAAGCATTTACATATTTGCTATTTATATCGGCGTATCCCAATAAGCAACTGCTAACGATTTTTATGCAAATGTGCTGCTTCTCCTACAATATCGTTACAATCCCTGCATCCCACCACCTTGTTTGTTGGGGGTGGGAGGGGAGACCCCATATGGCTGACCACACACTCCCTGATTCACTACACATGCATTTATGATGAACTGCTATGAGCAGGCAGAGAGCTAGGAGCTGCAGCGGAATACAAATATGAACAAAATGTATTTTCTGTGTGCCATTCAGTAGACAGCCATTAAAATACTGGATAGAAAAGGCTCTTTCCTAAATAACATTTTTAGATATTGACCTAGTTTCCAGGGCTATAATTCTTTGAAATCATTTCATTAGATCAAGGCAAGCTCCTTCCCTGCTACTCCCCAGTGCATTCAATCTGGATATTTGACTCTTAAAAAATCTAAATAGTTCACGACATTTTAATATTCATATATGATTATTTTTGTGATGAAAATCAGAACCTTAAGTTACATTGGTGGCAGGCCAGCAAAAGGATTCCTTTGAAATTTATTATCTTTTAATACGATGGCCAATGAAACTGGGTAGTTTCCATGGTAACTGGGCAGCCTATAGTAAGTCAAGGACAGTTGTGTAAGATACTCAGTGTGATAAGCCACTATCAATTATTATTATTTCTATAGCAAACTGCTAAGATGTAGCACAATTTTGTTGGACAGTGCCAGGAATTATTTAATTCTACATATTAACTTGGATTTATTAACTGTACATAAGATGTCTGAAGTTGACTGACTACTTCTGACTTAGAGTTATTTGGGAAGAGTGAGTTGCATTCAAACATCCTCATACCACCAGGATTAAGTGCTTAGGTCACCACTGCTTTTATTAAGTCACCTGCTTCCTTTTGTCTGTTTCATGAGATGGGCAGAACGCATTAACATTCAACATTCAATTACCAACCGCTTATTGAGCATCTGAAGCAAGGAACACAAAGGATTAAAATGGATTGCTTATATTGAACTTCTACTCTATGGAGCCACTGGCAAGGCCATAAAAATTTCTTTCACATCTACCATTCAGACATTCTTAATAACGATGTCCCTTGACACTATTTTAAAATAGGTTTCTATATTGAATGGAGACCCAATATACATTCATTAATAAGACAGGAACAGACAAGAACTAGAAGTACTGGAACTTCCAGTACCTTATGCCTTGATTTAACAAGTGGATGAAGCCTGGGATGAATATTACTTAGAAACTCTTTCGTGAATGAGGGACACATGTTAAAAGTTGTAACTACTGATTTTTTAATGAAAAACATATAGCATCTTTATTTTGAAATTCTCAAAGTCCTTTACAGATAATATTCACGACATCCTCATGTGAGAGAAAAATGGTCAATGTTATTCACCAATGAGAAATAGTAAGACATGCAGTCTGTTAGAGTCCACTCAATGACTATGTATAATTATAAAACCCTTCGATGATTACCCTTGTTTAATGCTGAAAAACTTCAGTGACAACCTGCATCTCAGAATTGCCTCATAAATAAAACTGAAAACCTCAAAAATTTATCTCTCTGCAGTAAAAGGGCAGAAACATCATGCACCGAACTCAGGAAACAATAAGACAAGAAGAGATGGCATTGGGTGAGGAAAAGAGTTTACGCTGTCCAGTCTGGGCATCAAAATTTTAAATGCAACTGGATGATTCTATCACTAAAAACTTCATACAGAAAACAGGTCAGCTCTTACCCTGTCCCCCATTATATTTTGCTCTCATAGCACCCAGTTCATTTCCTCAGGGTACCCCATGGTTTATTATTTCAGTAACTATATTTTTCTTCCTCATCAGACTTTGTGTATTATTAGAACAATAGCTTTCCAGAATAGACAAGCATTTTAGTGCTATACATTTTACACTATCAATACTGGTTATTCTTTCTCTCAAATAAATTTGCAAGCAGAAGCCTATTGCACAAATACAAATACAATTATATTAACCTAAGAGTTATTTAAAAATACAAAATATTCAAAATATGTTCTAAAGATTGTGTAAGAGATCGTTTTCATTTTGGTAGCATCGGTTTTAGCCTATTTTCTCAATCCGCTTTATCGACAGTAATGCCGACTGAGCAGGCAGTGCTCCTTCCATGTTAATGAGTGTTTGGAAGTCGTGGCCACGTAGTGTGAACCAGTCTGACCATGCAGGTTTTAGGGAGACTGAGTCATCACGGACACAAACGCACACGAGGAATGCCAAGTGAACCATGGTACAATGACGTCTGCGGGACAGACGGGCACTTCCATCGTTTTGGCGGTATAAGAAAACACGGAATTATTTGCTTTTTGCTGCTTTGAACAGTTCCGACTTTCAAAATTGGATTTCTGACTGAATTCCACATACGACCGCCTCACTCATCTGGTTTTATCAGTGAATGAGGTATTCTAGAGCAGCGATTCTTTTCCACAGGCAATTCTTAGTCTTAATTAACTTAAAAGTTACTTAAAAGTTAACAAAACTTTGAGAAGTTACAAATTGGAGGGAAGCCTTGTAAAATGTGCTGAAACATCCCTGGCTGGAAACCAGCAGTCCCTCGGGCACTGCCGCAGAGGACGAGCGTGCAACACACCTGGTTTCTGTGCCTTCTCCTGCTTAGGCTTTAGGCCGCCGCCTGCTCCCGTGTCAGCCTGAGCCCATCACGTCTCAGTCCAGACTGCAGAGATAGAGAATCAAATAACCAAGCCTCTTAGAACTTGTGGACACGCAGTGAGAGTGAAGAGACTCGGAGGAGAACCCGAAGGTTTTCTGTTTTGGGCATTAAAAATGAAGAACTTTGTTGCTTGGGTTTACTGTGTCCTAGATTTTTGAGGTTCACAGATAAGTCACTTCCTGATAAGTGAGGTTTTATTGTGTTACTGAAATAAAACACAATGGCCTACAAAATTTAGCCTGGGGGCTGCCTGACATGCTAAGGTAAATGAAATCTTTCAGAATGTTTATCATAACATCGCAATGGTTTTGGACAGATTTCCTGTAAAAAACCGGAGGGTAGAGTCCTGTGAAACATTTAACCTGGGTAAAATAAGGCCATGCTTTGGATGCAGTTTTAAGAGAACAAAGAAAGGATAAATCGCATTAAAATTAAAAAGAATTTTACCCAATAAAACAGGAAAGCTCTTGTAAGCTTTGATGGGACTGAGAAGTCCCTTAATCCAATCCATAATCCTTTTTAAGACAGGATAGGGCAGCCTGGGGTCTGTACATCTGAAAATCTTGAATGATCTTAGCATGAGAATTAGAGTGGGGATTTTATTTTCCCCACAATCAGATAAGTTATGGAAGGAAATCTCCCAACCTACCTTCTGCCTCTTAAACTGTAGCCTCTGGAGGCCTAGCCTAAGGCACTCGTGGATGGAAGGTTTTATTCCTCGCTGCCCTCTGGGTAGGCTGAACTCGAGGACCCTCACCCCCCACCCCCGGAACCCAGCACTGCGCTGGTTCTCACGGATTCTGGGGCAGCTTTGTCCTGTGCACCAGGCGCGAATGGAAGGCCTTTCAAAGAGCTTCATCTGAGACGTCTAAAGCGGATGCTCCAGACACAGACGGGGGAAAATGATGTGCGCTCTCCCAGCGCTTCTCAACAGGGAGCTGCCTGCATTTTGGGTGGCACCATGCCCCGTGGTGCCGAGCTGTCCAGGATGTGCGGGCACGTAGGAATCCCCCCACTTACTCTGAGAACAGAAAATGCCCCAGCATATTTTCAAATGCCTCCTGGAGGGCTGCTGCCGCCCCCGATCGAGCTCCACCTCAGCAGGTCTGAAATGTCGATGGAAGCGGCTACCAGCACCAGCAGAGACAGAGAGCTCAGAAGCCCACTTCACTGGCCGCTGAGTCAATACGCAGAAGAGGCTCTAGATGATTTGTTCACGTGGAACACAAATATTTATACACCGTAATTGTGGTCATCGTAGACATTTTCCCTAAAACCACCACCACAGCTGAGAGACATTTCCTTGGTGCCCCTGCATCACATAGTCTGCATATACCGAATTACCTAGTATGTGCCCACTAAATGTAAGTTCCATGAGGGCAAGGCCCCTGTCCTCCTACTTTGCTTCTCCAAACCCAACGCTAAGCTCAGCCACTGGCAGAAACAAATACTGAAAAAACAAACAAGTCAGCAGCACTCCCTACCATTCCAAACCCCTTAAAATCCAACAGAAATGGTCTCTGTCACACAGGACTTATGATGTTCAAAGATACACAGAGGGAATTGTGTACTTCTATTGAGTTACTTTTCTTACTCTGTCTAAAAACAACTTTGAAAAGATCTATCTTGGGGAATATCCACTGTTGACTTTGTAGCAACACAGTCATTGCTAAATGACATCTTCCCAGTCTGCAGCTGGCTTCCATAACCCAGTAGTCACCTGAGGCCCTGGGACTCAGACTTTTGCCTACATTCATTTATTAATTCAACAAGGTATGAGGACTCACTACATATATCCTCAGGGAGATCCAACGACTTTTCTATATTTTTGACCCAAAGTTATGCCTCTGGAGATGTTTGTATCCTCACTCTAATAGATTTCATAAAGAATATAAATTATTCGAATCTTATACACAGCTTATCAAAGTACTTCTTCCAAGCAAAAAAAACCCCACCTATATCCTTATTTCTAAATATATCTCAGAACTTCACATTCCCTTTGCCAAGACATGAAGAGGTTAACATTGATTTTTTATTTTAATTCCACAATAGCTAAAGCCTACTGGAAAAATATTTTTAAAAAAGCAATTATCATATTTAATAAACAAGCATAAGAATGACTAAAAAACAGCTTTGGAGAAGTGGCATAGTTAAATTATTCTCTTTTTAAAAACGTTGAAAGAATAAATTTGGCAGTAGTCATACTTGATTTAAAAGTTATTTATATTTTGAGATGGAAACAAGAACTATATGCACATAGTACTTACCCTATGCTTTTATAGGCAATTTTTCAACCGGGAACAATATTTAAAACCAAGGTGGTATTTTGCTAACAACAACTCAATATCACCTACTGGAAGCGATCTTAGAAACTGTTTATTCTCACTCCCTCATTTAATAAAAGGAAATCCACAAAACTATGAACTGTACAGACTTGACTTAAAAACTCTAAAAGTAGGCAATTTTTTAAAGGTCCGTGTGTGTTCTGGAAATCTCTCTTAGATAGCTAATGGCCCAAGAAATTCATTCTCCTCTTCTCCAGAGAAAAAGAGCGGTGGCTGGGCAACTGGGTCCCCAGCTACATCCCGCTGCCCAGTCACCATCTGCAGTTCTGCAAAGCTTGTGACTGCTACTTTCCCCAGGGCAACGTGAGCAGATCTGACAGTAGCTACTTCCATGCCTGACTCCCCCACTCTTTCCTCCTTCTCCTGGGCTGGAGTGACACTAACCAGAGACCTTGAAAATGACCGCATGGAGTTGAGCTCACTGACTTGGAGTTTTAAGCAAACAATCCATATACTTCTGTATTCCTTAAGCCACCGTGCTATTGGGGATATTTCATTAGAGCAGCTTAGCATTACTTATAAAATACATAATCTGGATGAACTCCTCAGCAAACTAATTCTACTCTGCATCTTCTCAAACATCTTTAAATTAACAATGATGTATTAATATTATTGTAGCACCCGGTTTTAAAATGCTTAGTCTGTGTTAGACCCAAAGCCAAGCATTTCACCCATATCATCTTATTTAATCACCACACATCTAATCAGGTAGATCCTATTATCTCTATTTTGTAAATGAAGAAATTGAAGAACTGTGAACAACTTGGTGAAATGGAGATGAGAAACCCGGTTGGTCTGACAGAGTGTCTAGGATTTTTGTTCTGACCTATGATAACTCTTTGCTTCTCTGGCATTACCATTAGTTAGTTATAAAAATGAGCAGTAGTCCGCAGGTTCAGGATATAAAAGAGACCATAATGTTGTGAGTTAAAAGAGTTTAATAAAAATGTTCGTAAGACTTCCAACATAATAGGAACTTTATTAAGATGCTCAGCACCCACTTGTTCTCAACAGCAGTACAAATCAGTTTGAGATAACTGATGTGGGTTTAAAAATCACCGAAAGTTACTGAGTGGTTGGCACCTTCATCGAGGAAATCTTACTCTTGTTTTCCCTTAGCACAACACAAAAGATCTATTTTGGAGGTAGTGATGATTTTTGCTTCAATGAATATCCCTTCAAGGGATAATAAAAAAAAATAATAATACTTTTTGATGCTAGCAAGAAATTCCAAAGGGGTCCCTTTATTCCTTGTTAAGGATAATATGAAAGGATCCATCAGGAGATGATTGGTAAGAAGATGTTCAGATGGTGGCAATATAAAATCCTTGAATGGGATATCTTCACATGGAGATGGAATTTGAAGGATTGATTGAATGAAAGAAGCAAGACAAGTTGGCAGAAAAAGAAACTTATAAACTGCAAGAATACATTCGATTACATCTTAGATTATTTGCTCATCACAGATCCCACATGTTTTTCCTCATTTAATTGGTTTAAAATTTTGTGTACTTTCTTCCAATTGTGTGTGTGTATGTGTATTTATCTATCATTCTTCCTATATTCTTCCTCACACATTAACTGAACCCTGTGCCAGCCCACCAAGGAGGCTGCAAGCTCCAATGCTGAGTTGCAGGTACAATGCTGAAGGTATATGTACAGGTCAGAATGATAGGAAAGGTGGTGCTCAGGAGAGAGCGGTAGGACAAGGCTTTCCAGAATGGATGAGGTTTAAGATAAAACTTGAGGAAACAGGACAAGCATTATCCTCATTAAAAATCAATCTCTGAATAAGTGTTTCTTAAGTATCAGTTAGGAAATATGCTAAGCTCTTAACTTAGACTCAAGCCATCACGTTGTATTGTAAAATTCACACAGGCTGGTTAGAACTCAAGGTCAAGTAACTTCTTAAATACCCTAAACGGACGATTTTATAATTTGAGGTCAGGCTACTCATACCTAAATTTTAATTTGTTTATAACAGACTTTAATTTAAGCAAATACAGAAATTCTGGTTAGTGATTAAACCGCCCTTGTAAAAATGATCATTCTGCACCCCAAAGCTCAGATGTTCACAGAGTATGCAAAACTACCCTCTAAACGTCTCATAGAGCGCTTCAGAGACCAGAGTGATAATGAGAATACTTCTGCTCTCCCACTTTAGGGATTATCTGGAAGACTAGAGCCAAGCACAGTGGTCTGAGTAAGCTGGTCTCTCCAAAGAAAGAAAAATTCAGACTACGTTCACTACTGCAAAATTGTCAAGAGTCAAAAGAAAGCGTTTTACCACCGGTAATGATGCCTCTTCCCTTACGAAATAATTCTTAACCCAGGTTTTATTAAAGAAGAAAGCAAACCTTCAGAGGAGAAGAAACATGTCTTTGACCTCCTGAACTGGTACGAAACCCAGAGAGCTCATTTCCCCAGGTTTTCCCTCCCTGCATCTTGATGAGAAGTCATCTTTACTGAGTATTCAGCCAACCCTCATTTCAGCACCCATTTTCACAGGTTTAAATCTCTTTCACAATGCTCCCAGTACTGTCCTCATGCTCTACAGAAATAATTTTCTGTCTATAAAGCCATCCATTCAATATGACGGTCAAGTAATCTCAACCCTGCATAAATCTAGAGAAGGGCCAACTTTATAAAAGAGAAGTGCACAGCAGAATTTACATAAACCTCCTTTGCCTTCTACAAATTGCTCCTTGTTAAATGAAGTTGGTGTTTAAAGAATAATTACATTAATCAGATGAATTCAATCCATTCATTTTGGGCTAATCATATAGTCCCTGGCTATTTCCTCCTTCTTAACACTGAGGTAGCAAATGCAAATGAAGCAAGATATATGCAGATTAATTCTAGTTACTAAGCTCTTAAAAATTTTCTGACCTGGAAATCTCGACTTCTGCACAGAAGTTCCTACTCACTGTCTAAACAGTTCATTAATGGAAAAACACTGCATATTTTAAAAATTCTATGAAATTAAAAAGAGCCAAGGTTGATGGGCATTAGATTTATCCCTTTCCAGA
Source organism: Tolypeutes matacus (assembly GCA_026826555.1). NCBI lineage: Eukaryota > Metazoa > Chordata > Mammalia > Cingulata > Chlamyphoridae > Tolypeutes > Tolypeutes matacus. The sequence goes on along the minus strand of JAKSZT010026446.1, from coordinate 9,471,658 downwards.
AGAATAGCTGAGCAAAGCCCACCCTAGAGTGGCAGTGATGGGGAACTGATTGGGCTGAAACGAGAAAGAAGGTCCAATGAAACTTTATCTTTACAACAAAAGAGAACTGATGTTTTAAAAATAAAAATAAAAAGTAAGGGATATGACTCTTAAAATGGAAACTACTTAAAAATGCAGTTAATACCCAATATATTTTTAGTGTAGATAATGGATTTGGTATACACTTTCTGGTTGAGCAGTGATTTAAGATAACCCAGCATTTGGTAATCCAGTGCAATTTTTAAAAACATGGAAATGAAAATAACATCTTTCCTCATTCCTGTTTTGATAGTGTTCTTTTGAAAATTTAAATAATGCTTCTAATCGGTTTAAAGTATCATTCTACTTATAAAATTGATTTAAAACATTTTGTGTTAAATGTGTTAAATTCACAGGGAACCATGTATTTTCGGAGCAAGAACTCTGTGTTCTATGTTTTCTGGAAACTGCTCTCCATGCTTGACCAAAAGGCAGGGGTTTGATGAGAAGAGAGGAGTGAGAATGCTTTCAGTGGAGGGCCGTGAGCAGCCACTGTTTCCTCCTATAAAATTCCTAATCAGAATCCCCTGTGAAGCTTATCAGATACCCAAATGTCCTAGGATTTTAAATGTTAAATGTCCAGATCTTTTAAATGTTCTGTGGGTAATTCTGATGCACATCTTTGGTTGAACATACAGCAAGCTTAAACTGAATGCGTGTTCCCAAAAGGTAGGGACTGTTGTTTATTTTAATGTTGTCTAACTAGCTGTCAGATAACAAGGGCTCACTAAAAATGTGTGGGATGAATGATATTTATTGAGTTCCTTGCTAAGGAAACAATAGTAGAATCAGTACACTTGAGGTGGAAGAATTCCAATAATTTATATTTTTACAAGATACAAAAAGTTAACTTGGATTTTTCTTTTAATTTCATCAATTATTCACCAAATTTTACCAAACAGTTTGTTAATGGATAGAAATATTTAGAATTATAAAGGCTAGTCTTTAATAAGGCTTTTAAAATCTAGAAGGGCAAACAAAGAAAGAACATCTCCTTATTTAAATAAATCTTGGACCCTTCATGCTTCCACCTAAAGCTTGACCAAGGGTAGGAAGGAATGCTTAGACAGAAAGAAACTGATGTTTATTCTTAGATGGATTCCTCTTCGTAACACCATTCAAAGCTTTCTATGGGAAACGACTTTTATAAGTTCTCTCTCCCTGTCTACATATACTTTACTTTTCACATTAAGTACATTTTACATCACAAGTTAAGCAGTGGTAAAATGGAAGTAAATGCTCACTCTGTATAAGACAGGTGTTTGCTCTTAGGCAAGTTAATGAAATCTCTGAGCTTTGATTTTTTTTCATATGTAGAATTATACCTAGATGACGAGAGGGTTTTGAAAATCAAAGGAAAACTCATGGTAAAGTGCCTGGCACACAGTAGAAACACAAAAAATATCACTTTCCTCTCACTCTCTAGCAACACCAAGAATAAGCTCATGTTTGAATTATGAGATAAATTATAAGATAAAGCAACTTAAGTATAGGCCACTATTTGTAATTTTAGGAAAGCTTTCCGACATAGAAAGGCACATACAAATTTTCCTAGCACTTAACTTGCACATCCTTGTGACAATTACTTCCAACCCTGTGACACTTATTAATGGTACATGGCTCGAGTCCTTCTGCTCTCCAATTTCACCTTCACCTTACTGCCAGGTACTTTTCTAAATGATGGAATGGATCATGTCATATTCCCATTTAAAAATCTTCACTGGCTCCCATCTGGTTGTAGCACAAAGATGAAATCCTTTAGCCTGTCATATGAAGACATTAGCAATCTGGCTCCTCAACCTGCTTCTCCAACATCATCCCCACCCTCTTTCGCACATCCTTTCTCCCTTCTCTGCGTCCTGCAGTACAGCTACCTGTTACTACTCACTGCTTCTTCAACACCCCAAACCTTTCTTCATTCAGAGTCAACTGCTCAAATTTGGGCCCTTTGCCCAAAATGTCCTCTTCCCCAAGTTCTGCCTCCTGAGCTCATGCAAGTTCTTCAGGATCTAGCTCAGATGTCATCTCTTCAAGGGCACATCCCTAAAAAGTCTGTATTCCCCCCCTTCCTCTTCTGAGTCCCCATAGCTTCAGATATTCTCTACATGCATGTGAATGGACGCCTGCCACATGCATATAACAGCCCCGATGGCTTCGTGGACTCCAGATTCCTATAGCTATCTTCGCACCTCCTCCACACCTCCAAATGAATGTTTAATGAGCATCTCAAAATTAAAATGTCTCTGTAAGTCTCCCCTTGTTGGCTGCCCTCTGGCCACAATGGCCTCCTTGCTCTTTCTGAAATAAATCACTGCCGCTCCTGCCTCAGGGCCTTTGCACCTGTCATTTCCTCTGCAGGGAGCATCTTTCCTCCACACCTACATGGTCCTTCTCTCAACTCCAACAGGTTGTTGCTCAACTGTCACCCTCTCAGGGAGGTATTCCTCAACTTGCCCATCTAAAACTGAAGTCCACTGGCAAAGTAATACTGACATATAGCTGGTCAATGAATTCATCTGTTCAGTGACGTCAGTATTACTTTGCCACTAAAATGGAGGGCACAGAGGCAGGGAGAAATTGAGTTATGAGTTCTGACCAGCTGGAAAAAAGGAGTGAAAGTGGTTCCGAGCTTAGGCTTATACCCTGGCGCTGCCACACTAATTAGATCTCTGGCATGTTCCTGCGCCTGCTCATCTGTGAAGTGGGAGAAATGCGAGTGCCTTTGTCGGAGGGTTGTGTGGGGTGTACACGGGCCGTGCGAGGCCTGGCACACAGTGAGTGCCCAACCAGCGCCAGCTGCTACTATCGGAACATGCTACTCGGACTCTCACTTTGCGGTCTCCCCCATTAAGACCATGCCACTTATCTCTACCGTCCTGTTATTAAGGAACAGGTGTAACGTGAGTTGGGTTCTGTGTTTGCCAACGGGGATTAAATTCAAGTGAGAAATGGCCCCTGCCTTCAGAGAACTGACACTAACAGTGCAGGACAAGGACAAGTTCGCCAACAGTGAGGGCAGAGCGTGAGGGGCCAGCTCTCTGCACAACTGAAGGTCAAATGGGGCTGGCGGAGGAAGTCTAAGGGGAGGTGGGAGATCCTTGGCCTTATTCTAAAGGGTGAGGAGGAGGTAAACATACAAATCCGGGCTCGGTGTGACCCTGAACAAACTTCCTACCTTTGATGGTCCTTAGGATTCCTCCTCTAGCTAAGCGGGTTTAATGAGGCAGCTGCTGAGAAGTGCACAAGGCACTCGAGCCACCAGTGGCGCTGGCTGTTGCTGGGGTGGTTTTATCAGTAGCTGACTCCACAGAAAGCAAACTTAAAATCCTTCAAGACAGAAACAAGGAGGAGAGTTTGTCAAAGAAACCACTGTAGCCTGGATTAGGGCAAAGAGCAAACCTCTCCCACCCTCCAAATGAGGATGGAAGAGAAAAACGTGGGGGAAGAGATCCAGGATCACTTGTTCAGCTGTCCCCACTGTAGCAGTTTTTTCCTTAAGGATATGCCATTTCTGGACACTCAGAGGACTTTTGTGTGTCGTGTTTATTAAGGCTGACTTTTCCTTCCCCAAAATTCAAGGAATAAAGACTTTGATTGGAGAACCACCAAACTACATTTATTCCATAAAATAGAGGCAAGGGCATTTTAAGAACAGGAGAGTGTGGACCAAGCCTTGAAAGGCAGAAAGGGGTAAAGGAGTAAACTACAGTGAGGATAAAGGTTTAACAGGAAAATGCTGACTGAGTTAAAATCCTAGTCTGTCATTTACTAACTCTGGACCTGGAGTAAGTTACTTGATGATGCGGAGGCCCAGTTCTCATCTCAACAGCAGCTTAGCGATGCCTTTTTCCAGGAGGGTTGTGTACGATGCTAGGAAAGCTTTGTTTTGATGCCTGGTCCCTGGCAGGGCTGAATTAAACACTTATTCCTTGTGATAGCTCTGTGGACTTTATACAATAAATGCTATTTCTCTAAGAATATTCTTCCTAATTCTTCAATTTCAAGATAAAATATTCAGATTTTTTTTTCACTGTTTCAAACTGATTTTTTATTTATCTGTTCTAAGTAATAAATTTATAATTCAGAATGTCAATAGTTTGGTTGCAGAGGTGAGGAAAACGCTTTCCCACAAATAAAATATATGCTGAGTTTCCATCAGTCGTAGCTACCATTTGAAATAACGGGCTTACTAGACTATATCTCTTCTATATATTCATCTCTGTATTAGGCAGCCAAAGGGGTAATGATGCAAAATACCAGAAATCTGTTGGCTTTTATGAAAGGTATTTATTTGGGTAGAAGCTTACAGTTACCAGGCCATAACGTTTAAGTTTCTTCCCTCACCAAAGTCTGTTGCTACATGTTGGAGCAAGATGGCTGCCGACATCTGCTAGGGTTCAGGCTTCCTCTTCCTCTTAAGGCTCCGTGGTCCCAGCTTCTTCCAATATCAGCTGGAGGCTGGGATAAGTCTCATCTCTCTCGCGGGACTTGATTCTCTCTGGGCTCAGCTTCTCTGCTCCTTCCACAAGGCCAGCTGTGAACTATCAGGCGAATGGCTCTCTCTCTTCCCAGGGCTTCTGCTGTGTCTAATGGAGCCTTCTCTCTTTCCTCACTTATCTGCTTCTCCTGTGTGTTCACTTCCCAGGCTCCAGCATCAAAACTCCAACCTCCCTTCTTTGCAGTGTGGTTTTTCTGTGAGTCCCCACCCACCAAGGTGGTGGGGATGTGGCCCAATCAAAGCCTTAATCACTATTTATTTATTTATTTATTTTTTAAAGATTTTATTTATTTATTCATTTATCCCCCCCTTGCTGCCTGTGCTCGCTGGGTCAGCTAACCACGCCGTGCGGGTGGGCTTGCCTTCACCAGGAGGCCCCGGGGAACTGAACCCGGGGCCTCCCATATGGTAAACGGGAGCCCTACTGACTGAGCCACAGCCACTTCCCCTTAATCATTATTTAATCAAGTAAAAGTGAAACTTCTGAATCCAATACAATCTAATATGCCCAGAGGAACAGACCAGTTTACAAACATAATTCAATATCTATTTTTGGAATTCATAAGCAATATCAAACTGCTACAATCTCATTGCCCTATTTCATGAAAATGTAGTGATGATAGTTGTGTGTTAATTTCTATAGTGATTGTTTTTTCTCAGCAAGAAAATATGAATGTTATAATGATTAAAGAAAATATATGCTCAACTATAGTTTACTGATAAGTTTATACTGAAACAATATCTAAAAGAATAAAAAGTGATGTTGAAAAGCATTCAATGGTCATCTGTTGTTAGTATGAAAACGTCTCTCTTTCCTTTGAAAACCTATTTCAATTTTAGGTTCAAGTTATAAATAAAAAAGGAAGTAAAATAAAGTCATCCTCGTTACTTAAACAATTGTTAAAGTTTTCATTTAAATAGAAGTCACTTAATTTTCTGATTGGTTTTACTTTGAGCTCAAAGCCATGGCTTCAGCAAATATTACTAGTATGTTTAACATATCCTGAAACTATTTCTCCTCCCAATATTTATAGGAACTGGTAATTTTCTAAAAAGATTAATGTTCAGTATATGAGGTTTCAGTAGAGGCGGGTGATGGAAAATATAAGTGAAAATGAAAAAACAGCACTACAACTTTTCAATTTTCTTTCAACTATCAAGGGCCACAGTTTGTGAGCAAATGTTGCTCGAGATTTAAAAATGACACCAGGGACTTGTTTCCCTAATTTTTAGTATTGCAACATGAAAATGTAATTTTTCTTATTTGCATATCTACTGCTAAGCCAATGAATTCGGCAACAATTAAGAAGATTAAAACAGATTAAACATGGTAACGGATTATTTGCTGCAAGTGGGTCTATTACCTCACTCCTTGCACGGCAGCTGGATGTGAAGGACATGGCAGGTGTGACTTCTGGTCTGGCCCTCAGAGGCCGCAGCTTCTGCCCTCACCTTCTTGTACCACCAGCACTGCCTTAAGACCTGGTTGATCCTGCTGGACTGGCCACGTGGAGGAGAAGTGAAAAAAAATGCAGGCATCCCCGCTAATGCCACACATGTGAGTGAGCCAAGTGGGGCCACCTGACCCCAGCTGAAGCTCTAAGTGGCTGAAGCCATGCTTGCCTAGGTGGCCAGGCAAGCTCAGCAGACCTGGCCAGCTGAGACCACCCCAAATTGCAGATGTATGAGCAAGTAAGCGGTTATTGCTTTGAATTACTAAATTTTGGAATGGTTTATTACACAGCAATAGTTAATGGAGATAGTTTTTCAAGTTATTTATATATTCAATAGCAAATATGGCTTCTATCATAATTATGTCATTTTGATGTAAAATTTCCCTTGTATATAAACGGAGAAGGAGCAAAAATGTACGCATGCTTCAGTGAGCAGGTAAGAGCTGTAGCATCCTGTGCAGGACAAATACACACAGCAAGAGTTTTGCTTTATCATTCTTTCCCTTTTTATTTCCAGGAAGAAGAAAAAACTGGATTCATCATATCACTGAAGAAATTAAAAACTTCAGAGAAATTTCTCCAAAAGCATATTATAAAACTAACTCATGTTAGTTCTCGGGGAATTGCAATCGTTTCTTTGAGATACCTAGCAGGACAGGTTGATGTGAGGTGCGTAAGACGTAGAATCTGTGCATACGTTTACACATGGCATAATTAGAAAGTAGCCCTATCTAATTATCTAAGGGTAAATAATGCTAACAGCTGCTCATAGTCTAAGGATAAATAACACTAACAGCGAGGACATCTAGATCAACATCCCTGTGCAGTGGGCCTCCAGAAGGATGACAGAACCCTGCAGGTAGGAGAGCCTGGACCAGGACCAGGCAGCCTGGAGAGGGCGGTGAGGTGTGCGACTGGAGGAAGTGAGAGGATCAAGAGATCCACGGGGGCGGGGCTGACATGGCCTCATTATGAAGAGGGTCTGAGGAAGAAGTGGAAATGGGGTGATGGGCAAAATCAGATTTCGTTTTCAAAAACCCAGACTCTTTTCTTCTTTGCAACACTCAGAAACTCTTTGTGAAGGAAAATATAGCTTCTGTATATGTGTGTATGGTATATTTCTGTGAAGCATTGGCGCTTAATTGTTTAAAAAAAAAGTTAAAATGGCCTTAACTTAGGGAATTCAGGCAATGTCAATTGCCTTCAGCGGTGGAATTTCTTTCATTTTTTTGTTCACACCCAGATGCCTTACAGAAAAGGTATGAGAGGGTTTACAAAGCACATACAAGCAACGGAGAAGAAATTACATGAATACAACAGGAAAAAAAGTCGGGGAATGATAACATGATTAAGCCGAGAGAATCATTTTTAAAAATAATGATCTATTTGGTTAAATTTAATTCTCACCCTCACTTTGGTGCATGTTTATAAAAACATCTGCAATGTCAGTTTCCTTGGTAGCTACTGGTACCTCAGAGCAAGAAGCATGCACATTTCCTGCTTACACAGCTCATTTTTAGCCTAGAGCATCTTGTCAAAGTTCCAAACTTTCAGCTTTGAAAATCAGTAAACAATAGTAAAAAGAAAAAGAAATTGTTGCCCCTCACATCCTAGCAAAACACTTCACAGTATTATTTTGAAGACAATTCCCATGGTTGTGGTAAAAGATAATAGTTTTCTTAACTTCAGTTTTAACTTCTAAAATTCTTGGACTAGAGAACATCCTATTCCTGACAGGAAGCAGAAGGTTGTAAGACAGAAGGGGGACCTTGCAAGAGACACTCCAAATTTGTGGAAGCAGGCCGACTGTTCTCTATCCCGCTTATCCATTTGTTCTCTGCCCTTTGGGGAATATTTTTCTTCCCTACTACTCTTCCGACTCCTTGACTCACACATTTATTCCATTAATGCCCGTAGACCAGAGAAGCCTCATGCAAACACACATCTCCTTGGACAGCTCCCCCAATGCAAAGCATCGCAAGTTTTCCAAGAGCCAGGGTAAAAGCAAAGCCAAATGGCCACCAGGTGCCAAGCACACACCAGGTAGCAGGGTGCAAGAGAAATCAGAACTCACCAAGGTCTTTGGAGGACGTTAGATTGCTAAAGAAAATACACACTAAGTTTTTTTTTTTTGTTTTTTTTTAAACATCATTTTCATTGAAATGATTAGGACATGTCCCTATTTTTTCAGTATAGTATTTAAAACGAGTAAAATTTGAAAAACTGCACCCATGTGACTGAGGCTCTCTGGGAGTCTATGAGGCTGAACTCTTCAGGCATTGGCTGTTTCCCAGCCTGGATGGGACCTCAGCATTCACCGTGTTCATTCAGCACGAAGCATATAAATCTTGTGCACATAGGAAGCATCTTGCCTAAAAGTCAATGCAATTTAGCTCTCCCGGTTCAAGTTTTAACACGTGTGTGATGCTATGTTGAAGGATAGTCACGGTTTGCTTTGACTGGCACTGTTTTGCAACATGGAAGCTTTTGGATTATTTTTTCTCAGACGAAAAGAGGAATACAAGTACAAGTCTTGAGCTCCTATTAATAGTCCCTGCAAGTGCAGCACAACGCCCAGTGCACGCCCATTTTCAAGTGCTTCTGAAATGACAGGGAGCTTTCAAACAGAACTGGGCAATGCATTTTTCCAATGCCGCTGCGTGCTGCCGCTGCTGGGCCCTGTCAAATACATCATACTGAAAAGCCCACGTGGGCACCTATTTGGTACAATGTTCTTGGCTGTTCTTCAGCCATCATAGCCCAAGATAGAATCTGCTCAGGGCAGCAGGTCTATTCTTAGGTGCTTCCTGCAGTGAACAGTAACAAAACTATTGAAAGCTACGGGAACAGGTAGGGATGGTGAGTGTGGAGGTGAGGAGAGGAGGGAGTGCCCAACGTCCCAGGAACAACCTCACACTGAAGGTACAGTGCTTTGTCAGTGACCTATTTCCCATCTGAAATGAAACTCGTCCTTTCCAGTGCTATCCATGTATGGACCTTGCAATACTTTTCTAATAGACTCCTGTATTACCTATGTTACACAGTGCTTCTCCCAGCACCCAGAGTACACTCTGGAGAGCAAAATTGTGCAAAAATAGTTCGGTTTAAGATTCTGTTCCTTGTACATAGAAATGAGAAAAGAAAATCATGGATGTGCCCCCACTTGGCTTTGATTCACTCTCTCATTGAATTCCCCTTGTCCAACCATCTATTGATCAAGTTTCTAATAAACTGGCCACAACCCTTTGCCCAAGATCAGTGACTCTTTCCCAACAAGGCGCAGGCTTTTCGCAATTCTGGGATTAGTGCAACCCCAGCCTCCCATCTGTGCACCATTCCTGGGCTGCAAATCCCCATCTACTGACCCTGGGGTCCATAATCCCCAGCTGGCCAGTTGGGACCACCTGCTGTCACTGCGTTCGAGCCTCAGTGCCGACTGGAAGCCAGGACTTTCAAACAGAGAGGGCTCTGTGCTGAGTCACCTGGCCTCTCCCCAGGTCTGTACAAAGAGAGGTAGAGTCCACAACCAAAGATGGCCTCAAAGTCAGAAATGAAGGGCAGGGGGTTGCCAGCGATGACGATGGGGGCTGAGAGAAGGGGCCAGAAGCTGATTTCCAAAATGTGGGTACGAGGTATAATTAAAGAAAGAAAAATTAGACATTTTTAGACCATTTGTTGCAAAACTACCATGGAGCAAAACATGTCTCTCTTAATTCTTGCTACTGAATAAAACACATAGACAAACTAAAGCAGCCACATCCACAAGTAATTATTTCAGTCGTCGTCGTCGTCATCAGTATGTGCTTAGATTGATATCATGAAGAGCAAACAGAAGTTGCCAATCAAATCTGCTGCCAACAATTTTGGATTTGTTATTCTTTTTCTTTTAACTGCCTGAGGAGGGAAAAATCAGGCTAGCTTCGAGCGTGTTCTGAAAGGCCAGCTTACTTCAGTTCTCAGAAGTGTGATCTCCAAGATACCTTGACAAGTATCTCTGCAATCCATCACAATTCTCTTCGAGCCAGGCTAGTTAGGAAGAGTTTCAGGAGTAATCTGTTACTTCAAACAAATCAAGGTAACAGACAGCACACCCTGCAAACAGAACCAGCACCGCTCTGGAAAACATTTCGGTGCTCCAGGTCAACTTTTGGTGCCAGATGGAAATGACAAAGAAGCTGTGATACGAAAGAAGAAACTGGTTACATCTTCAGGGTAAACCACGGAGAGTACCTGAAAAAGCAAGCAAGGCCCATGCTACTTGGGAGAGCTTTATTTTTGAATAAACTGTTTGGGACTTTGATAAATGCCATCTGAAATACTTTAAAACATGTAACTATGGTTATCTTGGGGTTTTTTTGGTTAAAGGATTTGTAGCAATCATTCCAAAAGTAATACTGTCACACTTTCCATGGCTGTTCTTGGATTTAGCAGTTAGATTTAATGCCATTATTTGCTCAGATTATCTGTGGAAAATTAATTTGTCAAAACGGATCATTACTAAGTGGCTTTACTCATTACTTGTGGTGCTAAACAACAATCATTAAATTATAAAAGTTATTTTGTTATTTTATTAGATTATGGTGGAATATTCTGGTAAATAATGCACTAAAATACTATGTCCTAGATGACTAACGATTTTAGGTAGCTTCAGGCACATCACACTAAATATGGATGTTTTAATGTGGTATGTTATAGAAGTAATATGTATGTGAAACATGCAGATATTAAGCTAAATAAGTTAACTTGCTTAGAAGTTTTTTTGGGAAAAAAAAAATCCTTGAAATTAACCCAAAACAATAAACTATTTAAAAATACTTCTACAGTAGCAGTAATTCTATACAAATATAAATGTGTTATATAAGTGTATTCACACATTTTCAGCAAGACTGAACTTTCCTGCAAAACTAAATTAAGTGCAGAGAATCAATTTCTGTGATTATCCAATGGGATATTTTAGGTGGATTCTAAGTTGCAGCCAGTGTTATAGGTAATTTCTTTATAAGTTTCTTTATCATACCTTATTATATTTCAGGAAACAAAAGATTAACAACACAATGCTGCCAATGCAATAGCGGAAATGTGAATTTTAGTGGCATCATCTATTCTGGAACTAACATCAATATGATCAGAAGTTAATTTCAGAAAAAATTCAAAAACAAAATAGGAGATGGTGTTCAAACCTACGGCATACAACAAACTCTGTAGTATCCTGTATTACTCTGATACGCATTAAGTTCAACATCTGAAATACACCCTAGAATAAATTCTTCACTCTCACACCAAGAACTTCAGACTCATCAGTGCCTCTTACACAGCATGCAACTGTGGCGGGTGCCATTTGTTTCCAGGGCAGTATTCGAATGGAGATGGACGTATGAACACGTTTTAAATAAGAATACTTTTGGGTGAGAGGTGAAGTTTTTAACTACAGCTCATTCTTTAGCTGGTAGTAATAACTCACTTATCCTCACAGAGGCAGTATTGAGTGGAGACTAAGAGTGCACAGTCTTGGTACTATCACCGTCTAGCTTGTGGGCTCTGGGACAATTTATTTCCTTTCTATACCTCTGTTTCCTCATATGGCATATATACCTGTGATGATAACCAATACCCATGTCCTGGGATTGCTGTGAAGGTTAAATGTGCTCATGCATATAAAATGTTAGCTTACGCATGGCACACAGAAGAATGCAGTACACCCTAGCTGCTATTCTGTAGTTGAGAGAGTACAAGGACATTAGGCTTGGTTTACATCTTTTTCCCTCTGGGCTCAAATCCCATGGCAGGGTGGGGATGATGGTGGGACTCAAATGATCACTGATTGATTTTTTCCCCCCAGAGTGTTTGCAGGACTCCTTACCGCATCACGAGAACACTATGGCACATCCGTACCTCTCCTGAGAAACCCTCCTGTGGGGTCTCAGTTGCTAAATTATTTCAGCATAACTGCTTTTCTAATGTGTGCCTGTTAGTGAAAATTGCATAAAAATGTTAATATGTCAGCATTCTTCTAAGTGGGGGAGGGAGGCTGCAGTTTCCTCTGGGTGTCACATCCTCAAGGACAAAGGAAGCAATTGAAACAAAGTCAGTGTGCTCAGAAGGCAATGATCAAATAATGCAGTACACATGGTCGGAAAAAGAAGAGGTGACGGCAACCTCTACCTCCAGGCGCGGTACTGCTGCCTTTATTATTTATCGTTTTTACTCACCACTGTCATTTGGTTCAAAAATAATGAATCCATATCTGGGACCTTTGTGACAAAAAAACATGCAATATTATCCCAAGATTTTAGAGTTGGCATGTCATTTTTTATAAGAATAATAAAAGCAGGAAGAACTGCCTCTCATTTAAAACCTGCCAGCTACCTGAAACACCTGCAGCAGGGGAGGCAGCTGTGCAGGACTGCTTGGTCATGGGCAGGTGGAGTCAGCATCCTCCACAAGGAAGGCGACAGAAGCCACCTGACCTCTGCTTTGAAAGGAGACCCCGAAGGGCAACTGGAGTCAGACTTCAGCCACATTCATCTTGGCCTGAGTGACCTCAGAGATGATAACCTCAAGTTACGCTGATTTTAGAATAAACCTTTCTGTTTCTCTCTGAGCACAAATATTCACGTACAATTACACATATATTCTCCCCTAAACGAAAGAGCCAACTACCATGTGTGATAATTCTTTTCCTGTTCTAACCCTTTAGGAGCAAATGCTCTGTGATCACACCCTATGGAGTAGGAAAAATAAATTCTAAACAATGGGAAATTTCCAACATATACAAATGGAGAGAAAATATTGCAATGAACTCTATCACCCAGCTTCAACAATTATCAACTAAATCCCCACCTTTTGAAGCAAATCCCACATATCACTTTATCTGCCAACACATCAGCATTTACCTTTAAAAGATAAGGACTCTTTCAAGAAGATAAAAATCACTATACCAGTAACACACTTTAAAAGTTAACAAAAACTCCCTAACACTCACTAGTAAAATGTTGCTGGTTTGTTCAAATCAGGATCAAAATAGGCCCACGTGTTGCACTTGTTTGGACTACTTCTTAGGTCTCTTTTAGTCTGTAAGTTCCTTCTCTCGTTCTCTTTTTCCCTGTTATTGATCCTGATTTACTTATCACGTGTGAGCTTCATCAGCTTTTCCGTTATGGGTTTTGATGGCCATTGATGGTCACTGCCCAGATTCATTATTTCCTTTAAGGTTTTAAAAGTGCTGATGGTCTGAGTCAGGGGTTCTTAACCAGGGGTCCATGGACCCCCAAGGGGTCCTTGGAAAGGTTTCAGGGCATCTGTGATCTTGAATTGAAAATTTTTATTTCTTTATTTTCTCTGACCTCTAGCTGAAATCTAGCATTTCCTTCACTTATGAATGTAAGCAATAAATAAATTACAGTAGTATCCATTTCACCTGACTCGCAAAAGGGTCCATGGAACAAAAAGGGTTAAGAACTCCTGGTCTAAGTCTATCATTTCATCATCATTTATTAAGTGGAAGTCTTCTAAAAAGAAGAAATTTCCCTCATCAATTCCTTAGCACAGCCTGAGTTACAGATTGCAAACCAAAGGCAGGCAGAATACTTGATCCTTTCCTTTTACCAGTTTTCAAAATATTGGGCTTTGCCCCTAGCATTCTCATTTTCTTGTATTATTGTTGTAAATTCATGGAAACTTAGCATACTTAATGTACTTCAACTCTCTGTGAGCGTTCTTACTGATTTCAAGTTGCCTCATCTTTTGCCAGCTGCAACCTGTTCAGGTTGGCTCCGTCCCAGCAGTCTTTGGCTTCCTTGGTTTTTGATCCAACAACATACGCTGGACTCATCCTGACCATTTCCTGCCCCAGACAGAAGTGGCCATTTTTCCAAGAAGACCCATTTCTTCTAAAAGGTAAATCTTTTTTTGGAGAGTGCTCATTGCTATTAGCCAGTCGCAATTCTTGAATTAAAATTTTGTTTGCGTAATCAGAGATGGAAGTAAGACTGGTTCTGTGGATGAAAAAAACGTATCTTCCACGCTAGGTTAAAGTGTCAACATTCTCTACTGTACAGTAATGCCTGTCGTTTGTAAAATGGTGTAAATAAAGATTAAATTAGGATCTTCAACGTCTAGAATCAATCAAATATATTTTAATACCTTATACTACTAAGCATAAAGCAGGAAATACTTTATATTAAATTTAATTAAATGAAATAAGGTATATAAAGAATCTAGCAGTGTCTGAAACATAATAGATGCTTAAGAGTTTACTTTCTTTTCTTTCCTTTCCCCTTTCCTCTATAATAAGGAAAATATAACGATTCCAAGACGTAAAGGAACATTTGTTTATACTTCTTCACTCAAACTAATTTTCTATTTAATTCTCATACTTTAATTTTGTTTCAACGTCGTTTTTTTTCTCTAAAATGAAAATAAACTTTCTTTATGATAAAAACTTAGTAGCTTTATAGGCACATCTACAGAGTGGTGGGAGGGCAAATCAAGAATATATTAGTAATCTCTAACTTATGAAGATGTGTATTCTGCAAATTACTAAATACTGCTACTACTAAGACAGGAAATATTTCTTGAAAGTTTACGATAGGTTAGACATACATATACCAACAGTCACTTGCCCAATGGTGAGAGAACTTCTTGCTTGAATTCTCTCCTTTTGTTGATAAGACTTTTCAAGGAGGAAATTGTTCTCCTTTGAGACAGCTGGGCAGGCCTTTGGCGTCTTCATTTCCAGGCCCATCTGCATCCTGCTTTTCTTGGAGCCTCGGTTTTGGGGTTGCTGACCAGATGCTGAAGCTGGACCCCGACTCCACCCTGCCTCAAGGGGGAGGGCGGTGGGCGGTGCATGGTTTTAGATTCTCTGTGGGAGCCCACAGAGCCTGTACCTGAAAACAACTGAGAGCTCAGAAGAATTTGGTCAACCTAATTGAAGGACCAAGAAAACAGAGAATAAAAAGGCAAGTTGCCACAAAATCCTTATTGAGTGAAATGGAATTTAGGCAATGGAGACACCTGGAGGAAAAGAGCTCACTTCTAAGAATGGAAGAGATGTTAAAATGACATTTGATTTTTTTTTTGGACAAAGTAAGTCAACTTAAACAAAACGGCAATGCACAGTGAAAAGTTAATTGCTTATCTACGTGTTGCACGTTTCCAGCGACTTCCTGCGAATCACTGCATTTCATCAGTGCACGAGTAGGAGGCAGAGCAAGCACAAATCGAGGGATGAAAGCACAATGGCCATGCACCGTTAACAGGCCACATGCTAAGCCATTTACATCTACTCTTTAGAGTTTAGAAACACAGTCCTCACGAAACACTGTAATATATGTTTTAAAAATACAAAGCACAAGCCTATATGGCTAACTACTGGTTAATTCTTCAGTTTTGGACTGTCATTTCCCTGCCAAACCTCTGAGGCCAGCAATAAAGGTTTTTAAGTGTTTTTGAGGGAACAATCTTAATAGCTATTTAGGGACCATAAATGGTTGGCAAAAGATGCATTTGAATCTAAACCAAAATTAAAATGTTTAAAATGATCTAAATGCTGCCAGCTATTTAAAAACGGAAGGTTTGTACTAGGAAATAGTCACAGTTTTCATCCACATTCACACTCTCTGCTTGCTCTCCTCCTTCCTGCCCCACTCTCCTCTCTCTCCCTTCCTTTCCTGCTCTTGCTCTCACTCACATGCAAACATGCACAATACCAATGCACTCGTCACATGAAAACTGGGGCAGGGAATCAATCGCTGAGTTCTTCAGGTATGAACATCATCAGCTAGGGTTTCCCCTCAACCTTAGGTGAACTGACAGTTGAAAAATGAGCCCTACTTTAACTAAGATGACTTGTGTCACATGATTGTCAACCTGCCCTGCTCACGTGCTATTTTCTAATCCTACACCACTGTCTGGGTGATCTCAGGCTGCAGATGACACCTGTACTCTGATGACTCCCAAATCTCTATTTCAGTCTCTGTGTTTCTCTTAAGACACCTGCACATCAAACCGCCCACCGGCTCTCTCCACGTGATGACCCAAAGTTCTATGAAGTTCAAAATGTTGAAGTAACTTTAGCCACACCCCCGACCCCCAATCTGCCCCCCCACCCCCCCGCTTTTTCTCACCCAAAGAATAGTGCCACTGTTCATCCAACCACCTAAGCCAAAAGCTTAAAGCTAATTGTTTTCCACCTTCTTCATTCTCGGCATTTAGTTGGCCACCTATAAATTCTTTACCTCCAGATTGCTTCAGGGAATACATGAGGTCAAACTATTTTATTATAATGCTAAGATGACATGCACTGCCTCGGTATTTGCAATGACAATGAAAAAAAAACAGTTGTAAGTGAAACTGCTGGTTCCTCAGCACGCATCAAGGCAATATAAATTCTACCTCATTAGCCCTGCTCAGATCCATGCCTTCATCCTCCTCCCCAGGTGACTGCTTTTATACAGGCCTTACCAGGCCTCACTCAGACCAGGCAACGGAATCCAACCAGCCAGTCTTTCCCAACCCTGACACGAGTCTCTACGCAGCTGCTAGAGTTCCTTTTCTAAAATGGGAATCCCTCAGTGACACCAGCCCACCCACTGTCAGGGCTGGGGGCGAGTACCTGTCACTGCGTTCAGGCCTGTGCCGTGGGTTCGACGCCCATGGCTTGCTCGTGCAACCCCAACTTGCAGGTCCCAGAACAAGGTGTGCTGCCTTAGAGTCCGTTTTTCTGTAAGACTCTAAGATTGGCCACTTTCTCCTTATCGGCCTAACATATACATGAACTTCAAGATTCAGATATAGCAATATTTGTCCCACCCCTGTATACCGGCAGAAGTCTTGCCTCTATTTTCCCCCAGCACCCTTTACAGATTCCATTTTCCTATGAATTGTAATAGTTGCATCACTTTCTACTTCCTCTATTAAACCCCAAGGGTAGGGCTGTGTCTTTGATTCTGCATCCCCAATATTTAAAACACGGGTTCTCAAAATTTTTGGTCTTAAGTCCTCTTTACTCTATTAAAATTATTGAGTACCCAAAAGGGTTTTTGATTATGGGGCTAAATATAACAGTATTTACCATCTTAAAAAGTAAAACTGTGAATTAAAAAATATTTTAAAATACAGTAACAAACCCATTACATGTTAACACAAATAACATATTCTTTTAACGAAAAGTAACTGTCTCTTCTAAAACAAAAATTCATTGAAAAGAGTGGCATTGTTTTACATTTTTTTCCAAATCTCTTTAGTGCCTGGCTTAATAGAAAACAACTAGATTCTCATTTCTGTTTCTAAATTCCTCTAAGAGATATGATGTTTTGCTTGACATACATGAAGAAAATCCAGCTTTGCACAGATACATAGTTGAAAGGAAACTAGTACTTTATAGCCCTGTCAGAAAATTGTAGATATTTTACCTTGAAAATACACACAAACTCAACAATAGTAGTTTCTTAAATAGAGATTCCATGTAGCAGCTAAAACCACATCTCTAGTCTTCACACTATATATTAAAATGTCTTGATATAATTTGCACTTTTTAAGGAATCTTTCCCATGCATAATTTTTTAACATCATACATTAACATTTTTTGGGGGGGAAAACACTGGTTGATAAGGGTTATGAAAATCTCTCAAATTTTGACATACCCATTTGCTAACATTATCACCAATCTCATTAGAAAATTCTCTAAATATTAGGAAGTTTTCAGGCCTAGTGTGGTGGACGCAAGCATTTCAAAATTCTAATTTTTGCTTGAAGGCTCAAATCTTATCATCGGCAGTAAGTACCACCAACTGTTTTCTTTGAAGTGACAGTGTGACAGTTCATTTCATTCATTTTAAAGAAAATGTTTGCCAAATACCCAAGCCTGAATAGCCAGAGTTCTCTGCCAGTTGTTCTTTCAAGGACAAATGGTGCTCCATGAAAAAGCCAGTGCAGCTCGCATCTCCCCACGAGTCCTTTCAAGACAGCCACTATACTTAGGCACAAAACAGAAGCTTATATGTGCTCACATCATGCACACAGAATATTAAAAGAATGTGTACTCAAGGACTGAGGTTTAATAAACTATTTTTTTTTAACTGCTTCATAGAAAAAATTTTAAGTTAGACACGTGTGGGCATGTGGTGGTGAAGAACACATGACAGCTAGTACGGTTTTCTGTTGCTGCCTCTGTCCGTGCTAAGGGACCAGCAGTTTCACTGACTATTGCTTTTATACCATCAGCGTAATGTGGACAAAGTGCCTGCCATCTTAGTGTTGTAATGGAAACAGCGTTGACCTCATTTACGCCCACTTAGAGAACTGCTGCTGGCCTGGACCATGCTTAGAACCACTGTGCGGGGCAGAACATTTTGCACGAAGCGCTGAATGAATGTGTCCATACTGATGGAAATGATGATAGTCCTGGGACGGGTTAAAGTATCTCTCTCTCTCCCTCCTTGCTTACCTACCTACAGACATGTACATATAGATATCTGGTGTGCGTGTGTTCACTGCAGAGATGCTGCTGGCTGCCTGCTTGATGAAAAGGTTCAGTCGATCCTTCAGTCAAAAGCTAGAATAAAAGATAGAGACTTTGTGCCCAAAATTTCCAATCTGATTTGGAAATATATCATGACTGCCCAAAGGGAAAGGACTACATTATTCCATTCACTGAACCACCTTCAGCTATAAGGGAATATCACGATATTTTGGCTTCATTTTATAGAGGCTTGTAAATTACAGTTATTCTTATTATTTTGAAGACCAATTCCTTAATCTACAAAACTGAACTACCATTGGACAATTATAAAATAGGGGACCGCCAAAGATTCCTAGCTCTAAAGGACTCCCCTCAGCCAAAGAGTGTCAGGAATATTGACAGATGGACACGGTGTGTCCCTAGGAGATCCAATCTTCACCCATTACGATGACCTTTGTCAGAGATCTGACCACAGAGTAGCTGTGTCCTAAAATGTGACATGAGGCAGAAGTGCATAATTTCTGCCAGAATCCCTAATTCTGGCACATAACCCCAAAGATTTCTGTGACATTCAGCTTCTCTCAGCAGGGGAGGTGGGAAGTGTGTGCTCCGAGGGAAGCTTGGCGTTTGACCTGATGGGTCCACAGTGGTCAGAGAGGTGTTAAGCTCCCTAAGTCTGCTGGTATTGTGAGAGAAGGAAGTAGAGTATGTAGATGAAACTGGCTGCTGTATCCCCTCTCTAAGAAAGGTATTTTGTTCTTCTACCCTTACAGGGTGACAAGTATAAACTTGAAAAAGACCAACAAGAAAAATTCAAGGGCAGCAAGAATTCCTGACAAAATAATGAGTAAGTATATTTTATGTAGTGTGCTTAAGGTGCCCTTGTCCCAGGGTTGTCAAATAGTCCATGTACAAACGAAACAGATGTGGGGTGATCAGTGCCCGCTCTAAGAAAACACATGTGGAGAGCTCGGCTGTCAGCGGAGCAGGTCTGCAAATCCAGGAGCTGCTCACCACTGGACTTAATGAAGCATGCATAATTCAGGGCTGAGAGCAAACGGCAAGGTTCCTGTCCCCCTTCTGGAATACTTTTCTCCAGCACCCTTAAAAAAGAGTCCTTTTGACCCTTGCTGATGTGTGGCGGCAGAGGGCCCAATTAAATTAATTTCATTATAAAAGTGCAAACAGACAAATGCTTTTGATAGCACATGATTCCAAACCTATAATAAGCATCAAGGAAAAAGAGCACGAAAGCTCTTTAAAATTAAATGGAGACTTTTAAACAATTGGTGATACCAAAAAAGGTCAGAGACAGTGCCTCACTGTGGAGGGTTCAACTGGCAGAGAAATTATGAGCCTGGAATTTTGCAATGAGAGAACATTTTGACAGTCATTCTTTTGGGTTGGAGCAGTCTACTCATAATAACTATACCCAAACAGAAGATGCAGAACTTCTGGGAAGAATTATCTTCAAAGCAGCTACAGCTCTCCATGACTGCTTTATTTGGATTTTGTCATTTGATTTTCACATTTACTCTGTGAGGTAGGCACTATTATTACCCTGACCATACAGATAAGACCCTGCCTTAAGAGTTTAGGTTTTTCCTTAAAATTACTGGTAGTAAAGCCAGTATCTAAACCCAGGGCAGCTAACGTTAGAGGCTCTGTTCCTGAGTATACCTACAGTTGTCTTCTAGAACATCTATGATTCTATATTGCATCATATTAATTTAGACAATAATTATCTAACATGTACTGCTATATATAGAGTTCTTATTCTCTAGAAACTCATAGTTGTATTAGCACATCATTTCTTGGAGTTGGCTCGGTAAGACGTTTATTGCCATGTCTGTTTTCACAGAAAGAAAGCTACACGAGGGGTTGTCCAGGATTTTACACTTGGTGGAAAACAGATTTACTGCCATGGATTTCAGCTACGGGTTTGTCCACTAGGATCTCACCATGCTTCTTCTAGAGGATCAGGAATGCATTCACTGAAGCCCTGAAGGTCAATTCTGAGCATAAAAGAAGTTGTTACAACCACTTGATGTCACTAGATTTAGGAGCAACTTTAATACTTTACACTTTAACTCAGCCATAAGGAAAAAGATAGACATATTTTTCAAAAGGTAAATCAGGGTCAGGAAAAAAACAAACAAACCCCACCTAAGTGGCCAAGAAATGGGACCTAGTCAAGTAATATTTGGAACATTAGCTCCATGAGATATAATAAGTTTATCACCATTTTCAATTAAAAAGTTCAGTACTAAATGAACAGTATTTGTAACACGTAGGTAAAATATATATTAACCCACAATAAACCAAAATTACTAGTAATATAACTACATCAGGGGTTCTTAACCTTTTTTGTTCCACGGACCCCTTTGCCAGTCAGGTGAAATGAATACTACTGTAATTTATTTATTGCATACATTCACAAGTGAAGGAAATGCTAGATTTCAGTTAGAGGTCAGAGAAAATAAAGATAATAAGTTGATTTTTTTTCAGTTCAAGTTCATAGACCCCCTGAAATCTTTCCATGGACTACTTGGGGGTCTGTGGACCCCTGGTTAAGAACCCTTGAACTACAACTAGACAAAAGAGAATTAGAAGCGTTCATCTAGAGCAGGTGCCAAAAAACTTTTTCAGCAAAGGGTGGAGATTTAATATTTCAGTCTCTGTTGCAACCACTCCATCTCTACTATTTTTGCACAAAACCAATTACACACAACCACATGAATGAGCATGACTGTGCTCCAATAAAACTTTATTTACAAAACAGGCAGTAGGTCAGGTTTGGCCTGAAAGCCACGATTTGCTAGAATATGGGAATATGTGGGAGTAAAGACATTTACACCAATGTTTTTAGTAGTAGTTCATAATATTGTTTAATAATACATTTTAAAAAGGGGAAATGTGCACAGAATTCAATTATATTTTTCATCAAGCTACACATTAGCTCACTTGAATTCAAATCATCAGCCATTTGTTACCCAATCCACCTTTCCCCCCCTTGAAATAGTGTGCAAATTACAGGTCAGATTTCACGGCAAGGAGTCTCTATAAAGCACTCAGACAGCAGAGTTCTCACCACTGTTGAGTAAATATTCAAATCCATGCCATAGCTATCAAGTGGCCAATCAATAGGCATTTACTGATTGGTTACAAAGGGGTTTGCCCTCTTGTAAACACAGTGAGAATTTATAATTGTAAGACTGTTGTTGAGAAGCTTAAAATCTAGTAGATGAGGCAACTATATTATCTTCATTTATGCAGCAAGATATTTGGCATAAAAACTAAGAGCAGCCATGGAAACAACGGGCAGGTTCAGCAACAAGAAACAAAAAAGTACATCATGCTGCATAGGGGGAGTTACTCTACCAAGTAAAAAATCTTCACTGTATCCATTTTCAGTGGATTTATATTCAATTTTCATTTATACATGTATATTTTTTGCCTCATATGTTTACTCATTGAACTTATGATATTGTGGAAATAAATGGTGAATAATTCACTGACGTAAGATTAGCTTCAATTTAACCTTCATCATGGCAGAAAAAGGACGTGTTCATTCGAGAAAATATACTAGTATTATATCACAAAAAGCAAAGGGAAATACATTGCCATTATTCTCCAATGATAAAGACAGACGTTTTCTAAGAGCAAAATAATTTTAAAGTTAGGATTCACTAAGTACCTTCCAAAGTGCAAAGTTGGCTGTGGGAGAAAATTAGGTTGGATCAGCAGGCAGCAGCTAGATCAGTGGAGACGTGATCCTATGTTAGACTTACGCTTACAGGTGACAGTCAACATTGTGGTGGTGGAGGAGCGTGACAAACGACGGCCCTGGGGGAAGGCTAGGCGAGCTCAGATGTAAGAATAAGTAATTGGCTGTTGCAATAATCAGGCCCAGAGATGAGAAGAACCTGAAATGAGGTTATTAATTAAGATTTTTGAGATGGGTAAAGTCACCAGGCCCTTGCAATTGATGATATGTGGGGGGCTGGGCACGAAGAGGGATCCACTAGAATTTCTAGCTTACATGATTTGGTGAACGGCTGAAGTATGACACACAGGAATACAAACGGCTCTGGGGAGGAAGATGATTAAGGTACACTCACGTAGAGAAAATGCCAGATTAGTGAATCACTATCAGAAACTATTCTACATTAGCATTAGTCAACGTGTTCTATGTACCAGGCTCTTGCTAAGAAGCACTTGCCATGTATAATCTCACTGAATTCTCACGATAGCTCTCTGAGGTATTCTGCTGATGTGTGCGCTTTAAAGGTAAGGCGATTTAAAGCGTCATGAGCTTAAGTAACTGTCCAAAGCCTGGACTTGAACTCGCCAATCCATAATTCTAAAATTGACTCTTAACCACTACTATATATTGCTGTAAGAAAAACGGTTCAATTTGAATAAAACTACAAAAAAAAAATTTGATTTTCCCAATGTCAGTCCACAGGTGCATTGTTTGGGCTTTGTCATGTGTCTTCGTTCCACAAATGACTTAACAGAAGGGACTGCATTTATTTCCCTCCACTGAGAGCTAAAGACGCACCAATAATTTAGGAGTTTTGGAACTGCAAAGTGTACATGCCCTGCAGACCAATGCCCTTGCTTAGTAGACACTGGCCCAGCATCTACACTATGGGCAACGAAGGCAAGGCTTCCAGCTTTGAGCAAATATTAACATGGGTAGAGATGAAGGGACAGATTTGTGGGTTTTCATCCCGATTTGAAAGTCCCAGAAACTGTACAGCTTGGCTTCAGTGAATATCAATTCAGGGCCAAAATGTATCCATTCATAAAATGGAGTTTGTTTCCGACGTCTTATGGTGAGAGCCCCAGGATTCTTGGCAGGCTCCGTAGCCTGGCACGCAACTGAACCTGTGCTTCCAGGATGCAAACTGGCCTCCACCCTGGTCCTCACCGTCAAGGCCAGCAGCACCAGAGGCCAAGTGGTGAGTAGACAAACGAGGGCTGCAGGGAGGACTGGAGCAGCCCTGGGTCCATCACATTGTCTCACGGAAACTCCCAATCCAGTTCTAGAAACACCTCGTACAATTTCCCCCGAAGGATAAGGATCCTATTTAATCACCTGACATCCTACAAGCAATTAGTGTATTGAGATAGAGTGTGTGCAGTGCTAAGCAGTGTCTGGCACACAGGAATTGTGCAGTGTATGTGAGCAATTAGTTTTATTGTTATTAGTTGCAGCAGTGCAGTTCAGTAATAGCAGAATGGGAGCTCATTAAACATTTGCTATATGGTTGAGTTTGCCAGGCTTTATTGACCCGTTATTCATTTTAAAGATAGAGTTGAAAGCAGCAAGTCCAGAAAAAGGCAAAATCCAATCCCACTCATATGATCTCTATTAGAGCTCATATAAACTCGTGACCTTTCAAAGAACAACATTGACAAGACACTAAAACTTCTAAAAACGAGAGCTATAATTCAATTATACTTTATAGATCACTTATTTTTCCTCTTTTTCCCCTCATAATAGAGTATCTAAAGAAATTGCTTAGGCACTGTTTTATGCTTACTGAAGGGAACTGTTTCATGTATTTAGCATTTCTGGAAAGTAATTGAATGATGATGTCTTGAAAATAGTTAAATAAATTGAAGTAATGACCTCTTCCTTATGAAAGCGTATTTAGATATACTGATACTCCAACTCAACAATATTTCTCATGTTACACAGAGTAAATACAAGATAGAAAGCAGTGGATATTGAACAAATTCATAAGCCTCTATTGACTTCAAGTGCTAATCGGGATACAATATATGCATTAACAAGGAATTGTCAAACTTTAATGAAAACCATTTCATATAGTTATGACACAATCAATCAAGCTTAGCTTGACCATTATTTCCCTTTTAATTTTATAATCTCTAATTGATATTCTGTTCTACTCTAGAAAATGCACACATTTAAGAAACCAAGATAAAAAAGAAGAGTTTCAATAAAGCATAAAGATGCTAATGAATGTTCTTACAACATCCAGAAAGTATTCACTTGAATGGTTGGTTGTCATAAATGCCACTCTTTAATATGTTGATTTAGATCTGAATAAAATCTA
Source organism: Tolypeutes matacus (assembly GCA_026826555.1). Taxonomy (NCBI): domain Eukaryota; kingdom Metazoa; phylum Chordata; class Mammalia; order Cingulata; family Chlamyphoridae; genus Tolypeutes; species Tolypeutes matacus. The sequence goes on along the minus strand of JAKSZT010026446.1, from coordinate 9,447,076 downwards.
TGATTTATACAAAGTTCTGTTTACTACTTCTACAGAATGAAGACCCTTATTTCCAATACTTGCATTGTGGAAAATGCATTTGTATTGCTCAATGTGCTTAATGACTAATAACTCAATGAAGGAAAAACGAAGACTAAGAGACGTAAGTGACTAAAGTCACGAATCCAGCAGACAATGAAGCCAAGACTGGAATCCGAGTCTTCAGATTTTGTTTTCTGTGCCCTTTTTACTATCAAACTACAAGAGGAAATATTTTACAAGTTTGTAAAAATAAGCAATACTCTCTGTTTATGCAGCAAATGGAGGGTATGTGAGTGGGGAGTGCATGTTTCTGACGGGCTCTAAGGTTTCTTGTTTGGTTAGTTAACAAGTCAACCTGATCGAAACAAAGGCACATTTCACAAGGGTGGAAGAAAATTGGTTTCAGTCAATCCTTCTAGCATTTTCCAGGTGACTACATCCTTATAAATCGCCTGGCAAAATCAAGTGGTTACACTGCTTCACAGACTTTGGCTGGAACTTTAAAGAAATTGAATGATTTATGCAGGAGACATCAAAGAAGTTGCACTGTATCTAAATGCTTGTCCCTTGAACCAAAAGCTGGACGTGACTTGGCTAATTAATTAGTTTTTATTTTCTTCCAGGATTCTATGGTGTGGGATGCCTTTCCCTATCCATTACTAAAGAATCAAATTTTACTCAGCTGCAAGGGCCATCTTAAAAATACCTCATTGTCTTGCTGTTCTCCCTCCTTAGCTCTGGCTCCCCTCTTTCAACTTCTGCAACATTTATTTGTTCATGCCACACTGTTATGTTGTTTTGTCTTGTGTGTTTTTCTCCAATTGTTTCATGATTGCCAGTCCCACTTCCTCAACCAGATTATATATCTAACATTTCTTTTCTAATTCCCCTATTGTAGAAAGCTAATACATATGGGCTACTGCGTGGTGAATTTACAGTATAGGGACCATTTCAACGAAATGTTCCTCATTTGTACTGACAACATGCAAAATAATTTTTTAGTCCTTTTCCATCTGCCAAGAGGTCAGTTTCCCCGTACTTCATTAAAATATAAACGTCTAGGTTTCCTTGTTTTTAGCTTGAAACTTTCTATTGTCTGTTAATGAAATGTATATCATCCATGGAATATCCAGGATTCTGACCTATCTGAATGAGAGGAAACCCAGGTAGCGTGAAAAACTGGAGAAGGGTATTTCTTTCACAGCCAGCACCAATCTCATCTCTGTATTCAGTATTCCCTCTAAAGGGAATTTGTCTCACAGAATTAGGTAGCTAGCCTTTTCCTGTATCAGTTCTCAGAACTAAAAATTCACTGGGTTTTCTGAGATAGGCAAACTTGCTGTGCAGGGAGTTTGAGGTTTTGCCATATTTCCAATCCTTCAGTTGAGTACTCCTTTAATTGGGTCACTTGAATAAAATTATGATTATTTAAAATTTCACAATGTACAATTACTGTATAAATATGTTTTTCTCAAATCAACTTCAATTCTCTGTAAATAAAACAAAAATAAAATATTGACTCTTAACAAAATCGCTCCCCTGCCAGAGATGTTCAAAAAAGGAAAATTTATTCACTTAGAAAAATAAACCTAAGAGGCTATCAGTTATTTTCATTATATTCAAGGAGATGACCACTTTGGTCATATCAAACGATACTTATGATTTCTAACATGAATTACATAAGACTTTGGTTTCTTTTAAAATTGTGTCTGGTCATGCATTTTATAGTAAAAGCTCTGAAGAAACACTGAATAGAAAAATCAAAAGAAAAGAAAAAAAAAACCCCACATTTTCCATATCTATACAGGCCAAAACCCTTAGGTTTAGGATTAAGCATTTAAGTATCAGGAGCATTTAAATTGTGTTCACGCTTAGTTCTTCGTGCACTTGACAGCTATTGGCAACATCTAAACGTCCTGACTCGCACCCTGCTGAATCTCAGAGCTGAGTGGCACGATGGCCTTACCGTTTAATTTGAATAATGCAAACAATTTTTAATTCAACTTTTAAATGCATTTGTGATTTTTGTTAAAAATAGTTAAATGTTTTTGTCTTTGAGTAAATGACAAAATCATCAATCACCAATGGCTGTATTAATCTGGAAATATGAACAAGATAAGAACAATTTAAAGAAAGAAAACGGACTGGGGAAGGTTTTAGTTTTAGCATAAGATATGCTCATATTCTATATATTCTGGGTTATTCTCATTGAAACAACACAAAATATCTCAACATGTTATTACCACGCGGCTCAGTCTGCAGGTTGGAAGTACAGCATGCCAAATCCCTTGTACTGAACCATAATAAATAGACTAAAGATTCTAATGTAACACGGTTTGCAAGTAGTAGCTCTGCTCTTCAAAACTTAGTGCTAACAGGGGTCTCCCCGGTGTGTATTTTTTAGTGCCTAGTTCCTAGTTCTATGCTTAAAAATCCTGCTGATTCCTGAGCTGGAACAAAAGCTTTCGGAAGCAATCAACTGCTTTTGCCATCACAGGTGCCAAACACACACACAATGTCCTTTTATTTACGGAATACACACAGATCTATTCTGCATGTGCTCAGAGTGCAACACAAATACCAGCCCTTTCCCACAGGCAACAGGAAGGATGTGGTTTGAAGGCCACAGTTGCTTCATCTGAATGCTGAGTTATTCTTCAAAGACCTCTTGTTTCTACACTGGCTTGCTGCTGCACTGCTCAGATATGAGAAGATACAACCTGGCCATGCCCCAAATCCGACTTTCATTTAACTAAATTTGGCACAAAGAAGATCATGCAATTCTCCTTTTCCTCTTACCTTCCACGGACACATGCTGAAAGCGTGTTCATGATGGAGACGCTGCCATGAACTGATGACCCAGTAATTCTTTATGTATACAGGTCAGCAGCAATTATAGAATACTAAAATCGCCAGATGGAATGGTCAGAATCACCCGGTAGTTTGATAAAATCAGCTTATTTGGGGTCTAACCCAGGGATAAAAATGCAGAAAGCTCCAAACAGTAGAAATTGTAAACACTGTAGAACTACCCCTGAGACTGTAATACTGGTAGGTCTGTCACCGCCAGGAAAACAAATATTTGCTCAATTATGGGACTCTATCTTGGTTTTACTTGATTGCAAACTAGGGCTAAATAATCACAAGCTACCGTTTAAAGTGGAAATTATAACACGCAGTACAAGGGACTCATTCCATTCCCCCAAACAGCTCTATACCCAGAACAAGCAACTCACTCAGCCCCATTACTAATTCAACATATCCTGCATTCCTGGAGCTCACCCACTGCTTCATCACTTTATGAAACACACAAGCTCTTACTATGAACACCTAATCGACCCCTTTTACTTTTTCCTCTATTTCTGAGCCATCCCCCTCCTCCAGGGTGCTAATCTATAGGTAATTTCTTCTTTGGTGCTAGTACCTTGCACCCCCCCATCCCCAGAGCCTTGACCATCCCAACGTTTCTAAGCACCTAAGAAGGATATAAATTCTTCAACTCTCAGCAGATTAAAAGTCTTTCTGTGCCCTTAAACTTACCTTAGAAAGAGACTGTATTGTTAATTATCAGTCGTCCCCTGATCCTTGCATAGAAGGCAAATCCTCTTCGTGATTCCCCTGTAAAGGTTAAGCTCATGAGAATCCACAGTTTGAGAAAAAGCTTTGGCAACAGGGTAGGTAAGCTGCGACTAGTGGTTACTTCTGAAATACTGGAAGTTAACTCTTTCCTTCGGTTCCCCCAACTACTTCTCACTTTTCCTCATCAGTTGTATCTGTATGATATATGAAACTAGCTAGAACTATGGAAGCAGAAAGCAGGAGAAAGAAAAATGGAAATCTGATGAAAATATGGTATTGGTAATATCAAACTGAAAATGCCACATTCTGCAAAAGTGTACACAACTCCATCCACCAGGTGCAGCATCGATCCCATTTCAGGGTATCATAGAAACATCGAAGTTTCCTTCTCCAAGGAGAAAGGGACAGTTCTTTAGCAAAGGTCTGTGCCTTGGTCCTTCAGAAATCCATAACTGGCTCTAAGTTGCCAGGAAAATTTCACCTTGTGTCATGTTTCACGCTGAGAGGTTTGTATAGTTCTTATGTAAACCTTAGTCTCTAAGACACATTCCAAGTTGAATTTATTTCAAATTCCAAACTGAGTTTATTCCATTCCACTCACTTAAAATTCCAATTGTGATTGGAAAATATACACTTCATTTACCTTCTATGCAGTGTTCAATGAAGCACATGTCATGCTTCACCCTCACGGCTGCATTTCGCTGTTGAGTGTGCCTGTGTACCAGCTGACTAAAGCTGTGCTATTGTTTGAAAGGAACATTCTCACTTGAGCCATCACCGTTCTTGGCATTTTTTTTTTTTTTGCTATTGCAATGTAAGAACTCTGGCAAAACCATATAGTGGTTGCTATTCTTTTCCTATACCATTTACTTGTCAGCAAGCAAAATTATGTTTCAAATGAGACAGAGAGGCAGAAAAACCAACTCCCCTATCATCTTGTATCTTTCATCACGCTCTACACACTGACAAGCCTCAAATGAGATAGCGTGATAGACTGCTGGAGTTAAACACAGATGACTACCATTGACTTAGAGTGGGACACGGCACTTTAGGACACGGCCTCAACAAGTGTTGGTTCTAGAAGAGGAAGGGTAGAACTCAGGTAAGGGCGCTGGCTCTTTGTTCAGTGTGGGTGAATTTCCTGGACAAAGTTTAAGCCAGGAATGACAGGTGGCATAAAAGAGTAAATGAGACTTCGAGAAAACCAGCGGTAAGCACCTGCCACACAGGACCTTAGCAGGTAGTTCCACGCTCAGATCTAAGGACACGTATCTCGATTTCCTTAACCAATTAATATCTACAACCAGTAACCACAGGGACTCATTTCTCACTAACATAACAATGATAAAAATGTATGTTACCACAGTTGAAAGTATGTGCATGGGTGTCCTTTCTTAAGTCCTGTATTAGGACTTTCCAATGGTGACGGAACTGCTTTGCTAAGAAAAATATTTCCACTTCTGCCAACTCCCCTCGCGGTGCTGTAATCGCCAGCACGGCTCTGGTTACCCAACAGGATCTGTGAGACCCCTTCCTGGTGCCAGCGGAACAAAGTAAACACAACTGCTTTCAAGGCCAGAAACTGCCCAGGGCTACTTCCTCAGCAAGGACACAGGCTCAGCACCTGAAGCTGAGAAACGAATCCAAGAATACTGTTTGTGCAGCTCATAATTAATTTCAGATCTTACACGCGAACTTGTTCATTTTTGGGGGGAGCAGGTGTACTCATGGCAAAATTTTTTCATGTGAAAAATGAAGATGGTCAAGAATGCCTCTGTTTTCTGGCACGGAAGATATTTTAATTTCTGCCCCTTGGAAGCGTGTCATTCCATAACCATCTCCTGGAACACCTGTTCTACAAATAGGCTTATTTGTATGGTTAAAGTAAAAGCAAACCAACAAATCTAAAGCAAGCCAAACACACACACACACATATACCAAAACCCTCTACTACATTCTCATTTTCACAGAAAGCTGCCTTCCCCCGTCTCTCTACTTTCACTGCACCTTGCTTTTTCCTTAAGTATCCACTGATCTTCCTGACAGTGCTGGCCATTTCTGTAAAACCCCCTACCACAGAACTCAGCGGCATGCTTTCTTCATTACCACCCTCAAAGTATTACTTCTTAACTCGCCTATAAAAACCCTCTTTTTGAGGTTCACACCATTCAGCTCTACCTTCTTTCTCCCTGCTAATGGCTGGCATCCTAGTGAGCCCCCCTATATTTAATAAAAACTTTGATACATGGTTAAAAGTCTTCATCTCCAACCCAAGATCCTGAGTGGCTTCCATGTCCTTTTGAAAAACCACCCAGCACTTTGTCTTGGAGTTTCCAGGTATTTCATCATCATGATCTTCACCTCCACTCTGCTCTGGTCAGTCATATTCGGGACAAACCCAAACGCTTTCACCTCTCTACTGGTCCACTCTGTAATATTATCCTCTGACCAGCATCTCCTATTTGTCAGCTCTCTCATTCTCTTACTTCTACTACATATGTTCTACAGCCTCATTAAGACAGCAAATCCCTTAGTGGCACATCTTTCTCTAGTATAAAAGTTCCCTTCTGCCTCTCCATCCTAGATATCATAGCCTATTACTTCACCTCTCCTCTGCTCTTACTCCTTACACTCCCCATGCCCCTGAATTCTTGCCATTCTTCCAAAGGAAATTTTGAAATTGAAGCAAAATTTCAACCCAAGATCAATTCTATTATTGTATTTCTATGCTCCTATACCTGTGCTATTAACTGCTAAATAAAAACCATGTGACCCAGGAGAAGTGTACTGGTACAAAGTCCTGGTCTTCAAAATCACTGGTCTTCAATACTGTACCACTATCAGTCCATATCTTCTTTTCCTTCAAATCTTTACTATTCCTCCCAACCCAACAGTCTATGCCAACCACCACTTCCTCACTCTCAGCAAAGATTTCATTTCCTAATTGACAGATAAAATAATCCATCAGGTGAGAACTCATTTAACTTCCTCTCCTCTCTCTGAATTTATTCCAGTCTAACTCTTTGCCTCCAAACTCATTGGAAGAGATATATTTTATTTTGTCCAAACACAATCCTTATACCTTTATTTTATATCCTCTCTCCTTACCTGTTCTATTAGATCCCATTTCTCACACAAATTTCAACCTCTCCCATTCCACTGGCTTTTATTCAGTGGTGCACTGAAGCTGGCAGCTGATTCTAGGTATCTCTTCCCAAGTCTATATTCATTGATGTCACATTGGTAGCATGACCTTGGCCATGGTAATTGGGAAAATCCAAGAAGCATCTACAGGTGTGTGGTAAAGGCAACGTGACCCTGGCAACTTGTTGGCATTTTCTAGGAAAGCTAGGAATCATCCTGCTATGAACACCAAGTGGATGAGCCTGGGGTTCGGGGCTCCCCAAGCAGGTGCATCTGGTAGTTTTAGGTCCCTCTCTGGGTTATAGTTCCTTTTTATTTTCTCTGAACTTAACTACACTTTTGTAAAGGAAAGAAATGTATCTCCGTTACCCTCCTGGGGAATTAAGAGAAGCGCCTCTGCCCACTCTTTGGGACACAGGAAGGTGGCCTGCAACTGAGAGAGCACAAGGTTGGTGTCAGATGGCTGGCCAAGGTAGAAAGCGAAAGAGGGCAGGAAGCCTTCGTGAACCATGAAACTGCCCAACCTAGAAACCGGAGAGGTCATCTTTGGCCCCCCTTGCATCTTTGCTTTCCCTATCTAACCCATCACCGTGACCTACAGAGTTCACCTCAGGAACAGCGAACCAACCTCTCCTCTCCATTTGAGATCTGACTTCCTTGTTCAACTGCCCTCTCACCTCCAGCCAGGACTGCCATGAAAGCCATCGACCTTGTCATCTTACAAAGTCTGGTTCCCCTGGTTACCTTAAATCTATTCTTTACAACTTGCCCAAGCAGGAGTTTTCTGAGCACAAATCTGATTCTATCACCACTGGCTTAAAACACTTCAGTTTCTTCCCTGCCTCTTGAGATGCTTCAGCAGCCTCATTTCTTGCCCTTCCTGCAATGTGACAGCCACTCTGGTCACTTTTTGCAGAATCCCAGGCCTGTACCCTAGTTTACACTGACCACAGGGCCTCGGCACAAGCTATCTTCTGTCTCCCGCTCTCCCCTCTTCACCTGGGTAACTCTGACTTATCTTTCTGATCTTGAGTCAATTGAATCTTCCACGAAGACACTTTCCTGTGTAGCTATGACCAGCTCAGATCCCTCAATTATTGGCTTTCAGAGCACCCAGCTGCCTGGAAGTCTCTTTTGAAGTATCAACAGATTTGCAACTTCATGTTTGTAAGATTATTAATACCTGTTTCTCCTTTAAAGACAGTAAGTTCCATGAGGACTGGGAATGTCCATTCCTGCTCACCACTGCACACCCAGCAACTTTTGTCACGCTAGCACATAGTAGGCCCAAGAATATTTACTGAATGAAGGCATGAATGAATGGCGATCCTGAGAAGTTCTAAAAGTTCTTCAAGTAGAGAAACCGGTAGAAGACTAGATTTTCTGCAGGCTAGCAAAAAGCAGTCTAAGCCAGGAAAATAATGTCATAACAGAAATATGATCTGACTTTCTAAACACTGCTAGTTACACATAGAGAGATGAGTTACAAAAATGACATAAGAAGAAATCTGTTGTCTTAGCATTATGTCTAGTTTAAAAATAAAGGTTTAAAACCCCAGAGCTATATACATTTCTATAGTTTTATGTTTTTTCTCCGCTCCATAAAGAATATAATAGAACGTCATTATTTATGCTTAAACAGAGTGACCACGTAATTTATCATCCAAACTGGGGCCATGTTTGTCGGTGAAAGAGGGTGCTATTCGTAATTATGCCAGAACACTATAGGTAAACCGTGGATGTCCCTGGCAAACTTGGACACGGGGTCACTCTAGCCTTAGCTGACACAGCAGAACTAAACAGGCAAATGCAAAATTCTGTGATCACAGGGAACTGTCATTGGAGTAACAGAATAACCAAATGCCTTACAGAAGAAGGCTTCTTATAATGTCGTCTTGGTGTCTGTGCAAATAGTGGAACAAGTATTGTATCTTCAATAAACAAAATGTACAGTATAACACAATCAGGTTAAAACTCCTGAATTTTACCTGAGGGTTACTCCATCATTTTCTTGGATCCCCACAATAAACACAAACTCAATTACTCACAAGGCAATTACTGGGCACTGGGGCCAGGCACAATGGCAAACATGAAGGAAAAAAATGAGAACCATCCCAAGAGAATCTATACTTTAATTATAAGTCAAGTAGGATTGCCCATATTTACAGGTGAAGAAACTGATACCCAGAGCTCATAAAATGACTTGGCTAAGACTATGAGAACTATAAACTAGAATAGTAACTCAGATCTCCAGATTTCCAATTCAGAGCTCAATTCATTTCACTAAGCTGCCTCCCCAAATGGAGATAACACACTTTAATGTATTTCATGCTGTCATCTACTACCACGTGGAAACGCCTATGAAGTATACAGCTATACAATCTTTGCAGAAGGAGCCTGTGCCCAGACTCAGCAACGCAGTACTGGAGCTGTCTGTGCCAACTTCCTTTTTAGGCACTGAGCACTGGCCCCGTGTCAAGGACGCTGAAGGAGCTGTAGAAGGTCAAACACATCTGTGGCTCTCGGATTGGTTCGTCACTGTATCATACCTATGCTTAAATCCTGGGTAAATTAAAAGGTTTAAAATATGACCTTTCAGTTTATGGTCAAATTCCACTTCAGAGGAGTAATGAAATAGGCCAAACGTGGTCACTACATGCCCAAACAAAGTGAAATACTTTACTTTACCATTAACAAGTAACTTACAATTTACTAGAGCTTCAGGCTTCTTTTTCAGTCTTTACAAAGGGAATGAATCACTGGTCTTAAGTTCTTAAGGGAAATCGTTTTTGAGATTTCAATTAGTGTCAGTGGAAGTGTGCTATCATTCTTATACTCTCCTAAATGCTGGCAAGAGGGGTTCATTAAAATGTAGAGTCTTTTCAGTAGCCAAAGATACTCGCCCCCCATGACTAAGATCTCTGGGTTTTCAACCATTCTAACTACATAGTTCTTAGTATAAAATCCCATTGATAAAACTCAAGGAGAATTTTGAAACTTTGAGTTTTTAAAATAGTAATATACTTCACTTATTTTACAGAAATATTTCCTGAGTAAGAGATGAGGTTCGCACAATCTGTTTTTCTCTCCTGATCTGAGAAATTTGTAAAGGACAAAGGGAAAATTAAAATAGCACACTAATCAATTTCAGGTGTTCCAATCACAGTCAAGGATAACTAAAATAGAAGGCTTCTAAATTTACCCGAAAGTGATCAAGGACCAAGATAACTGAGACGATAACAGCCAAAGAAAGTGTGCGGTTTTCTACAAAATTCTTGACCCCTCGCCCATGACAAAGGTGAATAAGACATATAATTGAGATGGGAAAAATTATTCTTTTCAGGTAGTCTGAAAGTTTCTCTTAAAGGAAGACCTTTCTTTGTTGAGAATATTTCTAAATAAGCTTGCTATGGATGAAACCTGGGATTTTGTGGCAACTAAACTTGGGAGCAGCTGCCCTGTGTGAGCAATGGAGAGGAATCTGACAATAGCTTTAAACAGGGAAAAGGGAGGGAATGAGAGAAAGAAAGAGAGGGAGAGTGGCACTGGGCTGAAGCTTTGGTTAAAGGAGACTTGTGTTTTGTGTCTTCCTCCTCAGAAGCTGTCAGATTTTTGAGAAATTATTAAGCGCATTAAATTCTGTAGAAAGTAGATCATTGTGAAGGGGCAGAGTGCTGGGTCTGGGTGACGGAGCAGACCTGAGACACACGGAGGTAGGAGTTGACCCATTGGGGGATGCTCAGAAAGAAACGCTGAAGTAATTTTCAGGACTTGTGGGGAAGAACTCTGGGCTCTAGCAGGATGCAAAATGGGATGAGGGTGAATACATTTTCCCAACTCTCAGAAGAGCAGAATGACTCCAACTTTCCCTCTGGGTCACAGACACAATCCACGTGTGCCCTGCAAACCTCACAGTATGGAGGGAGAGACAGAAGAGCCAGCAATGACCACCACCGACAAGATCTGCCTGTGCCACGATGTCACGAGGACACCGAAGGCGGCTCGGCTTTTCTACCTGTGCGTTCAGGGGCGTTTCTCAGCATTTTTCTTAGTTCTAGTTGGGTGAGGATGAGTGGTCAAATAATTTTGAAAAACTCAGCACAGGATCCTTTCATTTTCCTAAATTGTAGCTGAACAAGAGTGGGCAGAAGGGGACTGGCCTTCTAGGCAGGGGGTACATGCTGGATGATGTCAGTCAGGGACACATGCAGGTTGTTGTCTGGAGAGCAGTGAGGGTATTGGGTGCAGCACTGAGGAAGGGGCATGACAACACCCAAAGGCTCTTTATCGTCTTTCTGCTTGGGACAAATCAATTTCTCAAGAACCGAGATAGAAGAAAATATTATTATGTTATTTAATCTAACTATTTATCCAACTATCAGCATTAAGTCTGGCTAATTGACTAAATAGTCAGCATTATTTAAATGTAAGTGCTTAATTGAAGCTTGTCTGCAGTGAATCCACAGAACCTATTCAATTGTTCCCCTCCCCACATATACACACACAAATCTTATAGCACATCCACCTCTACTGATTCCACAATCTTAATCATTGTCAGCACTGTCATTACGTAGACTGTTGTGATGTCCATGCATTTTCTCCCAGTCTACTGATATGGAATTACTAAGCTACTAAGAAATATCTGCCCCTCTAGATCAAGAACTCTCAACAATGGCTATTCTTCAATTATATGGATGTAGTTATAGCTCTAGATGATATATTAATATAACTATAGAATGAAATATTATCTTTTAATCTTCAATCAGGCCATTAAGTTGTTTAACTCACAATAGTTTGTTCCTGGGCTCCCAGGGCAAGTTCGACAATACGAACTAGCCTTCAGGGTCTATGGTGGCAGAAAGAAACTGCCATTACAAGTATCAAAATTGGTTCCTTCTTCAAAGGGCAGAGGTATAGTAGAACTATAGAGTCTCTTCCAGCAGTAGCTGATGATACAATGACATTTCATGTCAAATGGCCCTATCATTTCTAATTTATACAATGTGGATATTGTTTGGATTTATGATATTAATTTAAAACAATATTCAGGCTTTAAAGATAAAATAAATAAGGTAACTTTGCTATCAAGTAATATTTGCCAGTGATCAAGAATTTAGATGGACCATTGATTATCTCTTTAAATTTTAGCTACTTAACAAGAACTTTACAACTTATAAGAAATTGCTAGAAATTGCCTCATAGGCTTGAGAACTCTCAAAAGCCTGTCCCTGACTTCCCCAAATCCGCCATTGACAAAGGTTAAAGGGATTTCACCCATCCGTCTATCCATTCATTGCTGAAACTAACCTGGGCCAAGGCCTGTTGCCCTGTAGCAGACTGTTACACCTGGGACATAAGGATGGAGGAGACAAAGTTAGGGATTCGAAGGAGTTTATTCTAGTGGGGGGGGGGCACAAAATTGCAACTAAATTTATAATGAAACAGGAGCTGCATTACTGGAAAAATTAAGGCAGATATTTAGGAACCGGAGTGATGGTCGGCAAAATGAGTACTTTAGATCCCGTGGTTGAGGAAAACCTTCTCCAGGTGGAAGCTCTCCAGCGGCTCACCAGGAGACAGCCTGGGGGCAGAATTCCAGAGGCCTGATCAGAGAGAACAAGGGCCTGAGATGGAAACATGCTTCTCAGCTTCTAGGAACTGCAAGGTCATCACTGAGTTTGAGAGCTAAAACCTGGGCTAACTACCCAACTCAGCTGCAGAAAAATAGGAAGCAGGAGGAAACAGACAACCTATTTTTCATGACATGCAAATAGCTCAATAGGGCTAAACAGAAAAAAATGTTTTAGGGAGGTATACTTTTATCTAAACACCTCTTTTTTTTAATTTTAAACTGGAAAGCGGGTGGAAGGCAGATCTACTGTTGACAGTGCCACCTAGATGGAGGTTTGCCCCTGTGGACACACCAAATAATTCAGCATAGGATGATTATATATCTTTGACTTGAAAAAATTAAATGGAATCTTAATGACGATACGTTTGTTTTATGTATTGGTGACTGACACTGAGGAAAGGAAAACATGGTAAGTTTGCAACTTCTGTATATTGTCCACTAATGAGTCAAGCAGCAGGACCATGGAATCCGCATATCCCAAACACTGAATCAAACTATTTAAACCAAAACAAAGTTGGAATTTCACCAGCAGTTATTGTGAGCTTACTATGTGCTAAGCACTGTTCAAGGCACAGGGCACAGTGACCTTGACAAAGAAAACCCCTTTCCCGTGTGGGCTTGTGTTTGTCGCGGGTAGACACACACACAGAGCCACACAATCTGTAGGGTGTGTTGGTGAACAGTGCTACGAGAAAGACAAAGGAAGGTAAGCGGCTCAGCAGGAACCAGGGTGCTCTTTTAGGTGGGGTGGTTAAGAAATCCTCTCTACAAGGCAAGATGGAAAGCCAGGGGAGGACTCTGAGCTGAGGAGCACAGTTTAAACAGCAGTGCAGCCGTGGCGCTAAGGCTAGGCTGAAGGTGCAAACTGCTAAAGCAGGGAGAGCAATTGCAAGTCTCCTGCATTGACTCAGGTAAGCGCTAATGGCGGCTTGGCCTAAATACATGGTGAGGATTCACTGGATTCCGTATAGGGCTGAACTGGATGGAAAATATGAAAGAAAAGCGTATCCAAGGATGATGCCAAGGTTTTTGGCCTGAACAGCTGGAAGAATGTCATTTTGTAAGACAGGGAAGGTCACACATAAATGGCACATACCATAAGACCGTACGGGCTCACCCAGGGCTTCGGTGAAGTCAGGTAAGAAAAGCGATGCAAGCACTAAACACTGGTGCAAGCTGGTGAGGAGGAACAAGTAAAGTGCCCTGAGCAGGTCAGGAACGAAGGAGGAGAACCACAGAGCTGTGCCCAGGCAGCCACGGAAGTAAGAGCTTCAGTAAGGAGTGGAAGATGGAATGTGCCAACTGCTGCTGAGCAGGCCAGGGATGTGGGCCGAGAACTGATCAGTGAGTGGGTATGTGACAGATTTCAGCAGTCATCAGGGAGATTCACTGGGACTCCAGTTTAAAGTAAGGGAAGCTTTCCAGGTGAGACGTCTGCTCTCCGTCGTGCCCTGACCTAACCTAAGACCTACCACAATTTATTATCATTAGCTCCCTCACCCGATAAAAGTTTTTTAAAGCATTAGGGTTTCAATGGCTCAAGAGTGCATGGTAAAGATGATTCATTAATAAGATTATAATAATTGTTCATCCTTATCCAGATGTGCTTACTTAATACAATATTTTGATATTCGGGTTGGAGAATTATGCTGTTCATACTTTAGGTGGAAGGAAAGTGAATAACAGAGAGGATGAAGCCAAAGTGGGTCGAAGCTTGGTTTGGTCCATCAGTGTTTAGGTGATTCAGAAGTGGTAATGAGAAATCAAGGTAGCAAGCCTCTGGAAAACGTCTTGTCTTGACCATCACTGAAGATCTTCTCTGTTACACGTCTATCTCAGAGATGTAACAAAAGAGCATTAAGTAGCAATAAAATACTAATATTGATAATTATACCATGCCAAGAATGTATTATATTCCATTTCTATCTCATTCCAAATATTATCTATCAAAGTTAATTGGAGTCGCCGACTAAATTAAATGGGTTTGAAAATATACTTCTCTGGGAATTGCAAGTAATTACATAATAATGCTTAACATTAGCAATTATCTTAAAACACATTTTTATCGCAAACTAGTTCTATATTCTTTGTTGAAGGTACTATATGGGTAATAGCCACGGTGGGTAACTAAAAAACCTTTAAAGCAAAATCTTCTGTTCTACACAAAGATTCCCCTTTGAAGGCATTCCTATAGCATTCAGTGCTTTCAAGGTATTCCTCTTTGGTTAGAATCTTTAAAATCTACAGAACTCATCTTGATAAAACAAAATGCAATCCCTGGAAATATCAGTTAAAAAATTTAAAGTGTCAAGAGGGGAAAGGAAACCAACATTTACTGAATGTCTACATTTAGCCAATCCATTTTACAGGAAACTAAAACAGTTTACACTGCAGTTTTGTTCTCCCCAAAATTCATATGCATTTGTATTAAGTCTGTGAAAATATTTGCGTATTTTGAAATAAATTTTTTTTTGGTTCTGAGATGTGGAAATTTGTATAATCCAACCTCAGAGTTGTATTCTAAAGTGATGTATATAATGCGAACCCACAACTCTATAAAGGGGCAATCACTACAAGGTTATACTTTTGAAGATATTGAAACATTGAGCTTACGTTAAATACTGAACAACAGAAAAATATTCCACGAAATGAAGGATTCTTTATTTGCTGAAATAGTATATATCTATAAAATGATAATTATGAGTTTAATGAGGCATGATCCAAATTATGATGCTAAATTTAAAAATCAGGTTTGAAAAATATGGTGTAAACTTTTACAAATATTCTGATTATAAGTAGGAAAAAGATAAAAAATGTTAATAGCTGAGTGAAATTATGTATTTTGTTCCTATTTTCCAAAAAAATTGTGGTGTTCTTTTATTGCTTAGTGTGGTTTTGTTGTTTTTTTTTTTTCTTTTTTTTTCTTTTTGTATTCTGTTTGCTTTGATTTTATCCATAAAATAATGTGTTATTACATAAACTTAAATATCTTTCAGGCCACATCCTCCCCATGTTGCAGAATTACTACATTAAATTTTTTGCCAGAATCAACTTTTAGGGGATGAGTGGGTAACAAAATATTCCAGAGTATTTATTTACCAAGTTAGAGACAAGATTGAAGGAAAGAACTAGAATAGCACATAGCGACATTTAATGTCCATCACAGTATAAAAGACTACTTCAAGGCCAAGGATATCCAATAGTTCTCTACATTAAATTATTTCAAGGTATGTTTATTTTCAATCTATGCTTAAGTTTAGCTACAGAGTCAGGGATAAAGTAGAATAAGTGAAGGTATTTAATTATTGTTTTCTTTTCTAGATTCTCAACAGAATAATTGCTGACAAACCCTGTTGCCCAGAAAATGTCTATTAGAATAATTGAGCACAAAAAATACAAAAGCAAGGAAAAAAGGAGAATGTTTTATTTACATTCTATTTAAAAACCAATGCTTTAGTATTATTACACATCTTTGCAGCCCTAATATCATGCAATTGCATAAAAAGTTTAGAATTGTCCCTTAAGTTTTCTTCCAACAAATACTGGTATTTTCATTTGGAACTGTAGACTTTTATTTACTTCCAAAACAGATGTCTCATTATTCAGAACATCCAGGTTGGCAAAACTAAATGACTTAAGGAAATGTTATCCAAACAGTAGTTACCAGTTTTGCTGAGAGCAACAGAGTCTCAAGGAAATAGGCGTGTCTTTTCCCTGCAAAAATTCTGATTTATTCTGATTTAGCAAATTACTTTCTTTTCACCTTGACAATAAAACAAGAAATCAGTATGTGCATAAACACATGCTTAAATATATGGAAAGAGACTTCTGGAATCCTTTTGTTTATAAAAATCAGGATTCATAGTAATGAAAGGGATAAGTACAATTCATTGGTTCTTTATATGGCTTACATCACCTACTTTTCCAAACAGGTATGTGATATAATTATCCCCACTTATACTCCACTCCAACCAGTCTGTAAGATTAGCACCTTCGTCCACCACAGCCCAGAACAGTTTGTAGAGCTCATGCTCTCCTGTTTTCAAGTATTCCGGGACATTTTTTAGGATAATTTGTGTACCTAGCCCCTTAGCACCTCCTATATAAGGCATGTGCGTGTGCCTGTACACACCTTTGCCTGAGTGTGTGCGCGGTGTGTGCATGTGTACATGGTGATGTGTGGGGGGCAGAAGGGGAGTAAAGTTTTTCTTAATGTTCAGTTTCAAGAAATCCCTCCAAGTTGTGTTCCATGGCTAGTAAATTCCACCCCTGATAGTTTTACTCCCCACCTCTCAGCCGGCACATGACGCAAACACACCATTTTAACATTTGGATATGCATACGGTTCATATATATAGATATTTCTGATCCTCTTATTTGCATTATCTTTAAAATTATTTGTATAGTAATCACATCCAGTATAGAATGTTTACACAAAAGCTCTGAAGAGGCAGTTTTTAAACTTTGCACCATCATCACTGCTTCTTTAAGGATCAAAGCTGAATAAAGCTTCTTTGTGATCTCTATGAAAAGTATAAAGGATAAGTGTTTATTAATATCCTGAAGAGATACTCCTCCAAATTTATTTCATTCTCTCCAGTTTAAATGTCAAGTTTGATGCAAAAACGAGATGTTTCTGCATTAATTAATAAATCAATCAATCTGCGTTCCCACTGCCTTTCCATTAAGCATGTTTCCTGTTTGTTTGTTGACGTTACTGGTTACACGTCTGTTTTCACCACTAGATTCTATTCCTCAGGAGGAGAAATCTGCATTGTACTTGCCTTTACACATCCAAAACTTGACACAGAGCAAATGTGTAATAAGCCTTATTGGATATCAGTAGTTTGATATGCAAAGTATTCTGAAGAAGAGTGTAGCAAATTTCAAGAGGACTCGCCAACTAATTCTAACAGGATGACATTATCACTTCAATGTTATCTATCAATTTGTGCTATAATTTGATTAAACAATTTTCAGCCTAACACTTTGAGAACAAGTTATCTCAAAATTGGATAGATTGAATTTAATGCTTATTATGATACCATTTAACAAAAGCAAGAAGACTTTGCTTGCCTTAACTGGAACTAGAGGACGACACATGTCTAGGAGCACAAAAAAGAAGAGAAAACTACAGATTACCAGGTAACAGTTATCAGCTGGCTGCCTTTATGAATTTCTTGATTTGTACTCTAGTTGTTTCCCACATTTCTCCCCATAACAACAAAAATAAAAACAGAATAATAAATATTAGTCTTTTAATGTTTTCTTTAACATGACATCTCCCAGTGTGATCGGAATCCTGGAATTGATCCACATTTTGTTTTTTGTCAGCAGGCACTGCAATAGTGAAAGCTAAAGCCTCCAGCTCGGAGGATTTCATGTGTGGGAATATGCATTCTTCAACAACTTAGGAACTTCCTCTATCATCTGAAGAACCAGGAACTGATGCAAATTTGCAAGGAAATAAGCAAAAAGGAGTTTCCCAGGAGAGTAATATCATGGCTTATCAGTGTTGCTGTTTTGATATCACACTGAGGCCAAAGCGATGCATAATGAGGGACTTAATCAATATATTTTTTTGGGTGATGGTTATAACCTTGAATTAATTATAACAATGTATGATATAGGAGGTCAGGATAACTTACAGTCTGTGTAATTTTGGAAGAACTTTGAAATTTTACCAATTCACAGTTCATACTATCTATTGAAGACTATAAGTATTGCAAAAATAAAGCAAGCCTAAATCCGAACAATCCAAACCATACATGCTACTTTCTTTGAATAGGGATTCAGGTTTCTCAAGAAATATATAACTAAATGAATTGAATTCAAACCTTAAAATGTTATTATGTGGCAAAATGAGGTGAATTTTATTTTTCTGAATATTTAGTGATTTAATATTCAAGACAGGAAAATTCCACACATTATTATAATACTATAATCTTTATGGGAAAAAATATGAAATTTAAAGTGAAAGAAAAAAAAACAAAAAACAAAAAACCAACCAACCAAGAACTCAGAGAAAAAGACAATGTTTGTTTTTCTAAACTTAAAGTGAAAATACATAAAATATGTTCTAAATGAACACTTATGAAAGGTACTTCAGAGTAAACCCCAGGGAGAGATTACTCGAAAAAGGGAAGAATTTGTGTACAGAGTTTTTAAAAATAAGAATTACTGAGAGTACCCTCGCTGATAGAAATGCCGGAATCGAATCCAAGCTGGTCATAGTTACAGTCAAGCAGGCTGCTCTTCAGAAGTATTGTTAGAAGGCTGCACATAAACTGATCGCCCCAATAGGTTAGCCTCTGCCTGGAAGTCTACCACCAATCATCAATTTAAGCACTGCCTTCCTATAACAGGTAAATAGTATTACCCAGCATCAACCTCGTGTTTACTCTATTTCAAGAAAAGTAGTTTATACTAAAGCATTACCTGCTCCTTCTCAAGGAGGTTATCCTTTAGCCCAGAAGAAGAAACTTAACATAACTGGAACTGTTAAGGAAGAAATAATACAATAATTATTTTCCAGACATTAAGAGTTGACTTAAGGTTGATTAGTATGGAACAGAGTGAATAAATTACAGAGAGGAAAGGGGATTAAATTTTAGCATAAGGCATATGTAAGATTAGACAAAAAATATTCCAGGTGAAAGAAATAGTATAAGCAAGGGATGGAGAGGGAATAAGCTAACATATTTAAGACTCTATTAAGAGTCCAAACTGTCTGGGCCAGCACAGCAGATTGGACAGGCTAGAAATGAGTGACATGACTGAGGCCACGAACCCCACAGAAAGAAATGTGCACTTGCAACTGAAAGCCATTAAAAGATCATGAGCACGGCATGAAAAATGTGATATTTTAGGAACATGATCTGGCAATGTTATGCAAGATGGATTAGAAGGCAGAGATGAGAAGCAGCTAGAGGAGCTAGGTAATTACTGGGAAAAGCTCTAAGCATAACTTTATGCGGGGCAGCGCTCAGCTACGAGAGTGCATGGGAAAACCTTGAAGACATTTTAAAGTCAGAACTTGCAGACCTTGGCATGTAGAAGCCAGAGGGGAGGGGGAAATCTTCCGGCACCTGCCTGGCATCCCCTTGGTCTCGTTTATCATGACATGTAGAAAAGCTTCCTGCAGATAACATAATTCTGTAAAACACTGATCCAAAGAGGACACAAAAAAGCTCTCAAAATTCTGCCTTCATAGACTGACTTGAGGAAGAGGATGCTCGGTAGGAATATGCACCAAGTCCATGGCTTAGATTCCAAATACTAACTGCGCAAGGAAAAGAGAGCAGAGAAATGAGTTAGCAGGAAAGTTAAACTGTGAAAAAAAAGTCTTAGGAACTTTGCTATTATGAAAGGTAAATAATAGTTAAGTGTATTAACAGCTGCCAGTGATGTCAGCCCACTGGTGGAATGTAATTAGGACAAGGCAGATGCCAGCTCCCTTTCACTTCAAGCATTTCAGATCATACCTAGAGAGCTGCCTTCAGGGGAGGGAGCTGACCTCTGAGAGAGAAGTCACAAACTAAAATGTTCCCAGGAATCAGGCAAATTATTTGGATGAGGAAAACCTTCCAGGAGTAAGAAAATAGGGGGTGAGGAGAGTGTCAAAGTGAACAGATCATGCCCACCAGATTCCTTCTGTTTTCCCTCCAAAACCTTCAAGGACCAAAAGCGAGGCTGCGGGTGTGACTTCTGCTCTAACAGGAACACGCCCACGATGGACAGGATTTGGGATGTGACAGGATGCTAATGAGACTCAAAGTCAACCCAGGAGAAGGCTTGCTTGATAGCTCTTTTCTTGAAAGGTTTTCAAGAAAGAGTGGAATTAGGCTTGTTCTCCATGAGCCCAGCAGAGGGCAGTACCAGAATTAGTGGGCAGAAGTTTCAGTTTTAGACTTGCTATTTGGGGCAATTTTCCAACAGGCAGAGGGGGTATCAGTAAATTAGACTGACTTGTGAGGCAGCGAGTTCCCTATCATTGAAGTTGCTCACTCTGAGATTAAATGAATACTTGCTAAGGACGTTAGACTAGAGAGGGAATAACATATTAGATGGGATGGTAGGGTGATCCTTTCCACATGGAAGATTCTAAGATTATGTAACATCAAGGTTTCAACTGGGGAGAACGTTGGAATCCTGACAGAAAGGTACAGAAGTTAAGGACACAGCTGAGTAGATGTTATCTAGCATTTGTTTCAAGAGAATCTGTTTATCAGAAATCAACTTTCTTACTTGAAAGAATGAATTAAAAACCTGAAGGCATAGGGATCCAGAACTCTTCTTCCTTCCAGAGTGAAAGAAAAGAAAACAGAAAACAAACCTAAATTTCCTTCGTATTTTCCTAGGGCTGATCCTGAATTTAGTTCTGATATTCTAATGAATATTTAGAGAGCTGGGTCATGCTTCATTCCCATTCAACACTGTTTAGGTTGTGGTTGGAAAGATGCTTTTTCCACATTCTCTTTGGCTATGTGCTTTGGAACTGCCATTTTATAAACGCCTAGTAAGTGTTCTTGTCTTAGAGCAAATTCTTCCACTTATGAAGGCCGGCACAAATAACGCATAAAACTACTTTATGTGCAAAGAGTTCATCATAATGGTATTAACTGTTGTGAATAATTAGAAATAATCTAACAATATATGATCTAGCCACTCAACAATACATTTTACAAAGACTATGTAACAAAGAGGAACATACTTTGGATATATTACATAAAGAGTACAACTTACACATACAATATTATTAAAATCATGGTAAAAATATATAGACATAGAACAAAAATGAAAGACTTCAAAGAAAGATACTGAAATATTGACTGTGGTTGTGTCAGTATGTGTATTAGTCAGCCAAAGGGGTACTGATGCGAAGTACCCCAAATCTGTTGGCTTTTATAAAGGGTATTTATTTGGGGTAGAAGCTTACAGTTACAAGGCCCTGAAGATTCCAACTCTAAGTACCATAAGAGGAACTTTCTCACCCAAGTCAGTTGCACGTGTTGTAGCAAGATGGCTGCCGATCTCTGCGAGGGTTCAGCCTTCCTCTCTCTCAGCTACAGGCTGGCATAGGGCTTGTCTCTCTTCCTGGGGCCATAGGATCAAAGTTCTCTGCTCTTCCGTGTCCTGACAAAGTTCTCTCCTTGGGCATCTATGGAGCTCTCTTCCCGTGTATCTTCTTCTATGTGTCTTTCTTGAGTGAGTGTACATTTAGATAGCTCACCAAGGGAGCGAGGACTTAACCTGAGTTACACCCTACAGATGTGGTCAGATCAAAGCCCTAATCTTAACATAATTTAATCAAAGACATCTCCGCTGAATCTAATACAATCAAAGGGTGTCACACCCAGAGGAACAGACCAGTTTACAAACATAATCTCTCTTTTTGGAATTCATAAATAACCTCAAACTGCCACAGTATGATGAGTACAAATAGTTTTAATTTTTTTCATTTATTTATTGAAAATTTTTAACTTTCCAGATTTTACATATCTATGTATATACAACTTATAAAATTATATATGCATATGTAATATATTATCCACGCATATACAACTTTAAAATTGCATTAAAATAATAAGGCTACTGGGCACACACCTGCTAATCTGTTCAGCAGGAGGAGCTGACTGAGGGCGTGCTAGCTGTTCTTTGGGGTTCAAGGAGCTCGAGGGCACAAGAGGCACAGAGAGCCCTGTGACACTGGCTGTCTGCAGGAGTAGGGACACTTAAATTTCATTCCCAAAACAGAAAGACAATTGATCCACCTCACTCATTGCCAGTAAAATGTTGCATGGGCTTCCCAAACCCGAGGAAAATTAACTAGGCATGATCCTGTCCTCTGAGGGACACACGACGGTAATTTAAATCACTGCGGTGTGTAAAGAATAAACCTGATTCAAAACTTCAAGCTATTTCCACATATACTATTCAAGTATCATAATATTTCATTTTAAACTAATGACTTATGAATAATGACCTTTGAAGAGGAAATGGGAGAGATTTCTCAAGATGTGAAAGAATCTATTCTTAATTATGTAGTAATGTCAAGTACAGACACTGCAGTAGTCATAATACCTGCCATGGTGCACAGTTTCACAAAATAACAATTCTCTCTTAATGTCTGTTTTGAGAAAATGAACTGGACCAATCGGGTCTGTCATTTTGTTCTTAGCATCTTTTTTTAATAGCTCCTGTGGACGAGTATTTCGTTCTCCAGTTCTAGTTGCGTAAAGCCAAGGCTGTCGAATTTGGTCACCTCCTTTTGTCTTTCGTGTGAACGGTTCTCCCTGACCATCTGTCAGGACAGGGTTCGATGCCACAAGAATGAAAGGAAAAGCTCAGGGGAAAGGCAGTCACCTTTACTTTCCTAGTCTAGTTTTCTGGGAAAAGGGTTGTAAAGTGGTTTATATGTACAGCCCTTGATCCCTCTCCCTCTGTCCAGCTCTGCAGATATCCCTGCCAGGAAACTGGCTCAGAACTGGGGGGAGGCAAAAGTGAAGTCATTGTGCAACATCGGAGTAATTCTCAGTCCTTGTTAAAACTACCACAGTTGTGAAAATCTGCCGCCTCCTTCTCTTTACACTTCCTGAATTCCTCTCTATCCACTGGTTTCCACTCTTAGGGACCCATTTCTGTTCAACCCAATACTCCACTGCTCTATCTTTATCATCTCTGTACCTTTATTTTCCCTGAAATCATTTTTGCTCCAGTACCTTTCATCCTAAAATATGACAGTGATTATATTTCGAATGGGTTGCTGTGATTTTTGTTTCCTTCTTTCATGTGTTTTCTAAGTTTTTATAGCAAAAGTGAATTAATCACTAGAAAATATTATAAAAATCCAAATAAAAGATATCTTCTCTTCCTCCTTACCACACTTACTACTCTACGTATGGGTTACAAATGCCAAGTACAAAAACATGTCAGTATACAGCCAAATACATGTACTTTAAAAGAAGAAAATATTAACAATTTTTAATTACATTATGTTGTTTACATGCCAGGCACTGCTATAAGCACTATACCTGTACTTTCCTGTTTAAATGTCACATTACCCTGGGTAGCGGGTGTTTTCCTAATTCTCATTTTAAAGACAGAGAAACCCAAAACTCACAGGGGTTAAGGACCTTATCCTCGGTCACAAAGCTGGTTAAAAAATAGAGGTGAGAGACAGCCTCTAGGAGAAGAGTGCCAAGTTCATGCTTTAGCCACCACACCTACACTGTCTCCCAATGACAGCCTGTATTGTTACAGCACTTTACAGGACTTACATTTTAGACATAAGAATTCTATCGAGGCCACAGGGCAGATGTTAATATCTCTATCTCAAACCTGAGGAATCTAGAGTTGGGAAGGTAAAGTGCCTACCCAAGGTCAGACATTTAGCAAGCAAGAAAGTCAGGACTAGAAATCCTGTTTACTGGCCTCAACTTCAAATATGTGCCCTCTACTATTCTACTTGGCCAAGATGGTTTCAAAAATTCTCTCTGTTGCAAATAATGTTCTTAACAGAGAATATATAAATTATGTGGAATACAAACATAGAGTGAACAAGATGTTTAAGTTTGAGGTAATGCTTACCATATATTATGATGCCCATAGAGGCAATCCATTCATTAAAAAAGAAAAATAGTAATCAAGAGAAATGATTTAGAAGCAATTAGGGCACTTGAATTGTGTGTCCTCTAGCATGTTCTTCAACAGGTGAAATTAAATAACTAGATGGTTGGTGCAAATTCTGATTATAGAATAGAAAACCAGAAAGCCTTTCAAAGTAATGAACCTTTTTCTCTGATTCTTAAAAAATAATTTTAAATGTTTCTATTCCTTTTCATTTCCTTTAAATACGAGTATTCTGATGGAAAAAATCAGTTCAAATAAATATTATAAAATAGGTTTTAAAAATTCTTATAGCACAAGTCTAAATTTTATCACTAGAGGATTGGCCTTGATTGCTTTATGGGGAGTGACTGGCTAAACAGAGAAAGTAGGACAATGAAACAAAGTGATGCTTAATTTTACATTAAAGATGCAAGTCAAGAGTAGTTGTGATAAAATTAGGATGTTAAGCTTATGTTAAAATACAAATGATTATTAGTACTTTTTTCTTCAATTCCATTTTCCTGGGCTCATTTGCGCAAGATAATGGAACATTTTAATTCCTTTGAGTTTAAGCCCAGAGTCTCAAGGTAAAAACAATAAAGTAAAATAAAACAAAATAAAATATTTTTTAAAACAGAGGGAGGGAAATAATCCCTACGGTTCTAACACCAACCAGAAACAAACAAACAAAAAAAACCCTCATCATCATTGTACCTTAGAAAGAGCAAATTTACATTCCAGAATAATTCCAAAAATATCAAAGATTTTTTCCTATTTCCTGTGGTATTTAACCTTGTTTTAGATGGACCATTACACAAGGCCACATGCTGCTATGGTGGAGCTCCCCTAACCTGCCACAGAGGACTTATTCCTTGTTCTTTCCAACCTGGTGGAGGTCACCTGTGCACTGCTGGGAAGTGAGGCAGAAGAGGATCTTGCACTCATTGTGTGACTTCACACCTTAAGATAGCGTAAAGTTGTCTTCTTTGCAAAACCGTAAGTTTTTGGTTCCATACTGATCTAATTATCTACAAATATGACAAGTTCAAGAGTTAGAGAAGAAGGCTCATGTGCTGGTGAGAGGCAGGTAAGACTAGAACAGGCAAGAACTCAGACTGCTGACTTTCAAGCTCTCAGATCTGCTCGATATGTAACCTTGCACAAAATGCATTATCTTCTGGCCTTTTTTTTCTCTGCTCAAAAATGGGCATAATGGTAACAGGACCTACCTCATAGGAGGAACATTAAAAGCAAAAGAGAAATTAATAAATGCAAAACTCTTACAATTTTCCAGAGCTGAATAACGGCAAGGCCTGAAGAGTTCTCTAAATTTGCAAGAGCAAACTGACTCCAACCAGTATTATTATTAAGAGTTTTCTATGCTAACTAACTAGCATTTGTCATGGTCTTTTAGTCAGTTCTTAGATTGGTATCTATTACCGATCTTAGTCTTTCATTGTGGACATTAACTCATTCAAGCAAAACATTTACTGAGCAATTATTTTGATCTGTAAGAATACTTAAATGTATGGAGCAAAATGCTTAAACATTGAGGAAAAAAACAGAGGAAGAAAAATATGGTAACATTCAAATTCCTTCCAAACAGCTCTAATCCTAAATAATGCCTTCTTTAGCTACTATACTGAGGGTAGGCATCCGATCACTTATCTTCGACTATCAACCACAAATCTTCACTTACTTTTGATATGTCAATCTTCTTTAACCAGATTTAAAATTCTTGAATGTCAGTTTCTTGTCCTTAATTCCCTTAAACTCCACTGACATTTAACGACCTGAAACTTGCTTATACAAACAGCATAAAGCATTCTGCACCCCAATGCACAGGATAGATATATGAATTGGTGCTTTGGGAAAGGGACTGGAAATCATCTTCCTGAAATACGGCTTTCTGTCCTTCATAAATTGGCCAGCGGCTAACCCATCTTTTTAAGATTGGAAAAATAAGCCCCACAGGTATAAAATAGAAGGAAACCCTCTAAGTGGCCCTGCTCTCCTGATCTAGCATCACCAAAGCATTAAATATGTCCAGCTTAAAGGATGTTCTGGCACTTCCTTGCCCGGCCCAACCCAAGCCTGTGTTTACATTCTAAAGAGAAGCCGTGGAAGGTGGACTTGCCTCAAGCCTTTCTCACCAGCCTCATCCTCCCTCCACTGCCATTAGTCCCTCCGTTCCTCACGTCTGCAGATACAAGAATGAGGAAAGACGCCTCTGGTTTCTAAGGTTCCCTCTGACGGAACCAACTCGAGACTAATGAGATTATGACAGGCAAGGAACAAGCTTTCCTCTGAAAAGCCAAAGGACAAACGTAACCTTGCAAAATCAAAAGGTGTAGGGAGTCCGTTGTGAACTGGGAGCACGGTTTTGTGGAGCGCCAGAGGCAACCACCACAGTACTTTTCTTACAAACACACAGGAAGCCCGGGGGTGTGCGGGAGCTCCACAGGAAAGGCCGCTGTGCCCAGCGTGCCTTCTGCTGAATGTACGGAAGGTTTATTTCTCTGGAGCACATGCGTCAAATTCACAGAAATGGCCAGAAAAGACTGAGAAGTCTGAGCCACCTTAGTACCTTTGGTGAGAACTTACTGAAGCCAAAGCAAACAAATCTACCCCTGGCCCCACTTCTTGAAACAGTTAAACGCAAGGATCCCTCTCCGCTTCCTCCTCCTCTAGTGCACAGTTTTCACTGTCTAGAGACCGTGCCCTTCCTCCAGTGCTTGCTCTCTGGTTTGTCCCTTGCAGAAAGAGAGCAAAGAGGCCACTGTCTACTGTCAAGAGCTATTCATGCATTGACAGGCTGTTGCGTTTCCTCTTGGCAAGAGCTCCCGTTTTCACAGCATCCCCTGCCTTTTGTTCTGTTACTCATCTTTGTGATTATCTTTGAAACCCTCTTCAAATTCTCCATGTTCCTCTGGAGTTATGAAACCAATATCCTCATTAGGGTTTCTTCAGTATTGAGCAAAACAGGATTACCTTGTAGTCCATGCTATTTTTGAAAAGAGTGGCAAAATTTCACAAGCGCAAGGCACAACAGTTCCTTACTGAACCTCAGCCGCTACGTCTCATGCCCACAGAACGGTCCACTCCGTACATGTCCCAGGAAGGGTGAGTGGCTCTGTGACCAACAAGGCCAATTTCTTCAAGACAGATGCCCAAGCTTCTTCCCCTGCCCAACTGATTCAAGCCTCTGAATAATTATCTGGAGAATTATTAGTTTCATTCAAGATGCCTAAAAGCAAGACCACCTTTCAGAGACAAGAAAAAGAACCTGAAGCAGATTCCAGGAAACCAGCCTGAAGGGAACTGACATAAGATATGGTGACATTTGAAATCGCTAATTCATTTTAAGTTAGTTTGGTCCTCTGGGGTCTCTTGCCTCCGGATCCTTGCCAAAACACTGAAATAAGTAGTCTTTGATTTTATTGCTTCACAATTGATCTTTCAAGACACTTGGTCTTGAGGGAAAATCCTCAAATGGTTTGTCTTAGAGGGCTGTAAGCCCACAGTCTGAGAGCAGACTTTCTATTTCATATCAAAATACGGAGATGCATTCCTTCCACTCTTTATATTCACATCCAAATTAGGAGACATTAGCATGACTGAAGGGAAATAGTTACTACAGCATAAAACATTTAGAGTTCATTTAAAATTATGACTGACTATTTTCTCCCTAGCAACTATAGATAAAACTTAAAATGGATGAATAACTATGTGATGAGAGCCCCAGGTAGACATGAGGGACATAGCTTAACGTCACTCTGATCCATCTTCAGAGAATTGCTTAGTAGGTACTCTCTCAAGCTGACATTTTATTTAAATTAAACTGAATACATGGACCATATTATCTATTTCTCTTGGCTAAATGATTAAAAGCCTGTAGCCCCTGACTTTTAAAATATATTTTTTCTTTATTGTAAGAATAGGAAAACTGTTTTAGCAACATGTTAAGTCAAGTAAAATTCTTTGAGCAAAAATAAAAGCATATCCATAATATTAAAAAATAATTACTAGTAGAACCAAATCTTTGAAAGTTCTTACCCGTAGTTACCAATGCCCTCTTTACAAGTTTAACATAAAAGCCAACCGATCCCTAGAAATCTCTAGTCTGACCTTCAACTCCATCACTGTTCAGTTTCTGTCCTGTGACCGTTAACTGAATGTGGCTTTCTCCTGGCTTCTCCAACCCCAGGGATGCTTCCTCCAGCAGCACCCAGGGCACAGCTCCCATCCTTGCCAGGTAACCAGCCTTCTCTCTGTAGTAAGTATGTTTTTTTCTCAGTGATGTTGGTTCTTTAGTTTCCTTGGTCCCGTCTAGAGACCATCAGCTAACCAAAGACTTCTGCTTTCTGCTGCCCTCAGCTGCGGTCCAAACATTATGGTTACTTCAACTTAAGACACTTCACAGTTTTGAGTTAGCCCTCTGGAGTCTTGTCTCCTTGGATCATTATACTTATAAGCTTAGTATTTTGTTTTTAGCAGATGAATTATAGATATGTTTTAAAATCTCAGCCACTATATGTCATGCAAATATTTGGAATTTTTAGGAATACTAAAAAAAAAAAACAGTCATATTCATCTGTTTTCAGTGATGGTCTTTTGACAAAGCAGATGAAGACTCATTTATTGTAAATGTCCACAGAAGGTGCCACCCTTGAGAAATTCAGCCCTATTTTTAAGTGACTGTTTTTTTTCCTAAGATGAGAAAGTACTTTTGCCTGCAATAAGCTCAATTTATGTTAATGTAGTTCTTCCCTTTGGAGATTATTTTACCAAGCTGGGGTCAATTTAGGAATTTCAAGCACTGTATCTCCAAAAACTTGTTTTCAGATTAAGTTGGAGAAACAAATTGGAATGTGAATCCACGGGACTCTGGGTGATACGACAGAAAGGGAGGGTGCAGGTCTTCTCTCCTTCTGAGAGGTGGGTGGCCCCGGGGGTAGGTTCCAGGACTACATGATCTGAGAAGTATTGGCCAGTCCCTCCCATTCTTGTCTCTCCTCACTCTACATGCTGACGACGAGGGTGGAGCACGGCCTGGTAGGAACCTGCGTTTGCCTCTCTTCTCGGCATTGCTGGCGCCATCGTCATCAGCCAGGACGTTCACGCGCACGGTTGTGGCGACACAGAAAGGTGGCCGAGAGGCTCAACAGGGACTGGCAAAGGTGTTAAACGGGTGGATTTTCTTTAAATACCTGACTGCCCAGCGATTGTGGAGAGCCTCCCGTGTTTCAGGACACAGAGGGTGCCAAGGTGAGTCGGCCCCACCACAGGCTGGCGCGGCGGTGGACAGGGCGCGAGGCCGCACTCCAAGGCCGTGGACACCTTTCAGCTTCCTTCTCCAGCCCTCCCTCCCGCTGTCCTTCCCTCCTTTCCTGGGACATGCATTGAACTACGAAGGAATGCTGGGAAGTCTAGATTCAAGTCGTTGTGCTTGAGCTCTTCCCACGCCCTAGGCACGGCGCCAAGCCCTTTAGCTCTACCTCCCCTCCCTCACTCCTCTCAGGTCTGCGAGGTGGGTCTCGTTGGCCTCACCTTCTGGATGCGAAAGCGGAGGGTCAGATAATCAAGGTACATGGACACAGAGCTAAGCAGGTTTTCATCCAGGACTTGAACTCGGGGCCGCTGCGTGCAAAGTATGCCCCAATCACTCACTATACCACTATAAGGTGGCAGATTTAAACCATGAATACAAATACACGACCAGAAGATATTATTCTTAGAGGAAGATGGCCATGTGTACCAGCAAATATGATACGATATAAGTGTGCTTGAATAATCTGAGCACTAAACAATAATCAGCTGAAAACATTAAACTTGTATTGACGACATGGTTTGAATTAAGTTTTAAAAAGTCATTAAGTCTTTGTTGAAAACCAGTATGGTAAAATATTTTGGGAAAAACAAAACAAAACAATTATTATTTTTTAGTCCCTTCTGGAAATACATGAATAAAAATATATATTAAAGGAAAAAAGGTATCAAAACTGCCAATTATTTTTTCAGACTTGCATTTACCTTAAGAGCAGACCATATTGTGTATTAATATGAAACATCTAATACGGCATGATGCACTAATAACAGTAGTATCTAATGGGGGTAAAAGTACCATTGCAAACTCTAATCCATATACCTCTCATTTAAACCTAGTTCAAATATGTCACATTTATATTTATGATGGTAGCATTTTGTGATATGAAGACCATGAATGTGCTAAATTTGTTTAATGTTGAAAAGTTTAAAATTTACTATTGAAATTTACTTATTACTATTTAGTGAAGATCGATCTTTCCCCCTCCCCAATATTTCTATGTATCTCCATGATGTAATTTACTCAGAAAGACCATGCTGTGCCAGTACTACATGAAGTTGTCTTGGAATGTTTTCATGCATAAATCATAGTGATAAATAATCTCTGGTCCCAGCACCAGGGTTATACAAGTAACATCAGCTTCCATTTAAGGAGTTTATTAACAAATACATTTAAATGCAATATAAATAAAAATAAAACATGCATATTTATTAATAAATATGGATCAATGAAGTGTGCATTGGCATTAGAAGACATACATTTTCAAACCAAATTACTGCTGTTATTATAAATATGGCATTAGTAAAATAATAATATTCTCCATAATCTGGCACATATTGGCCAATCAACATGGAATCTATTGAATGAATGGATGACAGGTG
Organism: Tolypeutes matacus; assembly: GCA_026826555.1. NCBI lineage: Eukaryota > Metazoa > Chordata > Mammalia > Cingulata > Chlamyphoridae > Tolypeutes > Tolypeutes matacus. The sequence goes on along the minus strand of JAKSZT010026446.1, from coordinate 9,416,382 downwards.
ACATTAGTGATAGGATTTTTCTCCTTGAGAAACTATTACCGCATCCTAGATTTTTTCTGAAGCACTTACATCAACAAAATTTGAAGCAAACTGTAGAACACATTCTCTTATAAAAAGTGTTACAAGTTCTTAGGAAAGGGTTCTTAATCTTTTTTGTTCCACGGATTCCTCTGCCAGTCAGGTGAAAACCACGACATCTCACTAAGCCCACACTATACTGTGTATTATTTAATAAATATATCAAAACTGCACCAACATGTGTGGAATAATGCTTTTCAGAATTTCAATTGAAGCTCACAGAAGCTTGTTTAAGAAACCCAGTTCTAGGGGGTGGGTGTATTACATTTTTCTCTATTTGAACTTTTTCTAAATAAAAGAGGGTGGGAGGGAGAGCTCAAGTTAGTGAAACTCATTGCTAATCCTCTGGAAATGTTGGAAAATTTAATTTATTGCATCATTTCCCTAGCTGTAAGAGAATAATAAATCAGGAGAGAGTAATGGATCACTCAGCATTTATTCAACAATAAACTGCTTACTGCCCATTAGGGATACTCTGGTGAATACGGTGGGGGTCCCAGTCCTCAAGGCATTCAAAGTCTGGAGGGAAAACAGTCAAGGTAATCAATAAGTCATAATATAGAGTGGTGAGTGCTCTTGTAGATATGAAGGAAGAAGTCTGGGCAAGAAACCTGGAGAACTTACTCTGCCTGGGGAGCGAGGAATGTGAAAAGGCATCACAGAAGAGGCGGCTTTTAATCTGGGTCTTGGAGAAAAATAGGAATTTTCCTGGAGAGAATGTTCAGGGTACTCCACGTGCAAGCACAGGGTTTGGATAATTCTCAGGAAATAGTGAGACATCTAAGTGGCAGAGAATTTGGAGGATTCTTGGAAGGGGGCTGCTGAAGATGAGCTTGCACAGGAAGTCTAGCAGCTTATGGGGCCTAAAGACACCATGGAGTCAACTGAGTTTATAAGGTAGGGGAAGTCACATTATCTGGTCTGCTTTTTAAAATGAAAGATTATTCTGGAAGGAATCAATGTTGAGGAAGGATTGATGTGAGGTAAAATTGGTAGCAGAGAGAGAATTAAGGAAACTATTAAAGAGGATATTACAATCATTTGATTGAGATGATGAGGCAATAGCAGTAGCAGGGTAATGGAGAGTGAGTCAAAGAGAGAAGAAAATTTTTAGCGATACCAAGACCCAGGAGAGTTTTATTCCTTTTCTGTCTAAACTATTTGGGCATGAGCATGCATGACAAAATACAGAGGACTGCTGGTTACAGCCCTTTCTTCTGAGAAAACCAAGGAAAGGCCACCTAAAGGACTATTTAAAGATATTTACGAAATGTTTGCTTTGAGCAGTAAATATCCGTTTATTCCTCACAGCAATCCTGAGAAGAAATTTTTTTTTTCTTTCATTTTTACAGATGAGGAAACTGAAGCTCGGAGAAGTTAACTATCTTTGCTTAAATTACAGAACCACCAAGTCCTGGCTGGACTTTTACGACTGCCACTACTGAACTGTTGTAGAGTAAGACAGCCATTCAAAATGGAATGGAGCATGACAGTCAGATCCAAAATGCCCTGTGAAATCAGAGAAGATAGAGAGAAAAGAACACCACCAGTGAAGCGGTGAGGGGGGTGGGACAAGAGAAGGATATGGCCAAAGAAATGGAGGGAGGGAGGTCTCGTCCACTTTTAGGAAACAGTATAACCCAAAAGGAAAGCATAGGTAAAAACGGAGACAGACTATTTCTACATTTGTTCCCCACAAAAGGATATGAGAGTGGGAAGCCAGTGTAGCTCAGTGGTTGAGTACCAGCTTCCCGCACATGAGGTCCCGGGTTCAATCCCCGGCCCTGGTACCTCCCCTCCTCCCCCCACCCCCCACCCCCAAAAAAAGGATATGAAAATTTTAAGGACAGACACCATGTTTTATTTATCTTGGTATACTTATATTCCAAAAAGAAAAAAAAATACACTTCTCTTCACAAGTGTCTGGCTCCATCTGCCAAGGCATACTGTCCTTCACCCCTACCCCCTCCGGCCTCTAGTCTCACTCTCTCCAGGGTCCTTGTTTCAGAATATTCTCCTCCTCTCTCCATACACCGTCCTTTCTTTTTCACATGTGTTTCCTTCCACCCATTACTCAATATTTCCCTCAAGGCTGCACAGGATCTCCCTGCCTGATCACGCTGACATCGTGGGCTGGATAATTCTGTCAGGGGGGCTGTCTTGCCCTACCAGGATGTTTGCAGCACGGTGACCTCTACCCACTATTTCCCAGTAGCATCTTTCCACTCTCCCTAGGGTGGGTGGGCGCCCCATTCAGGCAGCTTTCAGAGCGGGCCGTTGTCCTGCACAGCTTCCTGCCTGTGAGCCTCCCGCCCCCATCTCTCTTTGTCCTCTGTCACTCTCCCACTCAACCCCCAAGACCCAACCCCAAGTTACTGTGTTCTGCTGCACCATCTTCTGTGCCCTCACCAGACCATGAACTGGCAATTACTTAGCACTTGACACACTGCGTTGGGATAATTTGTACCCAACTTAGCCTGCCCCGCATGCCTGCACTTGAACCTTTGGATGACAGGACCAGGTCCCATTCATCTTTTTAAGCCAATACCTGGTTCATGTTATTTGCTCAATAAAGATCGACAGAATTATTCAGTGAATGTCATATCCTTGGTTGCCATGAAATGAGTTAGTAAGGTGAGATTCTTAAGTTATTTGCTGTATTTGCTTAAATTATTTGTCCCCCTCCTAGGGGACAATGTCACTTGTGGTTGAGAACCACTGATTTAGAGGGCAATGGCTTTACATTCAGAAAGGAATTTACACACTTTATTCTTCTTGGAAAGCAGATGGGCAATTATTCCTGATGTAGTTTTTTTTTCGGTAACATTTTATTCTATTATATGTAAAGCGAGAATGATATTACGTGCCTCACAGGGCTGCTTTGAAAAGGACATGAGATCGTATGAAGTCACAGTCGATGCATAGGGTCTGTGTGCAGGGCACTGCTGTAATGTGCCCTGTAAATGTGAGTTGGTTGAGTGGATTAAAGGGGACACGCAATTCTGTTAATTACTGTGCTGTGCACGAGTAATCCGTTTGCTTTAAAATGGCCTTTATTACTTGGAAAAATGTCCCAGAAGGAGAGCTGTAAGCACCACTGTGATGGCATTTTGTTGACAACTTTGAGACTGGCTCTCAAATTAGTCGTTCTTCTAATTAAGAAGTAAAAAACATTGTAACCGTAAATTAAGGAATATGTTCAAAGTCACAGCTGACGAGTGGAAGAAGATAAATTGTGGTCTATGGCACTCTGCTTGGCCGGATTTGCCGCTGTTGTTTAAATAGTTTGTGTAGGTCAGAATACAGATCTGGAAATAAGGTATCCAGTAACATAGCTACACCAATCATTTACCAAAAGGAGAGGGCTGTTTTATTCATGATTCCTCTTTTCTTATAGATCTACCGCTATTGAATATTTTATGTTGAAAACAGTATTTTCACTCTTTTCAAGCCAGAATTCCTGCACAGGACCTTCTAAATTCTTTATATTTTAGCATGTTGCTTGGAAAATTATGTGATTTTTTTCTTTTTAAATGAAAAAACCATGTGTAATCTTTTCTTTGAGAATCCCCCACATTTTTACATTGGGATGCAGTTGATAGAACATTTAAAATTAAGGTAGACTTCAAAAGTAGGATAGTGATTCAATGTTTGCATCATTACTCCAAGTTGTGACTTAGGAAAATAAATAGCAATTTATCACTCTTTGTTCAACTGAATATTTCAATACAAGAAGTAAAAAAAGATATGCCAAAGTTTTTCAACTGCTTGAAGAATAACAAAATTAAAAACAGATAAATCCAATGGCATTCAATGTAAGAAATAAAAGGACAGCCCAATCTCTTTCCTATTAGGTTGATCCTTGAAATGAGTCCAATGGCCCTGTCATATCCTCAGCATTTTTAATTTCTCCATTCATATCAGGTATATCATTTCTCTTCATTGTAGAATGAAAATATTAATGGTAGGAGAAGCCTTGCTTTCTTGAAGAATTTTTTTCTTTTAAAGATAGCAAATTAATGTAACTTAATTTTTCTCTAGTTTTTAGGAAGCTCAAAGTCAAGTCTGAAGATCAACAGTAACATCTGTTGGTCTCTAGTGTCTGCCTAATTGTATTTATACTAATATCTCTCTCTCTCGATTTTCTAGTTTTATTCATATTTGTACTGTCCTAATTTTCTATTTCATTGATAATTATTGTATTGTATTTTGTTGTAACCCACCAGAAATCTTTTGCAAAATAAGGCAGGGTAGAGATAAATAAATAAAAATTCTGCTTTAAATATTTAAAATATTTAAAGAAAAATATGTTTGAAAAAATGAATTGGCCAAGTAAATTTGGGGAATGCTCTTGATTTTAGATTCTTGTACTCAAATGTATTATTAGTCATATTATTAATATTTTGATAAAGAAAAATGGTTTGTTTTTAAAATGTGTGCTCTCCCCACCCCCACTATGGGAATGTGCTTGGGGAATCCTAAATATGTGAATTACCTATTCTCCTATGTACAATATCTTCTTCTACCAGGAAGTGCAATTTAATTTCTAAAACTGTTGAGAAAAATAATTTTATATATGACATGCTGATATTAATGTTGATGAATCATCACATTCATTCAACCATCTACTGTTTTTTTTCCCCTAAAATGCAAATTAAAGCAACATAAATCCTATCATCTTAGTTGAGTTTGATAGGTCAGAGATTTAATAGATAAGGAAGCAAGGGCATGGGAATGATCCAAGTACTGCCTAGAGACTCTACTTGGTTAACACAGTAACCGACTGGACAACACTGGAGCTATTCAACCATGCACGAACACAGCTCTTTCTGTACTAAGCTAGCATTTACAGTGACGCTGTAGTATTTCACCTCTTAGGGTTTGCCTTCATGATTCTAGAAAAGTTGTTAAAGATAAGATTCCTCAATCAGGAGTCTTTAAACTACAAAGTGTCCTTCACGTGGTAGGAAAAAAAGGTTTTAGTTAAAGATGGAAATAGTGGTGAAGGAAAAGGGAGAAGGCAGCCATGCCTTAATAAAATCAAGGTGAGCCACTAAACAAAATGTTACTGTTGTTTGACTGTGTGTAATTCCTTTCAAAAAGATGTTCATCTCTCTGCTTCAGCAGAGCATACTAGATATAGGCTCTGATCTGATGAATTACCATTTTTATTGCTCATTACTTCATGTATCAAGTTCATTGGCTAAGTAAACTCCCTAGCTTCGGCATAATTTCATTTGCTTATGTCTAAAATAAAAATGCATTAAATTATTCATTCACTCATTCCACAAATATTTACTCAAGTCTAATATGGTCCAAGCTTGATAGATGCTGGAAAAATATTACTCTTGCTCCAAAATAATAACACTCAGAAGTCAACACAAGTTGTTTGAGAAATGACAGGGATAAAAAAAAAAAGCTTGATGTAATAGTAAATATTTTAGAACTGACATATTAATGTAAAATGATACAAATCTTCACAATCAACTTGATATTACCATGTGTCTCTATTATGTCTGTTCGATAGTAGATATAGAAAATATTTAATTTTTACATTAGATTTTTAAAAAATGAACATAAATTGTATGTCAGTTTTAAGGAATCTCTCTGATTAAAGGCAAATGAAAAAAGAAGTGAAAAATGAAAGGTGAAATATGCTTAAACCAAGGTCCATTTCCCTCCCAATAGTTATTTCAGGAGGTGGCAATATGATGGCTTTTATAGAGATTTTAATCTCCTTCTCTCCTAAACCCAGACACTCAGAGACATGGGGACTTTAGAAAAATGGCTCCATGTTATTTGAAAAGCTTTGTTCAAATTAATGAATACTCTAAAATGTAAGGGGTGTTACTGAATGCTTTCAGTAGGTCTTCATCTCCAAAGGAAATGCCATCTCATTAATAAATATTGTTTTCTAATCTAAGGGATGCAGCAATGTGCATGTGCTTGTGTCTTTTTGAGTATTTTGTTTCCCTTCCCCCCGATCCCAAATATTTAGGTGAACACTTAAAATATCAACTCCTTTCTTAAATTTAGAATAGCTCTGCACAAACATATTGTTTGGGCAAATTAGGTCCCTAAACATCCTTTCCTTCTGTGGCAGTTTGATATTATTTATGAATTCCAGAAAGAGATATTATGTTTGTAAACTGGTCTGCTCCTCTGGGCACCATAACCCTCTGATTGTATTAGATTCAGCTGAGATGTCTGATTAAATTATGTTAAGATTAGGGCTTTGATTCAATCACGTCATTACAGTGCGAATCAGAATTGAGTCCCAGCCCCCTTGGTGGGCTGATAAAACAGATTCTCACACGGAAGTAGATGCACAGAGAAAAGAAACAGAGGAAGAGAGACAGCTCCATAGATATGGCAGAGGGATGAGCCTGGTAGTCTACAGCTGACCTTGTGAAGAGAAAAGAGCAGCTGAGCCCAGAAAGAAACCTGCCCTGGGGAGGAAGATGAGCCCTATGCCAGCCTACAGCTGAGATCTGAAGAAGCTGGGACCACGGAGCCTTAGAGGAAGGAGGAAGGCTGAACCCTCACAGACATCACCCACCATCTTGCTTCAACATGTGGCCAATAACTTTGGTGAGAAACTACCTCTTATGGTACCTTGATTTGGACTCTTTAGGGACTTGTGAATGTAAGCTTCTATGCCAAATAAATAACCTTTGTAAAAGCCAACAGATTTCGGGCACTTTGCATCAGCACCCCTCTGGGTGACTAATACACCTTTACTGATTAAATTACAGTAAAGAAAATAGCTATTTTTCTGGCATTAATTCAACACCTAAGTAACTGAGTTGATAACACCTTTACTGAAATCAATTACCTGAATGTCACGTGCACATTTTTGTTAAGTTCTTAAACATAGGGCCTTGGACTTTTCATAGTCTAGACGGCGAAACACTGACAGTTTTATATAGAAGACAAAAATTGCCAACAGTGTAAAACAAAGGCTGATCTTGCCATGTCCAAAGGGTGCCGACGTGAACTCAGGTTGGCTGTGGGCTTCGATGTCGTTTGCATTGATGGATTTCCTTTCAAAGCCTGATTCAAACAAAGTCACTATCCCACCAAGGGGGCCTTTTTAAAATTAAAACCTATGATGACACCCTGTCTTCTTCACTCTCAATAGGAAGTCAACATTTACAGTTACAGGGTGGTTAAAAGTCTAAAGGAGTGATTTTGTGGCTAAAACAATAGGTCTATACCATCATTAAGAGGAAAAACATCTTCCTGGCAGTTCAAGTAAGTAACAGGATTGACATATTTCGTTGGAGAAAAGGAAGGGCTTCTATGGTCTGAACAGCAAGTGGAAGTGCCCCAGGTATAAAATCTCCCTCCTCCACCTCTAATTCTGCTGTCATGCTTAAAATCTACCAGTATCAATTTATTCTGCTTGGTGAATCTTGAGAAAACGTGAAGGAGTGACTTTTAACAAACCTCAGTAGCTATGCCATGACATTGATCTCATAACAGTGATACTGTCAAGTTATGAAATCCCTCTGGTCCTGAGAGTCACCCAAGATCAGTACAATCTGAGTGTACTGCTGTCAACGTGTGAGAGAGGTCGGCAATAATATTGGCCTATGTCTCACTGCCAGGAGCAGGCAGACCAAGCGGACGGTACTGTCAGATTAGGCAACAGCTCACACCTGGGAATGGAATAAAAGTGCCTTGGTATCTTCAGATCATCTTTTCATGTTCTTTGCCCACATTTGTTCCTGAAACCAAATGTCTCAAGACCTTGTTCCTTCAACAAAGCCTGAGCATAGATTCTTCATTTAATCCATGTATCAATGATCAATATTTATTATCATGACTGCTATCATTATTGAAGAAGCTTAGGCAGGGAATGGACCTGATCTTTTTCCATTTATAAACAAAAACTCTGGATATGGGGTGGACAATAGATTGGATGGGGTCAAGAATAGAAATAAGATGAATGAGGAATGATTGGAAAAAAACAGTGAGAGAAGAAAGTAATGAATGTGACTTGGGCGAGGGCGATGGCAGCTGAGACACGGAGAAACAAAGATACTAGAGCATTGGTTCTAAACTGAGGCTGCACACAGAATCACCTGAGCAGCTTTTAAAAAATTCTTATGTCTGAGCTCCACCCTCAGAGGAGTTGACTAAATATTCCAGGATGAAGCCTGAGCATCAATGTCTTTTCACCCAGGCCTTGAGAACCCCTGGGTCAGAGAAATGCTCTGGAGGATTTGATGGGTTAGAGGTTGGGAGATGAAGACAAGAGAAGGATCTTAGATGACAACCAAATTCTGGCTTGAGAAACAGAAGACTGGGAACCCAGAATTTTATTTAAATTCTCTTGATTTTTTGATTTGGCCATATATTCCATATATATATATTTATTTAACACCATGCATTTCAATTCTGTGTAGTTCAAAAAAACTACAAAACAAAGACAGATCCAACATATATGTACCCAGTTGTAGCATCTGCCTTCAGTCAGGGAGGTTAAGGATTTCCGACTCTGGCAGCAAGCAGGAGTGTAAATCTTTGGAGACCCTTGGAAAACATCCTTTAATGTATTTAATAATACCTCATGGTGATAAAGGTTACCTACGGGCATTTGGGGTATTACAGTTGTGGATTGATTCCTATTGTCTGTCTGTTCTCCTTTGTCTTTCCCTCTCTTCCTCTCTCCCTCTTTCTCTCCACCCCACTTCCTTCCTTCATTTGTGTTGGAATTAAATAACACTTTTTCTAGCCCAAAGTCATGGGCAAATAAGTATTCGAGCTGGGTTTTGAACTCACATATGAATAAGTCTCAAGATTCTGCTACTTCACAAATGTGGTTTTCAGGAGACTTTTTGTTGACGGGGGAGGAAAAGAAGAGTTGTTACAGACCTTTATTTTGAAAATACAATTTATATACATGGGGTACTTTTCTAAATACCAACAATTCAACAAAACCCCTATATTCCAAATTATATTTTAAAAGTTGAATAGAAGCAATTGATAAGGAAAGTGCTGGGGCCCTAACCCCCCTCAGCAGAAACCCACCACTTTAGGAAAACAAGCTCCCCTCCTCCCCTTTTCTCCATGGAATCCACATCATTAGGAAGATAAGCACTCCCCCCCCCACCCCGCCTGCCCCTTTTCAACTGGAATTTACAACTCTAAATAGATAATGACTCTTTTCCTCCCTAATAGCCCTGTGCTTTAGGAAGATAAGCTAACCTAGCTCTTCCTGCCCGCTTGCTTAGGAATTTGCCCACTTAGAGTTCCCATATAAATTTATGAAAATCCTGACACGGGGCTCAGAATTTGGAAACTGAATTCTCCTCTGGGCTTGCGTGTAATAAAACCTTGTTCATCCGTCCCCTCAGAGTGCCGCTTGGGTTTCATTCCATCTGCCTCAACATTTGGTTTCCTGACCGGGAAACCCAATCGAGCAGGTCTGTTGTGCCTCCAGCTTGGGGCTGACGAGTGCGGCCGATGGAGATCTCTGAACAAACGAGGTGGTCGCCAACTGTCCTCTTGATGGGACCTCCTTCTGAGGCAGTCCCCGCAGGCCGCGTCCCTATACCCTGGCCTGACTCAGTGGGGAGGCAGAATGAACAGTGCCAGAAGATTCCAGAAAGGTAAGGCCCCAGGTGCCAAGTCCTCAGTCAGGCCTGTCTCTGGATGGAAGAGGAGACTGGTCACCTCCTTAAATCTCGAGTACCAAGATTCCAGAATAGGGCAATCCCTGTGGGAGGGACTGCATAACCTCTGAATGATTGTGTGAGTGAAGGAGGACGGCAGAGGCTCGCGTGTGCCATACCAGTCTGTGACTCCAAAGCTTTATGCTGTGGAGCCCACGTGGGCCCTAACCTGTTTCCACGGCTACTTCATACGGCATAACGGCTCACCTGAACTCTGCCCGGGCGCCTTAGCTAAGACGAAGTTCTCACGAGAGACGCGGACAGGCGGGCATCTGAGTGGCCTTGAAAGAGGCGACCCCTTTCCTTGTCTGTCTTGCACCACTGATGCAGGGTATGGGCTTATCACAGTCAAAACCTACCATCTTAAACTGCATGCTCAAGAATTTCAAGAAGGGTTTTTTCAGAGATTATGGCATCCGGATGAGCCCTGGCACCCTCCGAGCCTTATGTGAAGTAGAGTGGCCCACTTTTAATGTTGACTGGCCCTTGGAAGGGACCCTGGATATAGCCGGGGTCCGTGCAGTGTGGCTGGTGGTCACAGGAACTCCTGGCCACCCCGAACAGTTTCCCTACATCGACTCTTGGTTAGAGGTAGCCCAGACTCTGCCCCCTTGGGTTCAATTGTGTGTTGGAAAAAAGGGACAGAGCAGGGTCTTGGTTCCACAGGGAACAGGGCACCGGAAGCCAGTCATTCATCAAGGGTCCTCGGAGGAGGACCGCCGGCCCCCACCGCCATACGCTCCGGCCATTCTAGCCTCTCCTCCTAGCCCGGGAGCGCAGGCAGATCTACCAGAAACACCTCTATCTTCTGTCCCTCCGGGAACATCGACCCCCTCTGAGGAAAGCCCAGGAACCCGACCAGTAAAGAGGATCTGGTAGGCATAAGCTGTTTTACAGATGCCCCTCTGTGAGACACAGGGTCCAGCCCAGATCGTCGAGAATGGGACCATCCAACCTGGGAAGCCTGTATTATACTACCAGCCCCTCACAGCTACAGACCTCTTTAACTGGAAGCACCAACCCCCTCCTACTCGGAAAAGTCCCAGGCCCTTACCGATCTCATGGAATCCATTTTCCAAACCCACTGTGCTACTTGGGATGATTGCTGCCAACTCCTCCTGACTTTGTTTAGCACAGAGGAGAGACGACGGGTTCTGATGAAAGCCCGAAGTGGCTACAGGAGCAGGGCCTTACTGGCATCTTAAACCCAGAAGATTGGGCACGAGAAGCGGCACCAGAAGCCCAATCTAACTGGGCCTTCAACACTGACCAGGGACGGGCTGCACTCCAGCAATATTGGGAAGTGCTCCTCCGAGGGGTCCGAGAAGGGGCAGAACGACCCACAAACATGACAAAGACAACTTTAGTTACTCAAAAGCCTGACGAGTCTCCGGGAGATTTCTATGAACGGCTTTGTGAGGCCTTCAGGATCTACACCCCTTTTGACCCAGAAGCTCCAGAAAACCAGAGGATGGTGAACGCCGCCTTTGTTGTGCAAGCAGCAATGGACATTAAAAGAAAGCTCCAAAAATTAGAAGGGTTCACAGGGATGAACATCTCTCAACTCCTGGAAGTTGCCAACAAAGTATAGTCAATCGAGATGAAGCCGCCGAACGAGAAGCCAAGAAGCGAATAAAACATTAAGCCTCCCTACTGGCAGCAGCCTTGGGAAATCCTGACCCCACCAGATGAGAAGGGTCACCTCAAAACAGGGGGACAAGCACCAGAAGGGTGTCTCTGGCCAGAGACCAATGTGCCTACTGCAAAGAAAGTGGACACTGGAAAAATGAGTGCCCCCAAAAGACTCAGGGACACAGAGGGAACATCCCTAAAGGGAAATACTGACCTGAGCCCCAAGACCACCTGCTCGGGATGGCAGGGCTCAACCCTAAATAGGGGTGACCAGGCTCACTGGAACTTGGCCCCCACGAGCCCATGGTCAAACTACAAGTGGTGGCTAGTCAATGACTTTCATGGTGGACACTGGCGCTGAACATTCCATGGTCACAATCCCCATCGCCCCCTTTAGCGGAAAAACTGCTAATATCATAGGAGCGACTGGGGACCAGTCAAGCCAACGGCCTTTTTGCCAGTCAAGAACTGACTGGTGGCCGAAGTGACTGATGAATTTCTGTACCTGCCTGAATGTCCAGTTCCCCTGCTTGGTAGGGACCTCTTCACCAAACTGGGAGCCCAGATTACCTTCAAACCTGAAGGGCCAGCAAGCTTAAGCCTCGGGACCGGCCTCACTCTTCTCGGCACCGTACCCCGAAGCAAAGAATGGAGACTTCATGCAGAAGAAAATTCAGGTCAGAATCCGGAAAAACTGCTGGAACTTTTCCCCCAGGTTTGGGCAGGAAAAAACCCACTGGGAATGGCACGGAACCATGTGCCCATCATCATCGACCTGAAGCCTGGAAAAGCCCTGGTCTGGCAGAGGCAGTATCCGATCCCCCGCGAAGCGCAATTGGGCATAGTCAAACACGTAGATCACCTGAGAAAAGAGGGAATCCTAATCGAGTACCAGTCACCCTGGAACACTCCATTATTACCAGTAAAAAGCCAGATGGGACTGGATATCGATCAGTGCAAGATTTACGAGCCAATGATAACGCTACTCTCACCTTACATCAGGTTGTTCCCGACCCATACACTTTGCTAGGACAGCTGCCGCCTGAAGCCGCCTGGTTCACTTGCCTGGACCTAAAAGATGCCTTCTTCTGCCACGGCTGCCCCCCTACCCCTGAGCTAGCCTCTGTTTGCCTTTGAATGGGAAGATCCCAAAACCCGGCAGAAAACTCAGCTAACCTGGACCCGGCTCCCGTAAGGCTTCAAAAACTCCCCTAACCTTTTCGGGAAAGCCTTGGAAGCAGATTTGGCCACCTACCCCTGGGAAGACTGCAGGTGTGCCCTCTTGCAATACGTAGATGACCTCCTACTTGCCAGTGAGATGGAAGAAGACCTCTGGAGAGGGACCCAGACTCTCCTACAACTTCTAACACAGACTGGGTACAAAGTGTCTTGGAGAAAGACCCACGTCTCTAAACAGCAGGTCAAGTACCTGGGGTTCAGCATCACGCAAGGGCACCAGACACTCGGACCCAAATGAAAGAAAGTGATCTGCACCATCCCTACCCCCACCACAAAAAGAAAGCTTCGTGAGTTCCTCGGGGCTGCAGGGTTCTGCCGCATCTGAATTCCCAGGTTTGCAGCCATGGCCAAGCCCCTTTATGAAGTTCTAGCAGGTCCAGAAAAAGAGCCTCTTGCCTGGGGAGAAGCTCAACAGGGGGCCTTTCAAAACATCAAAAGACAACCGGGCAGAACCCCTACCTTGGGGCTCCCGGATGTAACTTGAAATTTTAACCTGTTTGTGCATGAAAAGAACAAAGTAGCATTGGGGGTTCTCACACAAACTATCAGTCCCTGGCAAAGACCCATTTCTTACCTCTCCAAGCACCTGGGCCCTGTGGCTGCAGGGTGGCCGCCCTGCCTAAAAGCCTTGGCAGCAACCGTAACCCTCATCAAAGAAGACAACAAATTAACTCTTGGACAGGCCATTCACGTTATGGCGCCACATGCAGTCACTGCCCTCATGAACTCACACGGGCATCGGTGGATATCGAATCCCCGGCTCACACATTACCAAGGTTTACTCCGTGAAAACCCCAGAGTGACAGCAGATACAGTGCCCAGTCTAAACTCTGCCACTTCTTTGCGAGATGAGGAAGGGGTTCCTGAGCATGACTGTGTCGAAGTGACTGAAGAAGTTTACGCCAGTCACCTCGACCTCCAAGACAAACCGCTCCCTTCCCCAGATCAGACACTATTCACAGATGGGAGCAGTCTCATTAAAAAGCTTGCTGGGTATGCGGTCACCATTACTGAACGGATGGTGGAAGCAGCGTCTCTACCGCGGGGATGGTCTACGCAACGAGCAGAAGTCTATGCGCTGGTCTGATTCCTGAAGCTAGCTGCCGGGCAAGCGGTTACCATTTACACTGACTCTAAGTACGTATTCGCTACCGTTCATATCCATGAGGCAATTTATAAAGAAAGAGGTCTCCTAACCGCAGGGGAAAGGAAATCAAAAACAAAGAAGAAATCCTCCAACTGTTAGAAGCAATCTGGAAACCAGACAAAGTCGCCATCATCCAGTGCCGGGGACATCAGAAAGGAATGGACATGGTCGCTCAAGGAAACAGGCTAGCCGACAAAGCAGCTCGGCAAGCGGCTGAAGGAACCCAGGGAATACGAGTCCTGGAATTGGCACCGCAGCTGTCCCTCTTAGGACAAGAGACTAATCAACTAAGCTATACCCAGGAAGAACGGGAATGGACTAAGAGAAAAGGAGGAAGCCGAACCCCTGAGGGAACTTGGCTGCTCCTGGATGACCGACCGGATATTTGTCCCCAAAGGAGCTGCTCATGCCCTCATCCAGCAATACCACCGACTCACCCACCTAGGGAAAACTGCGCTATAAGTCTTGCTCAGGAGATAGTACTACATAGCCCGGCTAGCTTCCCTCTGTGTCACCATCAGCAGCCAGTGCCAAGTTTGTGCCAAAAACAACCCTTTGCAGGGCCCCCGTGCTCCAGCAGGTGTCCAGCACATGGGGACGGCCCCCTGTGAAGATCTCACAGATTTCACAGAAGTGAAACCAGGTCGGGGGTACAAATATCTGCTGGTGAGATATGCACCTTTTCAGGTTGGGTTGAAGCTTTCCCCACTCGCACCAAAAAGGCAAGAGAAGTGAACAAGGCTTTACTTAGAGAAATCATTCCACGACACGGGCTGCCACTGTCTATTGGAAGTGACAATGGCCCGGCCTTCATGGCTGCTGTAGTCCAAGAGCTAGCAAAAATGTTAGGAATCAAGTGGAAACTCCATACCGCCTACAGGCCCCAGAGTTCAGGGAAAGTTTAACACATGAATCGAACCCTCAAAGCCACCCTTGCCAAATTCTGCCAAGAAACTGGTCTCCCCTGGGCAGACTTACTTCCCTTGACCCTTCTCCGAGTTGGGGGTACCCCAGGACCCACAGGCTATTCACCCTTTGAAATTCTATTTGGGCGGCCACCCCCAATTATTCGAGCCTTCAAAGGAAATCTCAAACTTCTGGGGGAGGCTAGCCAAAATTCCAATTCTCCAGCAGCTGGGGAAAACTCTAGCCGAAATACATAAAACTGTCTTGTCCCAGAATCTCATCCCCCTGGGACACCCAGTGCACCCCCACTAGCCAGGGGACCTAGTCTGGGTCAAAGACTGGAAAAAAGAACCCCTTCAGCCTTCCTGGACTGGTCCACACAGTGATCCTTGTAACTCCTACTGCTCTTAAAGTTGCAGGCATCGTTCCTTGGATCTATCATTCCAGGGTCAAGAAGGCCCATCACAATAAGAGCAGGACAGCTGGACAGCATAACCCTTACCCGGCCACCCCTTGAGAGTGCGAGTCACCTGGGGTCCCCGAGCACCGACCTCGTCAAACGCCTGCTGAATGGCCCCCTGCTTCTGGTGGAGCCTGTGCCCATCCGGCTGCTCGCCTTGGTGTTTGGACTTGGACTCGCTGCTGTGGCCCCTGCAGACTGGACTGTTGTGAAAAGAGCCCTAATTGCAATTGCTTACTGGTGTATAATAGGGTGCTTCTGTGCCTTGACTTGTCTGTCCTTTCCTTCCTTGCCCCCTCCCTAGGAGCCAATACCCGCCCCCAAAATCTATGGCAGCTGCAAGTTAGTCAAAGCTGGGGCAAACAATCCGTGCTGAACGCTTCAGTCCCATTCTCGGCAGGTGCAACTTCAGCCTCTGTATAATATTTGACGCTTGCAGGGCAATCCAAGATCACACTCTTTACACCTTGCTAGTTTCCCCGTACCCCCATGTCCCCATACCTGCCCCCAGGAGAGGGTGTAGGGGTCGCAACTATGGGAGTTATGACAAATACCTCTGCCGAGACCCCCAAAAGAGTGGAGGATTCTGCCACTCTTGGATCTTGCTGGTAGGTGCCACTGCTCCCCGGAAGGGGGTCCCACCGACTTCTCCGTATCTCCTACAGAAAATCCCCAGCCTGGCAGGGTGTGGCATAGAAACCTGTGACCCTGTAAAACTCACCTTATTAAATATAACTACCAGATCAGAAAATACCTTTTTAAAGGCCCAAACAGGACTACAACTAGGAATTGGAATATACGACCCATCAAGGCCGGACCCAGGGGACCTCATACTGGTTCAACAGATCCCAGTAACCCAACCCCCAGAGAAAACCCTGATGAAAAAATATCAGTAAAGCTGCCCAGACGCTAAAATCCAAAGTTAGAATAGCTTCCCTCAACGTCCTTTTGAACCAGGTTCGAAATTTCCACCAACTCCTAAACGAATCCTGGCCTGACATAGCTGCCTCCTGCTGGCTATGCACTTCCTCCAGTCTAACCATCTTCCCTGTACCTGTCCCATGGAACGTAAACCCCCCCTAACCCATGACAGCTCTGCAGCGGGAACCAACCCCCCAGGAAAACCGGCTAACTGTAAAAGCATAACTACCAGGTCTCCTTCCACCATCCTCCCTCTTGGAAGGGCCAACTGTGACACCACCCACCCACTCAATGAGCCTGACCGATGCGCCGCAAACTCCACCATCTGTGTCTATGGCACCAACGCCTACCGGTGCCCACCCCAGGATGGCCAGGGCAGCTGCTACCTGGCTTGGCCAGTACCATCGTTCTTGGTGAAGGGAGATGAATTGCCTGGAGAGCTCTCCAAAGCCAAATGAGCAATACAGGCAATTCCAATACTCTTAGGACTAGGAATAGTCCGGAGCGCAGCAGTAGCGGGGGCCTCACTCGCAGTTGGTCAGGAGGGCTTACAAACACTAGCTCGGGAAACATCAAATGACCTCGAAAAAATATTGGGGGCTCTTAATGGGTTGCAAAACCAGATAGACTCGTTGGCAGAAGTGGTTTTACAAAACAGGCGAGGATTAGACTTGCTCACCACAGGTTCAGGGGGTATCTGCCAGGCCCTGGGGGAAGAATGCTGTTTCTATGCAAATTCCTCAGGGACAGTTAGGGACAAGGTGGCCCTACTAAAGGAACGAGCCAAAGACCACTTAAACCGTGTATACCAGGCATCTGCCAACAGGAACTACGTCCAGTATTGCCTCTCCTGGATTTTGCCCTTTATGCCAGTAATAGCCTCAGTCTTCTTCCTCTTAACTTTCGGGCCATGTGTTCTACGGTACCTAACAAAACACGTCACTTCCCTCTTAAACGCCTTAGAACACCAAATAATGCCTCGTGTTAAATATCAGCCCTTGGGGACTATAGAGAAATCCTCATGTTAGCAGATGATGCCCCATAAAGAATTATAAGGGCATCAAAAGGAGGGAATGATAAGGAAAGTGCTGGGACCCTAACTCCCCTCAGCAGAAACCCACAGCTTTAGGAAAACAAATTCCCCTGGGTCCCTTTTCTCTCCTCCTCCCGTTTTCTCCATGGAATCCACATCATTAGGAAGATAAGCACTCCCAGGGCCTGCCCCTTTTCAACTGGAATTTACAACTCTAAACAGATAATGACTCTTTTCCTCCCTAACAGCCCTGTGCTTTAGGAAGATAAGCTAACCTTGCTCTTTTTGTTTGTAACCCTGCCTACCCGCTTGCTTAGGAATTTGCCCACTTAGAGTTCAGCTTAGACTTCCTATTTAAACTTATGAAAATCCTGACACGGGGCTCAGAATTTGGAGACTGAATTCTCCTCTGGGCCCACACGTAATAAAACTTTGTTCATCTGTCCCCTCAGAGTGCCGCTTGGGTTTCATTCCATCTGCCGCAACACAATGAACCTTGAAAGTATAACTTAGTCATAACACATCATACACACACACACGTGAGGTGGGCTAGACCAGGGACCCAAGGGAGAAAAGGGAGCCCTAGGACAGCACTGGGGCAGTAAAGTAAGTACAGTCAGTTCTACGTAAAACTCCTGCTCGCGGGCGCCCATCTTTACCTGTGCCAACATGGAGAAGTCAATTGCCCTGAAGACACAGGTAAGGAGAAGCACATTCCTACCCTCCCACCTCGACTCAGAGCCAATGAAAATGTGTTTCCAGTTTTTCTTCTGCACACTCAGAACCAATGAGAATGTTGTAACGCACGAGCCTTCCTGTACATGGCGGAGGGAAGGGCCTGGGGGGAGGCAGCCTCCAATAGGCCCCAGCCCCAGCACAGGTCTCGCCCTTGAGCAGTCCATACCCAAGTCTCCCATGTCTACTCTCGCTTTCTTAGCTTCTCAATAAACCCTTTACTTCCTTGCTTAACCTGGCGCATCTCTGATTTCTTTCTCGTGAAGTAGTCAAGACCTGGAAACCCAAGGCCAGCAACACATGCACACTCACACACACAACCACACAAACATACATAACCAGTGCTTGTCCAAGTGCAGTCTGAATAGGACTGATTCAAGAGCTACAAGGCTTATATTATCATGAGAATATAATTTTAGAATATTCCCTTCAAGAGGATTCATTTGTGTGTCCTGGAAAAATGAAACCGTCACATACTATAGTTTCTTTTATGCCATATTTATGTCATGATACACCATGGGAGTAACTGTCACAAAATCTTGAAGATTAAGAGATCATTAATTAATACACTTGTATAGTCAGCCCATAATTTAGTACTCAGTTTTGTCTAAGCATGTACTAATTTATGAAAAATATAAAAAAATGGATTTCTGTCTGTTAGAATTTTATACTACAGACAATACAATTATAAATATTCCAGGTTACCAGTCATATTTCATATATTTGATTTCCACAGAGTTGTAGATAAATCTTTTATTAAACTTTTTAAATTGAAGTTTATCATTCATACATGAATATCCATAAACAATAAATGTAAAGTAAAAGTCGTGAACTTACAACACAAACGTGTACCATCATAAGGGCTCCCAAACATTGCCCCACCACTGACACCTTGCATTGTTGTAAAACATTTGTTACCAACTATGAAAGAGCATCGTCGAGTATTACTACTAACTATAGCCAATGTCTTCCATTTGGTTTATTTTCCCCCAACCCACCCAGTTTTTGACACCCCATACTAGAATTATATACTTGTTATAGTTGTTACTATAAATCTTATTTTCAGAATCATTTAACTATAGAATTTGCCCCATGCCATGGTTGAATGTATTAATTTGCATTTATCACATAACACAGAAAACAAAGGGGTCTGCAGGATCTCTGACATCATAATAAAGACTCGTACTACTTACTAAATAGAAGGGACAAAGGGCATCTCTGACACATAAATTTAACTCCTCAGAACAAACTCTGCTCTTGGCAAACAACAACAAAAATGGACAGACATCCACAGGTATGACACATAAGGATGTATCTATTGTAGGTGAATAGCGCAGGCTATCCATACCTATTCTAGGTGGGTCACCTGACCAATTCACTGCGGACTGTGTGATGTGCTGACTTCCCTTGTAGAGAGAAACCAGGTCAAACAAAGGGGAGGTGGGGGTGGTGAATCTAAGACACGGTGAAAGAGCAAGGAGGATACTTGGATCACTTAACTGTGAGATGGAATTTTAATTAACTGATTGATTTCATAAATGGAGATTTATGCCAGAACTTTCTAAATGTACTTCATCAAGAAACCCTTTTATTTTACTAGGCCTATTAACATCCTGCTAAGTGAGCCACTGCGGAAACACTGAGGTAGTGTAGCTTTCCCCTCCATACAGATGTCACATCTTCTGATCTCCATCATATGGCCGCAGACCCTCAGCTTGAAACTTCCAATAACTGGGAGTATTATATACGCTTCCCCCCTAATATGTACATATAACTTACATGTTTATATTACATAAATAAAGCTAAGTGTGAGTTTTCCCCACGGGTTACAGCAAGTAACTTAAGAATCTCATCTTACTAATTCAATTTATTTCATTGCAACTGAAGATATGAAGTTCACTCAATAATTCTCTCAATGTTTATTGAGCAAATAACATGAACCAGGTAGGTATTGGCTTGAAAAGACGAATGGGACCTGGTAGTGACCACAAAGAGCTCAAGCAGAGGCATGCGGGGCAGGCCAACTTGGGTACAGAGCATCCCAACGCAGGGTGCCAAGTGCTAAGTACCTTCCCATTCATGGGCTGGTGAGGGGAGAAGATGGCGCAGCAGAGCAGAACATCTTTGGGTTGGCTCTTGGGGGTTGAGTGGGAGGGTGACAGAGGACAAAGAGAGATGGGGGCGGGCGGGAGGAGCGGGCGATTCGGGCGGCAGGCTCACAGGCAGGAAGCTGTGCGGGACAACGGCCCGCTCTGGAAGCTGCCTGAATGGGGCGAGCGGCAACGCCAGGGCAAGAGAACGCCCCAGCGCAATGGCAGAACAGCCTGCGACAGACTTCAGAGGCTTCAGAGGTGACAAAGGCACCCACCCCAATACTCGACCAAATGCGAACCTCTTTCCAAAATCCTCTACATGCGGAATCCACCTCGCTCTGGCTTCACGGCCTCTCTGAGAGGTGGGCTCGGGGAGCGCCAGAGGAAACTGAGGCTCAGTGATGCGCCCAAGATGGCAAAGCGAGTCGGTGCAGAGGCTACGCGCGCGCCCCCCACCCCGAGCTGCCAGGACAGCCGGGAGGCCGGGGGCCTGGCGGAAGCGTGCGAGGGGCGCACAGTGGGGCCGTTACAGTCACCACTGCAGAGCCGGCTCTGCGCGCGGCGGCACCGTCCTCCCCACCACCCTTTCTGTTCCCAGGTACGCGAATGCAAGCTCGCGGTGAGCAAGCAGGATGGGGGGTTGCTCCCCGTGTTTCCCACGAATGAATTTCGGGGCTTTTAAATAGACTTCTCTATAGAGCCATGCTGCGGCACGGCTGGCTCCTGAGCGCTGTACAGCAGCAGTGGGAAGCTGGTCTTTCTCTCCAAATCGAGCTTGGGTTCTCAGATTCTTCCCTGGACTTAACTGTTACATGAGCTTCTCTCAGGCGTGCTCCTTTGCCCCTGAAATCGCCGGCTCTTTAATAACGTGGCTGGT
Source organism: Tolypeutes matacus (assembly GCA_026826555.1). Taxonomy (NCBI): domain Eukaryota; kingdom Metazoa; phylum Chordata; class Mammalia; order Cingulata; family Chlamyphoridae; genus Tolypeutes; species Tolypeutes matacus. The sequence continues at coordinate 9,395,581 of JAKSZT010026446.1, read as the reverse complement.
CGATGCTGACTTAGGAATGCAATGTCTCTTCAGACGTGGAAGGAGGCCAGCACTGGTTTGGGAGCGGGCATGGAAATGGGGGAAGAGCAGGCTTATGTTGTGAGAATGAGGAAACCTGGTCTATGACACACAAAGGGAAGGGTTAGGTAAAAAACAAAAAATCTAAAGGAGCCTGTGGGATTCACCACCTCCGGTTGCTGAATCTGGAAAATACTGCAGAGGATTTCCCCCCTTCTTCCTCTTTTTTTTTTTCCCCCCACCTTTACACTCCTGATGTGGAAATGCTTAGAATAATTCTTACTCAATTCAATTTCTCATCATGAAGGTGAAAGACTGGAAAATCTTTTGGTAACCCTCAAATTACCTTGCCCTCATGAAAGAAGATAGAAATACATATTCTCGGTGCTCTTCCAACTGAGAAACCGTATGCCTGTTAAAGGCCCTCCGATACCTTAGGACATAGAGGAATTATTTTGGCTTTAAAGAAGAGTGACTGCTTAAAAAGGCAAAGGCCCTCAAGGCAGAAACCAATTTCTAAGAAGAAGATGAGAAATGATGCCTGGAAGCAGACACAAGGCCAAAGTCAGACAAAATTTAGATGGCAACAACATCCAGATATGCAACTTGTAATAAGTGTCTTGTTTGACAATTGCTTGACAGACTACACTTGATACCACAAGAAGTAAGCTTGTTCGGGGATAGGCAGCAGGATATGGAAAATTAAGGGAAGGTATCACCTCAAAACAAAACAAAGAAGCAAGTGAGCTAATCAAAATGTCACTGAGAGGCCTAATGGGAGCAAACTTGCAAAAGACATTTAAAAGAGAAATTGGACTATACACAGAATACTAAAATAGGCCATTTATGGGGAATATTTATTTCGAGTGTATTTCCCATTTAGTTGTGCGAGCACTTGAATCAATTCATGGGGCCCAATAGATCAGACCTGAGCAATTTGCAATCTAATTCAGTTGCTGCCTAGATGGAGATCGGGTCTCCAGAGAATGTTAACAATTTGCACTGATGGAAGTAAAGGCTGCGACGAGAAGGCAGGCCCTATGAAACTTCATACCAAAAGAACGTGAATGGATAATCCATGTGTTAACGTCCCCCAGAAAGGCATTTTCAAACCCTAAACCTCAGTCCTGTGGATGTGAACTCAGGTGTAACGAGCGTCTTCGAAAGTCATTCCAGTTAAGACGAGGCCACAGGGAGGCAGGGTGGGCCTTCATGCAGTATGAGCGGTATCCCCAGGAGCAGGGGCAATGCAGACGCGTAGTGGGAGACCTGCGGGGTGGGGTTGCCTGGGTGGAGGCAGAGCTGGTGTGGTGAGTTGACGGCAAAGCACCACCAGGATGCTACGCCCCTCAGGGAAAGCACAATCCCATGGCACCCGGAGGCTGGACTTCCAGCCTCGGAAGCCGCGTGACGGTAAATGCCTGTTGCGGAGCTGGCCAGCCTGTGCCCTGCATTGTAGCAGCCCTGGCAAACTAAGACACCACGCAGGGAGCCAGGGGAGAAGGCTGGTAGACGAGGGAGCAGGGACTGAGGGCAGGAAGCAGCAGCCCGGTCCCACGCGACCTCCACCTCATCCAACCTTGACCACAGCCTGTGAAGCAGATGCCACTGTCAGCACCTGACACGTGAAGGAGGTGTTCCCCGAGAGGCTCATTCACTTAACACACAACAGGAAGTGGCCTGAGCTGGGTCTGAGCCGATGCTTATCTGATACTTCAGTGATTTTTCTAATTAAGCTAAACTAATTCTAAAATCTTAAGCAATATATATCTTTGGACCTACTTCCCACTAACAAACAAAAGGAAATAATTCAAAATTAGGAAATTGTAATTGTAACTTAGGACAATGTTGATTGTAGCATAAGTTATAATAGTGAACAATAGAAACTGCGTGTGCAACAGAGGGACATTTAAGAAAATGTTGGTATATTAACTCCATTGTATATTAAGTAGCCATTAAAATAACAAATAAATAGCAATATGGAGAATCACAATGAAAGCAGAATATAATACGGCAATCTTTGATTAAATAAATAAAAAATATATAAATGAATAAAAACTAGCAGGGAAAGTTAGAAAAAAGAAAATAGTTGTACCAGGGCAGATTATTTATGAATGCATGAAAAAAATCTTAACTCACATTTTCACAACATATTTTCAAACTGTACTCATTTAAAATATCTGCCCCAAATTAAAAAAAAAAAAAGAAAAGAAATCTGCCGAGTGAAAATATAGACACACAAGCACGATATATGTGGGATGTGTGTTTACATGTTTAAATGGTTTCCAGCATATAGAATGTTTTTTGTTATGGCATTAACTATTTGATAGTGGAAGAAGGGAGAAGGAGATAAGCTTAGTGTAATATTGGGACAATATAAGCTTAAACAGAATGATGAGAGTCAGCTTTTTTTTTAATAACAGTGCATAGAAATATAAGGTAAGCTTCCAAAAACATGAAGATTTACTGACAGAGTTGCTAATGTATATGATTTAAAATATATCCATGACCAACAGTCTCTTCCACCCCTTACCACAGATTTTCATCTTCTCGTTTTCCCCATCCTATTTTCTGGGATGGGGTAAAGAAAGTGGATGAGCTGTAGAATTCTTTCCCTCCTTCAGTCTCTGCTTTCAGATGTTAGCCCATGTTCTCAGCGGAGTCTCCCCCATTTGGGGGAAGCCATTTTGTCTTTGTCTGGGCAGGCAGAAGGTAGATTTGAAAAATCAGAAGCTAGTTTTTGGCTTCTTGCTTCTGTCTCATATAAGAATAAAGGTGAGCGAGCAACTGCTCCTTATCTCTCTCATAAGATCTCTTCTTCATCTGTGTCATTCATGGCTTTAGGCAGAAAATTCCCAGCATTCACAGTCTCATAATATCTCCCGTCTTCTAGATGAAGCTGGAGAAACTGCATTGCCCATCCCCTGAGTCAATAGTTTTTGGGAAAACAAAGGAACTTCCTAAATTTATAAATCTCACAATTCATCAGAAATTCACAAAACCACATCATTTGCCACTCCCCTCCCTGCACTGTGTCTATGCATATGTGTTTAACAAGAAACTGAAATTCAGGCACTGTTCAATGTCTTTTGGATAAATTAACCTTTCCTTTAGCTTCCTTATCCCACTCATTCTTTCCAAAAATAAATATATGTGTACAGTGGAGAGAGATGCAGCCTAAGTGAACTTATGAATATTAGAAGGAGAGTAGTTCTCCAGACATGATTTCCTCTACCTCCTCCGAGCTCTGGACAGGGCTACCTATCCACCTGGATGCACCTAGTCCTGCTGGCATTTATGGTTAACTCTGCCCCTTGCACCTGCCTTTTCATGACCTTCTAGGGTTTGGTAGGACTCAGCCTCGCGTGAGGTCTGGCCGTGTAGAGTGATGGCGCTCTCTGGTAAGAACCACCTTGACCCATGTTATGGCACCTACCCCCACTGACGTGTTCTCCAGCTACCCCCGAGTCCTACCTATGCCACACCAGAGGCTGAATTTCAGAACTTCCCTCCTGAATTACCAAGTTCACTACCATGTTGGTAGAGGCTGGTACACCTCTCCTTTGACCTATCATACCTCTCATTTTCTGGTCTAAAACTCCAAATGGTAAAATTGGGAGGCACACTTTTAACTGCTTTGCTCTCCTTCCTTTCACTACAGAATTCCCCAGAATTCTGAAGAATTCCACAGACTTACAAAAAGAGGCATGCTTTTCTTTTTCTTCCTTGTTCTCATACTCCCTTCCCACCAAAAAATGAACTGGGATTTAATGAGTTAAAGGATTTTCTTCCTTACACTATATCCTGAATTTTCCTGGCTTGGCTGCTAATGAAATAAAGTCTAGACAATTCTGTCTTAAAAATTAACCCATATTTCTATTTATAGCCATGACAGAGTAACAAGAACTGATTTTAACGGACCTCCTCTCTACCACCCCACCCCTCAAAAAAGAAACCTAAAAAACTGTATAAAATATAATAACTGCTTTCACAAATTGGGCAACAGGCAGTGGAGACTGTGATGACTGAGAGAAGGGAAATCAATGAGAGGAGGGGCATGTACATCTTGGTTTTCTGCCTGAAGGGAATTTCTGGCAAGTGGGCACAGGAAGTAAAATCTGATGAGAGCCTCGTTGCCTTCCTGGTTGAGAAGAGGATGATAGTGTGAGGAGTCCAAAAACCGCATGAAATACGCTCAACATTAGCCACTGGGAAAGCGCAAATAACAACCACAAGGTGCCACCAAGCACCCATAAGAATGGCTAAAATTAAAAAGACTGGCCATATCAGCTTGGCAAAGATGTAAAGCAACTGTGACTCTCATACGCCATTGACTGGAATGTAAAATGGTACAACCACTTTGGAAAACAGTTTGGCATTTTCTTATACAGTTAAACATATATTTACCATCTAGCCCAGAAATTACACTCAATTATTTTCCAAAGAGAGATTAAAGTCTACACAAAACCTTGTCCATGAGTGTTCACAACCACTTTAGTCATAATAGCCCCAAACTGAAAAAAAAGAAAATGTTCATCAATTGGTGAAATGGATAAACAAATCTTGATATTGTCATACAACACACTAAAACATGCAATACAAAGGAATGAACTACTGTTACTCACAATATCCTGGATAAAATTTTTAAAATCATGCTTAGCAAAAGATATCATACACGAAAATGCATATTGTATGATTTAATTTTTATGAAAATCTAGAAAAAAGGAAATCTAATCTATGGGGTCAAAAAGCAGCTCAGTGGTTGCCTGGCACTGGGTTTTGGGGTGGCAGTGAATTGACCGGGAAGGAGTAAAGGGAACTTTTAGAGGCGATGAAAATGTACTGAAACTTGACTTAGTTATAGTAACATAGATGGTTCAACGTGTCCAATTTCATACAATGTACACTTTGAATGGATGCATTTTGTTGTGATTTATACAGCATACTTGATTAAAAGAAAACCTTACCTGGCTTGCCAGCCTGCTGTATTGAAAAATCCTATTCTTTTTTAATGTCTGAGCTGATCTCTTAAAAATACAATATTTTATTTAAATAGTGATTTCTACTTTAGAATATTAAGTTAGGAACATAATGAAACATTTACAGGTAAAATTATATGCCATCTGGCATTTGCTTCAAAATAATCCAAAGTTTGTGGGAAGTGGGTGCTGAAGAGAAGATACAGAGTGGCTGCTGAGTTGTTGATTACTGCACCTGGGTGACAGGCACGGGGAGAGAGAGGGGTTATACTATTTTCTCTACTTTTGATTATGTTTGAACTTTTCTATTTGAAATGTTTAAAAATACAGTGGGTTGTAATTTTTATTTAAAATATTATCGCTAGTACATTAATTAGAATTTAGAATCTGTTTTACTCAACACTTTCCATCTACTAACCCCATGACCACCTGCCCTTTCTAAAGTTTTCTTACTTTTACTATGACATCCCTTAATTCTCTCCTTTTATCTCTTGATCGATTTACTTCACAGCAGCCTTCATCTTAGAATCAACATGTGTGACACAAATAGGTCAAGACGAATAATTTGAAGAAAAATAGTTAAATCTGAGCCTAATTCTCTATATTAAACAATAACAAATAACAGTGCCCTTGAAGATTTCATATAGCAATTATTAAAAATCCAACAAACAAGCAAACCAAGTAAAGCCTGACATGCAGAGGTGAATCCTTTTTAGGAACAAATGAAATAACATGATAACAGAGAAACACCACTTTGTTAACTGAAGTGCATAACAGGTTTGCCTGCATAGCAAGTTGTTTGAATCAGAATAAAGAAGCCAATTCAACACAATGACCATGAAGAAAGAGACAGTATAAAAAAATTTAAAAAGGAAGGGAAATCAGACTTAATTATTTCCCTACCTTTCCCTTTTAAGGCATTAGAATCGCCAAGCACTGAGCCCTTCCTTGCCTGTAAGCCCCACCCGAGCCTGAAGAGGCTCCGTGCTGACGGCACCTCACGGGTTTTTCCGTAAGACTGAGGCTCAGGATGAAGTCAATCAGAAGAGAACTTGATTCAGGATGTAGAGGGTTGTAGTCAACTATGTAGGCAGGATGCCCTTTACAGAAATGAATGTCTCTTTTAGTTGTGTAACACTGTAGAAAATGGGATATGGCATTTTCTCCCTGATCCTATTATTTCTAGAACTACTCGTTCTTTCCCTGAATAAGACCCCAAACTGTCTTCCTAATGAGTGTGTCTGGACAATAAACATGTACTTAATAACCAGCAAAGAACACAAGCTTCCGCAATCACGCTTTGATTTAATAAGTTAGAATTTTGCTGTCAAGAAACCAACACATTATTGATGAACTGGGAATTCTTTTTAATGTTAATCAAGAACAGTAAAACATTAGAATGTTTGAGTCCAGGCTATACAGAGGCTATACATAATCATATTACTGTAGGACTCTAATGTTCCTTCAGACACAATTCCTTCAAAATTTAACTATATTTTTTTGTAAAACTTTTTCAGATTTAAAATAAGTTTAAAGACGTACAAGGAAAGGAATCTTACTATAGAACAAGGGTCATAAAAATTCTTAAAATACAGACATATGACACATAATTCTTTACCAGGACATTCCATATTTAATCACTCCAAAGGAATTCAGGTAGAGAGCATGATGTTCTAGTGTCTTTGTGGGATACCAAGACGTGTGAATCACCATGCCTGCCCTGTGGGATTTTACATTATCATGTCAAAAGTAAAAGTATAAAGCATACACAGTGGATATACACATCTATCTACCTGTCTAATTATACCTATATAATCTGGTATACAAGCATTACTGGCAGGGAGAGCTATAGGGCTGTAGGAAACACACAAATCCATAAGGGATAAATTGGGAAGAGAATATTTTGTAGAGAGTATCTTAGTTTGCCAAAGCTGCTATGACAAATACCACACAACCATTTATTGCCTCATGGGTGTGAAGGCTAGAAGTCCAAAGTCAAGTTGTTGGCAAGGCCGTGCTTTCTCCCCCTGAAGTCTGTAGAGTTCTGGGGTGGGCTTGCTGCCATACTTGGGTTCCTTGACTTGCATCTCTGCCCCCCATCACATGGCAATGTCCATCGTCTCCTCCTATGTCTTTCTCTGACTTTGGGCTTCTACACCTGGCTTCTTCTGATTTCTACTGACTGACTACATCTGAATTTCTTCTTTTTTAAAGGCTTCAGTAATATGGATTAAGACCCACCCTGGGTCAATTTGGCCACATCATAACTAATAGTAACATCTTCCAATCTTGCTTACAAATGGGTTTACACCCACAGGAATGGGGGGGCATGTCATCTGTAGGGGTACATGGTTCAGTCAACCACAGGAGGTAAGCCATATCTCGTTATATAACTAAAATTCAATAAATAACAAAGGAAGGAAGTGCTTTAGGGATGGGTAACATTAAAAACAAAGCCTAAGAATCAAGAATAAAGATGATATACCATGGGGCCAGGGAAGGACCAGCTGAGCTATAGGAAATTAGGTTGGAGCCAGATGGGGAAAAGTCTTGAATGCTCTTCTTCAGGAATTTGTAATTTATACCAAGGACACTGAAATTTTTTGAGAACAAGACTGAAGTGATAAAGATGGTCTTTATGTAAACAGTACCTGGAATTAATGCTCAGACTGAGCACAGAGGGCAAGGGACTAAAGAGGTGAAGGCCAAATCAAATTAAAACAAAATATACTGACCTTAAGTCACGATTTCTAAGTAGCAGTGAGTACATAAAGAAATTAGGTGGCATAGCGTCAGCACAAATCCCCAAATTTCAAAGCTACTCAGCAAAAAACACTTATTCCATATGCTTTAAATTGGTGAAGAATGAAAAAAGGTTTGAAAATAGTCACAAAGCTACAAAAACACAGAGAAAGATTAATTTAATTCTCATCAGACATGAGATGACAATGGAAGATGTCACAGAGGAAGATGGATTTGTGGTGGATTCTGAAGAATGGGGTAAGGTTTTGACAACAGGAGATTGAGGACAGAGGATACAGGCATAGAGAAATACACAGAGAAGCCTCTGGAAGCCTACAGCAGAGAACATATTCAGGTAGTTTGTTGCATACACACTTACGGGAGGGGTGTAAACATGTAAAAGGAGAGAAACAAAGGATATTTCTTTGAGAAACTTACTTTACTCCCTTGGACTTCAGTTTTCTCATGGAGCTCTAAATTTCTATGGTTTGGATTCATATTGAAGACCCGTCAGAAAGTTGAGTGATAATCAATCTATAACCAGAGATTGCTGAGGTAGAGTGATCAGGAGCAATTATGGTGGAAGTCATAAAAAAAGACAAGGTCCTGATGGAAACTAGGAGACACGGCAAGGAACACGGATATTGGAGGTAAGGATGGAAAATAGGGGCAAGGTGTCAAAGAACATGATGAAGAAAGCATTTGGCTACATTCTTGACTGACTGGATATAGAAGAAAAGGAGACTATCCATGTGTATTTCAAGGCTAATGAACCAGGGGAATAGTAATTCCTTAGAGATGAAAAGGGAAAGGAAATAAGGAAGTGTGTGTGTGAGTGAAAGACAGAGAGAGAGAGAGAGAAATTTGGGAAAGATCATAAATAGATCTGTTTTAGAGATTCTGAGATTGGTGTGAGGATGGCACGTCATCCAGGGATATAAACAATTTGAAACACAGAAATTAAGTTTTGGAAAGATAGCAAGTTTAAAGATAAAATTTGAAGATAACCTACAGGCAAAGGAGTGATTTGAGAAAAGAGATGTAAAATGGGAAGAAAAGAGAGTGTAGGACAGGAAAGCAGAGAACCAAGTCTTAAGGCATTAACTATTTCAGGAGAAAGGAGTTAGAAAAGAAAAATCCAGCCTCCAACACAGGAAACAAGAAAAGAAAGTGGAGGCACACAAGAATTCTGCGGTATTATTGGTTTGGAGTGGGGGAGCAATGTCAAGAAGTAAGTAACAATGGCCTGAAGATCTGAGACGTTTCCAAGTATGAAGACTGAAAGAAGAAATAGATTAAAAAGAGAAGGGTTCACTGATTTCCTTTAAGTTGATGTTTCAGGATAACGAAGGGGTAGAAGCAAAATGACAGAAGTAAAGATAAGAAGGGACAGCAGGGAAGTGTAGGCAGTAGGTTTAGACTACACTAAGGAATCTAGAAAGTGAAAGGAAAGACTGAAAACACAGCTAACTAAAAGAAATGAATCTCTAAACACAGTAGACAGGCAAGTACTTCTGAATGAATAAAAGGGGACAGGATGATGAGGTCAAGTGTGTGTGTGTGTGTATATATATATATATATATATTTTTTTTTTTTTTAAAGATCAAAAATATACATGCATGTTTGAGATACAAGGGAAAGAAGTCGGTAAATAGGCTAAAAGGGCAGATGTTGAAGGCAAGAGAGAAGATAGAGAGTCCAGGTGGAAAGTTAATGTTTTAGTCGAGGGGACATTTCTCCTTCAGAAACAAGGGGAATGATGAGTGATGGAGTAGAATCACGGCAGACAGGTTAAAAAGGACTCGGGTGCGGAAGTATGTGGAAGATCTAGGTTTCTCAGGAAAGCAGGTGATGAGGTCATCTAAGAGACTTTGGTTTCAAGAGCAATGTATAGAATTAGGGACATAAAATGAGAGGAAAGTTCTGGCAAATCTGCTGTGAAGAGGAGACTAAGTCAGTCAGGAAAAGCAGTCAGAAATTAGGCTGAGAAGCAAGGAAGGCACACATCTATAATGGGTCTTATCTACAAAGCTCGTGGGTTTCTCCAATAGAGTTTTGTGACACCAAAAGATGAGAGGAGAATGTCGTCAAGGAGGGATACAGAGAGAGCCCAACAGAAGATTTAAGGAGCGAGAGAAGCTGGAGTATCAGAGTCACCGAGGGAGCTGCACAAGGGACCTACAGTGGTCAAAGGGGACTCAGGGCAGTTTCCACTGGTGATTTTGAGGAGGAAAAGGAGCCTAGAATTAGTGAGGGGAATTTCAGAAGATATGGAGTGTGTGAGTAAAAATAGTCTCTTCCAAAAATTACTAGTCCTTCCTCCAAAGGGACAAGGGCAGCTCTTCTCTCCATTTTAAAGAATAAGAAATGACATGTTTGGAAAGTAAGTATTTTAGATATATATGTAAATATATATATAGAGAAGGCTCCGTTAGTTCTAAGGAAGCAAGATCAGTATCCCTATAACTTCCACTGCAGAACACAAAGAACAGGGCCACATACAAGAGGAATTTTTAAAAAATCCTTTTAATATTGGTGAGTCAGTGATAAATAAAAAACAGACTAAAAGTTCATGTCTTTTCTAGGCTATGTACAAGAACTAATAGTGCTGGATTTAACAAGATGACTTACGTGAAGACATCGCTTTATGCGCAGTGGGAAAGAACTCTCTGTAAATACGTGTAGGCAAAGAGGGTTTTTAGTCATCTGTTGCTCTCTGATGTCATAGAAATATTAAAAAATGAACACTACATGAGAGTTTTCCTAACTTTCAATTCTTCTTGAAAACCAGAAAGGAGAACTGCAGGATAAATTTGCGTGAATATTATATTTGTAGAACTTGGTTCCATAAATAAGGAAAAAAAGTTAAATTTTTTCTTTAAATGTTATTTGAAGTTTGAAAAATTATTTTGATTCTTAAATGACTGTCACTTACCAACCAAGATTATATACCACTGGATCCCTAACCTGGCTAACTCCTCAGAATTCACCAGAGATTTATTTAAAGAAATAGATTTCTGGGTACTACTTCCAGATATTCTATTTCAGGAGCCTGGACACAGGCATCTGTAGTTTTCAAAAAGTCTCTAAAGGAATGCTAAAAAAATCCACTACTGGCAAAGACTGATTATAATTAACAAAGTGCAAAATCAATATATTTTGATTAGCATCGTATAAGATTTCGGAGTGCACTGCCATCGCTCATCTCTCATCTCAGACATAAGATTACCTTCTTGATTCTTGTGGAAATACAGTAATAGGCAAGCCTTTAGATTTAGTTATTCCTCTTAAAAATATAAATAGGACTAATAATAATTAGACAATAGTCTAAAAATTAATTTCCTTGTGCCTGTTTGCTTCTCTGACAACTCCATTCCATTATAAATCATGGACTGATGTCAAGAGAGCGCCTCAGGGTATCTGCCACAGAGCATCCTTGTCTCCCTCTCTGGGGCTCGGCAGCAAGGGAGAGGCATCTGAGTATGTTCCATGTGGACTACACGGGCTCCAGGGAGTTAGCAAGCTGCTGACAAAATTCAGTGTAGTAATTCTTTTGCTATTCTCTTAAGTTAGCAGAGTCAAAGTCAAAGCTCTCATACTGATGTTTTGAAAGAGGACAAAAAAGAAAAAAAGTGGGAGAGCAAAAGAAGTAAGCCATGCACCGTAACTCAAGGGCCACTGTAGCAGTCTGGCATTCTTTATGAATTCCAAAAATAGATATTGGATTATGTTTGTAAACCAGTCTTTCCTCTGGGTGTATCAGAGTGTATTGGATTCAGAGGTTTTACTTTTACCTGATTAAATAATGATTAAGGCTTTGATTGGGCCATGTCAGTAGGGGGCAGGGACTCACAGAGAAACTGCACCGCAGAGAAAGGAGTTTTGATATTGGAACCCAGGCAGTAAATACATAGGAGAAGAACACAGAGGAATAGAGATGGCTCCTTAGACATGGTGGAGGCCCCGGAGAGAGAGACAGAGCCGTTCACCTGATCGTCTACAGCTGGCCTTGTGGAGAGAGCAGGGCAGCTGAGCCTGGAGAGAAACACGCCCCAGGAAGGGAGGATCCCAGGAAGCCTGAACCCTAGCAGACATCAGCAGACATCTTGCTCCAACACGTGGCAATAGACTTTGGTGAGGGAAGTAACTTATGCTTTATGGCCTTGTAACTGTAAGTTTCTACCCCAAATAAATACCCTTTATAAAAGCCAACAGATATCTGGTGTTTTGCATCAGCATCCCTTTGGCTGACTCATACAGCAGCCCTGCACCAGCACACACTGGCTACTGAGTAAAGACCTTCTGCCTCTCAAACACGCTAATCCAGGAGAGATGCTTTAAAAACAAAAACAAAAGCAGTAAAACAAATCCGGCAAACACTCTTATCCTATATAATGACACCTGCAGAAAACTCCTAGCTGGAGTCAGTAGGAAAGTGGATTTGTAGTTACTGAGTACCTGTCTTGAGCAAGGCTGTGAGGTAATAGTGGGAACCAAATGAGCATGGTTTCCACATACGCAATAGACTTCACGCATTCCTAAAAACGATTATTGTTTGAGTCACACTGCACTGAAAGGAAAAATCAAGGTATTCACAATATTTAACCAAAACTTAAATAGGGAAAAGTTCTTTCCTCTAAAAAATAAATCAACTAAAACACCAGTGAGCCTAAGAGATAGAGAACAAAGTCAATTTGTCCTCTTCTCCTTTTGGATTAATTTTATTTGCCACAGTTAAAGGCTTTCATAAAGTTTCTTATAACTATCACATTCAACCATTTTAGAAATTAGATATGTTACAGAAGTTACATTTCATTCTAATTAAAGTCTGTATGTGAAAGATTGTTCCTACTTAAATGAAGCAGGTTTACAATCATTACTAGAATTCTAAGATGCCTTTTCAGTCAGCTAGCAAATAGACACTGTGTATTTGCAATATATCTCTAAAACAGTGGCATTCAAACTTTTTGATCTCTTATCCACAGGATAAGAATATTTATAAGAAAATATTCTTATAAAGAAAATATTCTTTATAATATAATCCAGCACACAATCATTCTTGTACCTAAAACCAAACCCCGTGTTTCTTTATTTTTTTAAGGAGATACTAGAGATTGAACCCAGGACCTTGCACATGGGAAGCAGGCATCAACCACTTGAGCTACATCTGCTCCCTGCCATGTTTCTTGAAACAATATTTATTCTCACAATGTATGTTTTCGATTCTATTACTTTCTAGTCTATTAAAAAAAGTGGGTTGTGGACCCATTAAACAGATTTCAAACCTATTAATAGGGTGTCTAAAAACTACTGCCTAGCACACGATATTAGGAGCTTCCTGGACTACAAAGGAACAAACAGCTTGGTCCACACCCCAGGAGTTTAGAATTTTATTAGGGAGGAGAGACCTATATATGTGCACTTTCAAATAAGAAAAGATTAATAACAAAACAAAAAGCAACAACAAAAGAGAAAATAAGAGATATGACAAAATAGGAATTCCTTAAATTACTATCGATGGATAAGAGAAACTGGCAAGTGCTGTGATGTAAACTCTTTAAGAGCAGGATTTTTCTGCCTTATTAATCGTGAGAGCTGAGAAGTTATCTTTCTATGTCTCAGTCCCCTCATTTGTAAAGTACAATAGTAATATCTATTTCATTGTGTACTTATGAGAATTAAATTATGTATAAATGGAACTAGGAACAGTACTTGGACCATAAGTTTTCAATAAATATTGATCTATTATTGCTATTTATCACTTTCTCCTAAGTGCTTGCCTGGAACACAGTAAGAATTCAATATTTTTTTTGAAGGACCAAAGGCTTTCAGAGAAGACTGCAATTTTTATTGGCTTATTTAGTCTGTGGAAGCTTCTTAGAAGAGGCAAGACATAAGACTTGATGAACATATGTGATTTGGTAAGTGGAAAAAAGCAGCGGCATACAACTGGGTGAAGAGAGTGCATAATATTGGCTAAAAAGTAGAAAAGTATAAGTAGCATTTGGAGGACAATGATCAAGTTGATTAAAGTAGCAAGTTACAAGGTAGAAAAGAGAAATCTGTTGAATTGCCTTTTAAAAGCCCACTTATGATCTTTGTAAATGATAGCTATTTGAACTTCCTCTTTCAATGGGCATGAAAGAAAGACTTATTTTTCCTAAGCAGAGAAAACAAAGTCCTAATGCCCTTGGGTATCCACTGCACACAATGAATTAACTTCTTTTCTGTGCATCTTGGAATGCTACTAGTTAGGTATCATCCTTGGCAGAATTAAGAAGATTGTCACTCAAATAATTTTCTGTGTTCTATGGCTCTGATGAAGAACTCTGATTGAGAAAGTCTACTTATTGTCCAATATGGTAGCCTCTTTCCGTATGTGGCTGTTTTAAAATTTAATTTTATACAATATAAAAAGTTTATTGAATTTAAATTAAATACAAAAAGAAAACTTCAGTTCTTCAGTCACACCAGTCGTATTTCAGGTGCTCAATAACCTATGTGCCTAGCGGTTATCGTATTGGACAACACAGATGCAGAACGTTTCCATCATCGCAGAGAATTCTACTGGATGGCACTGGGACCTTGAGAGGGTCTAAATGCTAGAGATGCCTCTCTGAAATGACAGAAGTGGGGGAGTAGCTGGATTTGAGTGCAATAGAGAGCAAGTGTAGTCAATATTTCCATAATGAAATAGGAGAGACTGGTAGCTTTATGGAGAGGGGAAGGGATGAGGCAAGAGGAAGATACTGTGGTTATTAGAAATCTTGGGAACTGAGGAAGCAAGATGCCAGGAGGGGAAGAATTAAGATGACAGTGGTGGAGAGGTGAATTCTGAGGTGAAAGATATATGTTCCCTTCTTGCCAGAGATGTAAGGAGCAGAGGACACATACAGACTCAAAGCATTTGAAGTAGAAGAGGTAGGAATCCATTCCTGTTAACCTGGAGCAGAAGGGAAAGCAACCAGTGAGAAGGAGGGAGTGAGACTGGACTGGTGCTTTCATAAACTGAATTTGGATTGAATGTAATTGTTGAAGATCACATCAGTACAATTATCTTGAAGAAGCCATGAGAATGCACTTGAAAGCACACAGATGTTTTTTATAACCTGGTAACTTTTAGGTGCCAAAGTCCTCATTAATATGAATAGTCATTAACTGACCAAGGAATTGTTATTATTAATTGGATCCTAATATATCAGGTACTCTGAGCAAATTTACAATCAAGTTGCAAAGTCTGGAGTTACAGAAAAGACTTAAGAGAAAAATAGAACCAAGTGCTAAATTATTGGTTGCATCTTAAATATCTTATCTTACATCAGGTATGGCCACCACCTGGCGCTCATTTGTGACTCCAGGCTCTTGCCCCTTTGGTAGACATCATGAATCAATCCTGACATTCTTGCTAGTGGATTCCAAAGAAACTCTGGGCTTCTTTTCAACTCAACACCCACTAATCAATCTACCAGTTAGTATGAGAATTAAAACTACTTACAAATCTGGTACAAGCAATGTTAGAATCACATAGTGGCGTCCACAAAGGAAGCCATGATACTAAACTCATGTTACTGTTTGAAGTCCAAGGAGTCAATCCATCACACAGAATAGGAGACTGGACCTCAACAGATAGTCTCAATTCTTTTAGCTATCTAACTTTCTCAGGGATTTTCCTTATTTGAGAGGTAGAGCCATAAACAAAGCAAGTTCAGAATTGCTAATCAAAATTTCCAAAGGGGCACAGATGAGACCATGTTCAAAATAACCCCAATAAGGTATATTCCATTGTTCTCAGTTGTTCAGAAATTACACAACCACAAAGCTGTCAGAGAGAAAGGCAAAATTATAACTTGTCACCTAAGAATGGTGAAGGAATGATGTAGATATACTAGGATAAATGAAGTCCACATAAATATTCAAGGGCATTGGAGACAGATGATGCTATTCACGAGATTTTGCTTTACTTTAAAAGGCAAATCTACCAATGTGAACATTTTCTGAGGTTCTATGACTCACCTGTCCATGCTTCAAAGCCACAGAATCAAAAGTGTTAAAATGGCTTTATCATAAGATTTAGTAGCTAAAATATACTTCTGAGAGAGGAAAAAATTCTCAGAGTATAAAATGCAATTAAGGAAGAAAAGAGTTTCTCAAATGCCTGTTCTGGGACCAGCCTTGATCAACAGCTCACAGGAACGACGTGTACCTCTCACAGAAGCTGTGTCAGGGCCCGTAATTGCTAAGCCCACCCCGGCTCCCTAATTCCAGGCTCTGCATGGAGAAAATTTGACAGGTTGGTTGGCTGTACCTTGGCATCTCTCAATGTACTTGCAGTATTCCAAATTAAGTGTAACAGTATTAAGAATATTGTTTCCATTTTCCTCGTTATGCTTATGGAAAGCTGGATAATTTTAAAATGGTGGCAATATAGACAGAATATCAGTCCAGCTCCCCTCCATGCTCTACTGTGAAATGGGTGCCCCCAAAATAATTCTATGCATTTTAATATTATTAAAGAGAAACCTAATGGATTTGAAATTATATATATGTATGTTTAGAGCATACATCTAAGTTTGTGCAAAGTGCCTGCTGCCTTCTAATGAAAGGCCCTTTTTTATTCTAAGCTTAGGTCTTTGTACTATTATAGTGTTACGATACCCTGTTCTTTTTCTCAAAAATGTTGACAGTAAAGAGTAGTTGCTTTTTAAAATGACTCTCATTTTCAAAACCAAAAATTCATAATTCTGTATCAATCTCCTAAGCTATTTTGCAATCCAGATATTTGAGAACCATTGGCATAGAACATGGCACTCTTTGATATGCACAATCATTAAAACATTTCAAGAAATATGTCTTTTAAAAGTAAATTATGGATGCCATAAAAATAAAGTATGTTTACTATGGTTAGAAAAGATGTTTTTAAAAATAATTTTTAAAGCTCTTTTAAGTAATATTTGTTCATTATGGGGATTTTGAAAAAAAATTAAAAAATCTAAACATTTTTTAAAAAGTACCTATATTCCCAACACCAATATTTTTATGTCAATCTTTCCTTTATACTTTCATAATATTTATTTTTACAAAAGAGGAATGACATTAAGTCAATTGTTTCATTTCACATTACTTGGGAAGCCTTGGGAAAGACTGTCCATACAGATGAGAGATTTCAGGGTTATACTAACATTTTGCCTGTATGTGCAAGTTAATGAATTAACTGTACAGATGAGAAGTCTGGTGGTAGCAAGCCCTGGGAATAAGTGAGACGAAGGCTGCCGATTCTTAAAGAACTACACCAGGATAGAAAGCCCAGATTTGAGCCACGTGTATAAAGACATCCAAAGTATGTTTTTCTAATTTTGGACTCTATGAAAATATCTTGAAACCAGTTAGCTCCCAAAGCTTTGGTTAGAAAGGAAAGGATGAATGAAAATATGATTATCCCCCATTCAACATGTGGAAACAAGCAAACTCAACCAACAGTCCAAGAGGTCAGAGAAGGTACTAAAGTTTCTGATTCAGTCTTGAGCTTTATTGTTAGATCTTCCAAATTTTTGTAAGAAAAAAGAAACAGTTTGACTTCACTTTGCTTGGCCTTTTGGTCTGCAAAACTACTAAGGCAGGCTGACATTTCGGCTACAAATTTTGCAGCTGTGTAATCGCTGGGGTCTGGGAGACCTTACTATACTTGGTTCAGCTCTTGAATTCCTTTTGAGACCAAGACAATAGAACTTATAATTAGCAAACTACCATAAGTCTCAGAGTATGACACATGAATAGAATTCTTCCTTTTTCCGCTTTCCCTGTACAGGGACATAAAAATAGAACAAAAAACTAATATTTTGCACTTCTACTCACACCAAAAAAAGATGGGACTTGGCAAGAGCAAAGCTCAGTATGAAGTAAATTATTTTTATTTTCCTATAATATTGAGACTTTCTGTTGACACAAAGGAGGCAGTATGAACCTGTTAGAAAGACATTGGTTTCCAATTGTTCTTTCCCTTCCATTCTCAGAGTTACAAATTCATACTTTTCCTGGGCTGCTGAAATAGCTCCTCTGATTTTGTCTCCCAACTGATTCCTGCTTTATTCAAATGCACATAGGTAAGTCTGATAAATATTCTGAAATCGCCTTGCTGATCATGACAGTTTCCGGCTCAAAACCAGTTTATTACTAGGCATCATGGGGAAATTAGGATTGAAACATCAAGGTCCTGCAAAGTCTGATCCCAGCCACCTATCTTTATAGCCCCTTCTCTCTCCAATCTCATGCAATCTGGCGTTTTCCAAGTAGCTTCTGTGCTGTTCCTGCACAGGCTTCAGGTTTTTCTGTCTCAGTTTCTTCTTGTGCTTTTTCCTCCAAGAAGAAGTCTATCCATCCCAAAAAGCCAACCAGAAATTTTTTCTCTCAGAATCCTTGATGACACCCAACCAGATTATTCTGTAATCCATGCCTGAAGGTAAGTTTAATGTTTTTTTCTTTCAAAGTGAAGGAGAAATCATTCCTGGTACTTGCTTACATTTTAATTTTCTTTATATTTGTTTGCTCTACGCTAGTAACTTTATGTTCAATTTCTTTTTTCTTCTCCCACCACCATGTATGACAGGTATATTTTTGTCCCCATTTTACAGATAGAAACTGAGGCTTGGTGAGGTTTAATAATAATCACTAACATTTACTGGGCACAAACAATCGATAGCATGCTTGATTCTAAGAACTTTCCAGCATTCTCATTCAGTGCTCACACCAATTGATGAGTTAAGTCGTATTACACTCACCACGTTCTTACCAGCTGTGCCTCCTAGCTCACTTGAGGAGGGTCCCATAGCTGGAAGAAGGTGGCCGAGCCTGGACACAGAGATCTGCCTGAAAACAAAGACCCTGAGCTGAATCACCAGGCACGCTGCTTTCTTTCTTCAAAGCCATCCTTCTAAGTACAAAGGGTACTTTTCAATCTTTACCCAGTTTCAGCTCAGGGTGGCACAGGGAGCTGCTGCTGGCCAGTCTCTCATAGCTGGGGGGGGGAGGGGGAGTAATAATTATCTGAGAACCGCCTCTCTTTCTGACCTTCATCAGGTTTCTACCCACCAACTTCTGTGCCCAAGCACATTGCCTTCCCCCTGCTCCTGCCTAGAGCCAACCCCTCCCGTGTCCAGATAAGGTCCTTTGTTCCTTCTCATCTGCTTCAGGTCTTCGCTCCTGCAATTGTACCATCCTTTCACCCATCATCAGTTTATCCACCTTTCCTAAATTATTCCCATCATTTGACAAACAGGTTTTAATGTCTACTAGCTTAAAAAAGCCCCTGCTTGATCCCAGGTCCCATCTCGTCCATCCCTACCACAACTACCACCACACAATTTTTCTCCTTCCTCTTACAATCAAGCTTCCTTAAGACTGTCTATACTAGCTGATTCTACTTCCTCACTTCCCATTGTTTTTAACCCCACTTCAAGTCAGATTTATGTTTTTCTATGACTGCCAATGTTTCTATAATAAATACTGTAGAACTCTTATAAAAATCAAACTATAAAAAATGGACATAGAACAGATACTATTATATATGTTATTATATATGTGCACACACCTCCATGTATCTACACATAAATATTTGCGTAAAACATAAAATATATGTAATCTCATTAAAAGCCTGTGGCCTTATTACATCTGTGTATATATAACTATGTGACTATCTCTGATTCCTACGTGCCATCGATTTATGTACCACTCTTGAACTCTCCCCATTCTTGAGACTAAAAACCTCTCTTCTTTTCAATCTTATTCCAGATCCAAATTTATGACCAGGTCAGCATGACCTCTTCCCTCTTGCCATCTGCCCCTGTGTGTATGGAATCTCTAATCCATTGTGAACAAAACACCAAGTGGCTCCAAGTTTTTTCTTTGTGCCTGTTTGAACCAAAGCTTAGCTTTTCCGTGATATCACCATATTTCCTTTTGCTTTCTCCTCACTAGGCTTCATCTTCTTCAGCAGCTCCAGCCTCAAAAGGATGGGAAAAGAAGGCTGGCTCACCTCTTCTTTGGGGGCATTTCTAGATGTACAACTGGTACATCCTATTGCATATTCCTTCCCTTTTGCTGTCCACACCCTACAGTTACACTTCCTCTCAAAACCACTGCCACATAAAAATAAAAGAATGCATCCTCTACCATCAAGGAACATATAGTATAAAATGGCAGACAGAGTTGCACAGACAATGGCAATGTAGAGAGAACAATCTCTAAAATAAAGATTCTCTAGGAGCATGGGGGGACAACTAATTTAGAGATAGCCCACATACTCTTTGGAAGATGAGTGAAAATTATCAAGGCTAAGCCATGACCTAGTAACAAGAAGAGACATACCTAGTAGAGGATACTTCTTTAAGGATAGAGGATAGGGTGGAAGTTAGGATAAGGTAGGATATGAAGTTTGAGAATGGAGAAAATCACATAACAAATTATATGTTGTGCTAAGAACTCGAATTTGTTTTTGTTAAAGGCAATGGGAGTCTAATTATTTCAAATAATGAAACAGTTAATATTTACTGAGAACTTAAAATGTGCCAGTTTTTATCTTCCTAATGCTCTATGAGGTATATGCTATTATTTTTCCAGTTGTATAGATATGAAAACTGGGAGAGATAGAAGTTAAGTAATTGCTGAAGGTCACATAGCTAGGAAGCCGTTCAGTCTGAATGTTGATTAGGTTTTCATTTCAGAAAGATAATGAGATGTCTAGAGTTTCAGGGTCATGACTGCATAATGCATGTAAGGGCAGCATGGAAAGATGGAGAAGGGGGGAGGGGCAAGGGGCAGAGCTGCCACTCAGAGTTGGGGGTATATATGAGAAACCCCTGTGGAGGTATCCACTTGGATATACTGATATGGATTAGGAAATGAGGTCTGGGCTGAGGCACAGATTTTAGAATCACTGGGATGAAGGAAAGGTCATAGTGTAACCTGAAAGTTACATGACTTAAGAAGAATTCTGAACAGATCCTTGGGACAGGGGTAGGAGGGGGCACTTCAGCAGCAGACAGAAGAAGTAAAGTAAAGGGGGAAAAAAAGGAAACTGACAATGAATGGGGAGAGAGGGAGGAAGAAATTTTCAGGAACGAGAGGTTCCTTGGAAGCCAAAGAAAGAGAAAATTTCAAAATGGTCAGTGGTAATGTTGCAGAGAAGTCAAGAAAGATAAGGACCAAAGATTCTTTGAGTTTATCAAATAGATCATTTTCCATTTTGGTAACTGCAGTGTGAGTGAAGCGGTGTGATGGGAAGTCAAACTGCAGGCGGTTGAGGAGTGAAAGGAAGATGAGATGAATGCAAGGAATGGCGCCAAGGAGGCTGGGTGGGAGAGAAAGAGGGAGGGACAGGCGTCCAAGAGAACCTAGGCCGAGGGGTTTATTTTGTCTTTACGATCTGAATGCATTTTACATTTACCCATGGAAGGCAGAAGAACTAAAAAGCGGAAAGACACAGGAGAGAGCATGTACAAAACTGAAGGAGGAAGGAGTAAGACCTACACTTCCACATGATGTCTTTTGAATCTATTCTGCCCTCGCACTCCCACCTGCAGCTTTCTTGTTTAGGCCTTAATGTCTTCTCACCTGAGAGAAAAGCGATCTAATATTTTCCCACCTTCAGTCTACTTCCACATATTGTTGCCCAATTAATCTTCCTCAGGTTATTTCTCTGCTCAAATAATTCCAGTGATATTCAGTTCCTTTAACAATAAAATCACTGTGCCTTTCGAAACACATTCAAAGCCCGTCTCATTTGGTCTTACCCACCTTTCCATCCTTGTATCCTGCTCCCCCCACATCCACGCACCACGATCCTGAAGCTCCTACGTGCATTCCACCCCACACCCACGCTCCCTCACAAGGCCCTCTGTTTTCTTCCTGTTGATCTAAATCCTCTCCTTTCTCAATGCCTCATCCTATGTGCCTCTTTTTTATAGAGGGGCCATGTAATGGCATTACTTTTTATACTTCCTCAGCATGCCAAACATCCTCCTGGTAAATATTTTCTGAATGCTTCTGTGTGCCACACTCCGTGAAAAGCATCAGGTGCGTACGTGATAAAGACGCAGGCCACGCTGACAAAGGGCATGGGCTCTTTGGTACTTAAACTACCTGGCTACGGCACCAATATCTGATCTTATATTTAACACTCATGACATTTAAAAATATGTGTGTAATTTGTTCTCATAAGTAGACTGTAAGTTCTTTGAGGACAGAGGCTGTGTAATGAATGAAAACATTAATACGGATCATCTAAAATGTCTATCACAGCAGAAATTGAGTATTTTGCTGAAAGGACATGTCAAAATTGGATAATGTTTACAGTCTCCGAATTAAGAACCTGTGCAAATCGAATTTTCCTTTTTTCCATGATATGCTAGAGTGTAAATAAATATAGTACTTCCACAGCTTGTTCCTTTTATCACTTTATAAGCTTTTTTCTCAAGGCATTTTTATGTGTGTTTGAATCCATTTCTTGGTATACTTGCTTGTATGCTGCATGTTTGCTTGGAAGTCTGTGCCTTTAATTTTCACTTCCATTTCTAATTTTTTTTTCATTGTAAACTTAAGACCATTCACATTTCTCTAGGAATGTAATTTAATTTCTCCATGTTATGAAACTGTGTCAGAAACTCTCTTTTACTTAAAAGGTATCATCTACAAACTCCAAACTTGGATTTCTATGAAATTAATTGCCTACATTATTTCACATAATTACTCCTGGTTTTCTATGACTGCTCTTTCATTAAAGTTTTTATAGTCATTCTGTAAGATTTATTTTTGATATCCATATTCTGACACTAGTTTTGTTTTTTACCACTATTCTGTGTTATATTTTATTTTGATTTTTTTTGCATTTTATTTTTTTGTGTGCAGCATAATGTGCATATTTATTTCTCAAACATTCCTTTTCATTTAAAATCATGCCGATATGATTTTCTGTTATAATTTTTGTTTTCTTTCAAGCCCAAAAATTTCTCTGAGAATTTAAGCATAGTTTCCTGAAAATACATTCTGTTTCACCAGGGTCCCTTTTGAAATGTTCAATTTTGCTTTTTTAATCTACCTCATAACATGTTTTACAATATAGCTAGAGAACTGTTAGATTGATCATCTCTGCCATGTGCCCTCTGAGCCTAATTTTCGGGCAGACGCAGTGCCTTGCTGCACATGAGACGTGGGCACGCTCAGACCTCAATGTGTCCGGCCGGGCTCGGGCAGTGGGCGCTGGGCAGACTGGGCGACTTGGTCCTCACAGGGAGGCGGGGGCTCAGGGCAGTGTGATGCTGTGCCCAGGTCTAGACAGCCTTCAAGCCTGATGGGACACCTGCACCTGCTGCTTTCCCGATGCTCTGAGCACAGCCAGGTTCACTTGTTCAGCCATCCAGTACCACAGTTTAGTACCTGGCCACAGAGTGCTTTGGCCCATCACAGGTAAGAAGGCACCTATGTGCTGGTAGAGGCATCGGAGTCACAGGTTCCCCAAGAGGCAACGTATAGAACCAGGAGAAAGGACTGGGGAGAAACAGCTCTAGATGTGGCCTCACTTCTCTGTCTTCCCTTAAAGCAAATATGTCTACCCAGCACTGCCTCGAGGCCCAGGCAACAACCCCTGCCCTGACTTTGTGCATTCTTGTCTTGCTACTGAGAGTGACATCAGCCTCACCCTCACCTGGGGACTTGTCAGAAATACAACCTCTCAGGCCCACCTCATCCCTTCTGAGAAAGCATCTGTCCATGACCAGGGGACTGAAGGCACGTTGTTGTCCGAGAAGGGCTGCATTACAAGGCCCACGTCCCCCTCCAGAGGATAGTGGCCATGGAGAGTCGGGCTCCTGCCAGATCACACCACACTCAGGCACCAAGGGCCCCCAAGGCCCCTGCCCCAAATCTCAGAGCATGCTCACTTCCAGGTCCTATGGAGCAGCCTCTGGGTGTGTACCCCTGGGCCCAATCGGTGGCCAGGGGACAGCGAGTTACACGCTGGGGAGGGGTGTGCTGGATGCTGAGGCTGGGTGTCTGTGGCAGTTTGATATTATTGATGAATTCCTAAAAAAAATACTGAGTATGTTTGTAAACCGGTCTGTTCCTCTGGGCTCGTGATAGATTAGATTGTATTGGATTCAGAGTTTCGCTCTTACTTGATTAAATAATGATTAAGGCTTTGGCTGGGCCATGTCCCCGCCCTCTGGGTGGGCAGGGACTCACAGCAAAACCACACCGCAGAGAAGGGAGGTTGGAGTTTTGCGCTGGAGCCCCGGGATGTAAACACACAGGAGAAGAACACAGAGGAATAGAGACGGCTCCATAGACACAGCAGAGGCCCTGGGAAGAGAGAGCCTGATAGTCTACAGCTGACCTTGTGGAGACACCAGAGCAGCTGAGCCTGGAGAGAAACGAGCCCCAGGAGAGAGACGAGACTTATCCCAGCCCACAGCTAGTATTGGAAGAAGCTGGGTCCATTGGAGCCTTAAGAGGAAGAGGAAGCCTGAACCCTAGCAGATGTCGGCAGACATCCTACTCCAACACGTGGCAACAGACTTAAGTGAGAGAAGTAACTTACGCTTTATGGCCTGGGACCTGTAAGCTTCTACCCCGAATAAATACCCTTTATAAAACCAACCGATTTCTGGTGCTTTGCATCAGCACCCCTTGACTGACGAACACAGGGGCATCAAGGCTGAGACCCCGGTGGAGGCACAGCCAGGGTAGGAAGGGGGCTGAGGGTGGGCCAAGCACCTCCATCTGTACACTTGCTTCTGGTCCCCACAGATGTCAGGGTACAGCCCACCTCTGTCCATTTGTAGCTGATATGCCCTCTTAGTGGGGCCCAAGCTATGTGCAGGGTGACAGCTATTAAAAATTATATGCTTTTCACAAATCAGTGCTGTTTTTATTTTGAAATTTTTGATACAAAAAAGTTAGGTTGGATTCCAAAACTATTTGCCTTAGTCCAAGAAATTTCAACTTCATGTTTGTCAAAGTAATGGTGTTAGATTCCTTAAATATAACTTCAGCTCCTGGAAACCTTTGAATGGCTATGAAAATGGTTTTACATTTTCTATCATCTATTTGTTCTTACAAAGTATCCCAAAGATAGTGACTGTCAAGACTTTGAAGAGTCCATTAGTCAAGAATTGCAGGTCAGCATTTCTAACATAATACCCGATAACAAAAAGTTACATATGAGCTAACATTTCTCATTAAAACATTTGGAAATACTTTATTTGGAAATTCTTATATAATATAAATTCAATATTTAGTATTTGTTCCATTACTTTTTCTCTTTTCCTCTAATACCAAGACTGTGTATTGAATTTTTCTTCACAAAATTTCATAAAATTCCAAAAAACCCATCCAATTTACCCCAATGTACCATACAAATGAATTGAAAAGGGGCAATAAGCATGTATCCATCTAGACAGAGCTGATTAAGAAATTAGGTAGCCAGCCTCGGCAGTGAGGGAAAGGACACTGCTTGCTCTTATAATATTGCAGGTCTTTTGGATCACTAGCGTCTATCGCCTCTTACTTTCTCCTGAAGTATATCCTTTAAGAAAGTGGGTGCCCTTACTATATAAAATTAAAAAACAACATCAACAGATTTCCCCCTCAACAGATTAGCTTCAAAAATTTTTTACATTTCCCTAACATATAATTATCATGTTCCAAAGACCCAACAGTGCTGTCAGTGTGACTGAAATCAGAATGTAAATATTTTATAAACGCTGTCAAATCTCAATTGACAGAAAACAAAAAGCCCCCGAATTGCTGTAATCTAACCACGAGGCTACAGGCACTTAATTGACAGATAAGACATTTTCCCAGTTTCCATTTTGCTGTCAGCCTTTTTAATACATTAGCACGGTGTGCCATTCTGGATAGTCACCGTGACAATTCACTTGAAGATGGAATAAACTCTGCAATGCTCCGAGGGAGATGCCCAGCACAGGAACTGAATTTTGTTTCATGTACCATTTTTGCACACTCATTGTATTCTTTATTTTTTAGGTAACATCTTTTTTTTAAGAATAGCATTTTAGGAATATTTATAAGAAACTGAAATTATTTATTTATTTATTTTACTGGGAGATCCTGGGGATCGAACCCAGGTCCTTCCACATGGGAGATGGACACCCAACCGTTCGAGCCACATCCGTCCCCCTCATTGTATTTTAAATACTGGCATTGAGGGAATATGATGATGCCCATAAACTAAAAGAGAGGCAACACTGTACTCTTAGCAGTTCAATAATTTATTATTTCACTCTTTTAAGTCTTCATTAAACAATCATCTCTGATTGTCTATGTGCCAAGGCTTGGCCAATAAATCTGTATATTAGACCCAAAGCACTGGGCCCTGTCAGCCAGCACCATAGATCAGAAATACCACTGAGGACAAACACCTGATGTGGCGCCTCTGAGGATCAGCCACTGTCTTCTGTTGGTACCTCTGCCTGTTCCTCTGTCCCTCTGCCCAGCTCTTAATTTTTTCATCTACTTTTCCTTTTTCTTCCTTCCTGTCCATGCAATAGACATGTCAGTGACATCCAGCAGCACGGTTCAATTTTGTGGGCATGGGGGGATATTTGACCTATGACATTTTCCAACACACATTCATTAATTCATCCAGTCTCCTGGGACCAGGCATTGCTGGAGGCCAGGCATCCTGGTTTCAGTAATGAAGAGGACAGGACAAGGTCCCTGCCCCCCATGGAACTTAGATCCTATCAAGGAAACAAAATGGAACCGATGTAATAGGATTCTTCATGTTGAGCTTAAATCCTCTAGCTTATATAGTAAGCATTTTGTCGATATAGGGGAAGTTTAATACACCTTAAAATACAACTTTCAGATTTTAAAAGGAATTAAACCTGGGTGCTTGGGACAATGCCCATTTCGAGAGTGGTTGAGGAAGTTCTCAGTAGCTGAAATCTGAATGGGAAGGGCCAAGTGGTGGAGGAGAGCACTGTGAGCAGTGCAAAGGCCCCGAGGCTCCAAGAGGGGAAAGAAAGAAAGAAATATTCAGGGAACAAGGTTAAAAAATCCAGAGAGGTTAGAGTTTAGGAAGCCAGGGGGAAAAGATACAAAGAGAAATCAGATTATACTGGATTTGTAAATCATGGTAATGCCTTTGGGTTTAATTCTAAATGTCAGGGGGAGGGGAGGAACTGGAGGGCTTTAAGTAGTTGTCAGTCAGGGGAGTAACACGATCTGATTTATGTTTCCTAAAGATGGTGTTGAATGTTGTGCACCGAATATATATTCTAGTGTGGCAAGAATGGAAGCCAGAGAACCACTAGGAAGCCAAATGCCCTCATCAGGAAAGTGAGGATGATGACTTGGTCGAGGGTCATAACAGAGGAGATGGAAAGAAATGAGGAAGTTCAGGATGTATTTTGGAAGAAAATGAGGGATAAGAGAAATAACTGGTAAGTCCAAAGCTCAATGGCCATAAAGAAAAAGTTGGCATGATCTGAGCATTTCCCTGCATTTAGCAAAGGATACCCAAGGAGGTAAACTATTATTTTGTACTAACAGATTATCTGAGATGTCCATTTGGTCTCACACCCTCAGTTTTAAACATAAAGAACAAAGGTCCCGACAGGTGAAATGGCTTTTTTTAAGCCAAAAAAGAGCTGGGGCTCTCACCTAGTTTCCTGTCTCTTATTTTCCAGTCCAGGGATTTTTCCATTATCCAGCACCTCCTCTCTCCTGACTCAGCTCAGTAACTTACTCAATGCCTTGCATTTTCTCCTATAGAAATGAATTTCATTACATAACTTCTCTTTTGTCTATATTACCTTTTTTCCCCTGACTTAATAAGCATGGGTGAAGTAATGGAGATTGTTAGAAGGACAATATTTAAAATTACGACCGTCAGTTAAAAGCTGGGGGTTTGGTGGTCATAGGTAAACCACTACATCCAAATTTTTATTTCAAAAAAAAAAAAATACAGGAGAAGCTCAAAATTAATATTACTTTCACTTGTTTTCATAGGCAATTACAAGTCATACTGATTCCCCTAAATCAAGCAGAGGTTTCACTTCCTGTCCTTTTTTTTTTCATATATGAAATATCCTCAGTTCACTAAGTATTATAAATGGATAATATCACGAGCATTCTGAGTTACTGTAAGGTATGTACATGTGTCTGGCACGATGTCCCAATCTTTACTGCTACTGACTCAATTAAGGATATGTTCAGCTCTGAATGACAGAAGACCTACCAAATATTTAAATGAGGGGTTTGTCTCATGCCATACAAAATTCTGATGGCAGCCCATGCCAGAGCTCAAGCAGTCAGGATCTTTTCATATCCCTGTTCCATTATTCTTAGTTGTGGCTCTTTCCTCATGACTGCAGGGGGGCTGAACTTGCCAGGTAGAAAGGTAGGGTAGAAACAAAGGGAAAAATTATTAATAAAAGAACTTCTCCTCTTGAAGCTCTGCTGTTTTAATTCAGTAAGGAGTCTGGGAAGACAAGTATTTTGTCTGTCTGTTTGTTTTTAACTAGGCACACTGCAGCCCTTCCAAACACCAGGATCTTGTTGGGAAGGAAGCAGGAGAGAAGAGATACTGGGTAGGCTATTAGAAGTGTCTGCTTACTAGCAAAAGTGTTATTATAATAAAATCTAGACAGGATTGCGTTCTAGGTTGGAATACTTTCTATGTTGCCATTTCTTCATGCTCATGATCAGATTTCGCATGGTATTCTGAATAAAGGCAATAAAAATCAAGGGATAAGACTTAATCTTCTAAGAATTAGACACGTTTAAGTTCTAATAGATACGCTAAAAATTCAGACATTTACACAATTTCAAAAAAAATTCACATTGCTACAGGTAAGATGCAAATGAGCATTTGAATTAAAATAAGCTTATTTCAAATCTCAATAAACATATCTTTATTATAATTTTGAATCTAATGAGCAAATGGGCACATTTTATCTTTATTAAGTGACAGAAAAACTAAAGCATGATTGTACGTTTTTATTACAACGCATACAGTAGCAATTGCAAATCATGGTGTAAAACACCATTTGTAAATTCTTATTCCTCATGAATTTGTTCTCACAGATTAAACCACCAAGCCTTTTTTTTTTTTTAATGCAAAGCATTTTACTAGAAAAAGAATCTTACCTTACAGTACCTTAGCTGAAGTTCTGAATGTCATTTATTTGGCCACTAATCTGAACACAGGTGCTAGAAGAGAATAAGAAAATGGAATTAACATATAATGAGGATCCTGGAAAAAAGAAAATCAATATATTACACAGAATGATTTAAGAGAGTGGGAGAAAATTACAGAATTTTCAAGTTGAAAAGGACCTCATAGATCATGGCGCATAATCTCCTCATGTGACCTAAGAGGACATGGAAGGCCAGGGAAGTTAGAGTACCCGTCATTGGAAACAGGAACTTAGCTATCGACTTCCAGCCAAAGACTCTTTCTACAGCTCTACTCCTTAGGTCTTCCCACAGCTATTTCAAAATAAAGGATCACACAGTAAGAATAAGAGGAAACAAAAGCAGCTGCTCGCGCCTTAATTTTACATTTTAGTGATGGGCGGCTTTTCTTCTGGTGAATTGCTTAGTGCTATCTTCTTTCAAAGGGAAGCCATGGGGTATGACCCCGTATAAATTCCAGCCCACTGTCTTCTCTCAGACAGTATTAATACAATCTTAACAAAAATTTCCCAACCCCATTTTGGATAGTGACATTCATCTTTTTGAAATGTCCAGAACCTCAGGAAAGCATCTCTTTTAGAAGGTTCTGAGAAAGGAGGAGGGAAGCGTGTTCTGAAGGACGCTGGCTGAGGACAGAGTGTGGCAACGGCACAGGAAGTGCCGTGGGAGAATGTGAAGATGAGGCCTGATAAGATATTGCTGGGTTTTTAAAAGGAGGACCTTGCAGCTTCCAGAGTGGTGGATGCGAAGTCGGGTTACTGGAGGACCAGAGAGGCTGCCAGGTGAGGAAGGAGAGGGACCCAGAGGCCCAAGTGAGGGGGTTCCCTCAGAGAGGAGAGGAGAAGCTTGGTGCAGCCTCTGCTAGTGTGGTCCACGACAGGGGTTGATCTGGAGACTGTCACTGGCTGGTTGCGAGCAAATGCTTTGAAACTTATACAGCAAGTGGGCAATGCAAGTTTTACATCTGTTAAAACTGCTAATTAAAAAGAGATTTGCATTTTGCATGTCTGGGTTGTTTTTCATTCATTTGTGTGTGTTTATTTATTTGAAGAAGCAGTCTGCAAAGGTTGAGGGAAAACAAAAGAAACACCAGGGGTCTCTCATCAGTTTGAGAAGCACTGGCTTCGTGAACACCCCAACATCACTTCCTCCCTTCCTTGGCCTTCTTCCTCTCCCATCGCTTTCCGAGTTGGTAGAACAATCAGTCAAAGGCCCCTCTCCTCCCCTGGGCAAAGGGAGGACACCTGACCCAAGACAGGCCTCTTGGACTCAGGCTTTCCTGGGAGTCCCAGTCTGAGATGTGTGTCCTGAGGACAGAAGATGGCTGGAGAGGATCATTTCCTGAGAGCCACTCACCTTACATACAGGGAAACTGAGGCTGAGGTTTAAGTGACTGCAGATGAGAACTTGACTCCAGCTCTGTCTGACTCTTTCCACTGGCCACTCTGCATCCTTAGGGTATGAGCTCCTACTACAATGTATGCACACTGGGACCATGAGAGGCATCTCAACCCCCTAATCCCCCATTATTAAAAGAAGTGATGGCCAAGTCATGTGTAAGGAAGCAAAGGCATGAAACAACACTGCAGTGGGAGGGTATTGCCATTTCTCTCTCTTGTCCAGTTAACAAATAGACATCTCCTCTCATATAGGGTAGGCCAGGGAGCCTGGGAGTCATCTTTCACTATTAATATCCTCATAGAATCTAATGAGTAGGTGAGGAAGTAGTTACTTAATTCTATTTAAGTAGTTGTCAGTCCTTTCACTGCAATCTACTAAGTGCCTTGCACATATTGGTTTCTCAATAAGTATTTACTACAGGGATTTTATCATTAAAATAATAAATATATATAACACCTTTGCCTAATTTACAATTGGAAGTGCCAACATGTCTACATATTGAGATTCAGGTAATTTTAAGTTAAGTGCATATCTCTCATTCAGTTAATAAATATCTTGATCACTAAATGAATTTGGGAACAATACATGAGGTTGAACACCTGGAAGTTTCTCTGATTAAGTTTTTCTAGTATTAGACTTGGGAGCAAAGCATTCATTTTGAAAACCAGTAAAGGGAATGGGTTTCATCCCAACCTCAAATTTGTTCTATTGCAAATTAATTGTATATGGCATTCATTTAGGGGTGAGCTTCAAATCTCTGAGTACAGGAGACAGACCCCTCCAAATCCCAGGAAAAATGGTTCCAAAGGTTATATAATCAAAATATAGGATTGGTGACTCCAAGTTTTGTTGTCATAATTATGCAGTTAGCCAAATAAAAAGGAAAACAAAACTAGATACAGAATAATAGTTATAGAAAGCTAGATGAGAAAACTGTTTCAATAGGCCAACAAACTATTACTTTCTTTTGTGTAAATAGATGTATATAGAAAGGTAGGATATTTTGCTAACCACTTTCAAGTTAACCACTTTCTGTCACAGACTATCAGGTATTTAAGGAATGTTGACTCTGAGTTGAACACTGATAATTTTGCAGTTTTGGACTCCTAGTCTGATACGCTGAACAGTTCCATTTCCTTAAAACAGCCTGTTTTATGGGAATGGGATGAAAAATAGTTCAAGAAATGTATTATATTACTGTGAGTCTGGTGTGTATTAAGTTCTTATTCAAAAACAACTTTCACTAAATACCTGCACTCATTCAGATGTCATGTTGCACTCTGATTTGTACCCATCAGGATAAATCAACTCATTTTTAGGGATTCCAATCTAAAGGGAGAGAGTTAGAACTGCTTAAGCATGAAATGATTCTTTTAAATGAAATCATTGATTCTTTCTGTAACTAAGGGGAAACAGAAATCATAGTAGGTAAAGTGTATTGGGAGAAAAAGAAGTGTTTTCGGTGTGATGGCCTGGTTATTAAGGGGCCTATATCTGAGCACATGAGGCTCAGAGGTAAAGAATTTTGCGAAAGTTACCATTAAATAATTGGTGAAGCTGGTATTCAAGCTTGGATCGATTCTTTTATTCCAAACGGTAGTAGTAAGTAATGAAAACAACAATTAACATTTACTGAATACTCACCATTTTTCAGGAACCCTTCCAAGTCTT
The DNA here is from genome assembly GCA_026826555.1 of Tolypeutes matacus. NCBI lineage: Eukaryota > Metazoa > Chordata > Mammalia > Cingulata > Chlamyphoridae > Tolypeutes > Tolypeutes matacus. The sequence continues at coordinate 9,363,559 of JAKSZT010026446.1, read as the reverse complement.
TTACATACAACCACTCATTTAATCAACATAACTCTTTGAGGTAGGTACCATTGTCCCGTGTATTTTATAGAAGAAGAAACAGAGGCCTACTTGTTCTATGTCAGAAAAACCATAGCTCTACAGGGATTTTTGAGATAGAACTTGGTGCTACTCTATCATCCTCCATTTTACCAATCTCCTTCTCTGTCCATCCTTACTCATTTTACTTCAACTAGGTTAAAAAAATTAACATATCTCTAGGTTTGAATGGGTAGAGGTCAATTGGTCCAGTAATTTCTACAACATTTTTGAGATGTTTTCACTTGTTCAAATAATCAATAGGTGTTGGCCAGAACAGCACAGCAGGAGTTCTTCCAGTGGACACTGAATGTGCTGAGATACCCAGGCTCCACCTGAGCATTTCTGAGACTGCTACACGGAGCTAGAAGGAAAAGGGCAGTAACTGAGGATGGCATTCTGGAGCTAAAGAGAGTCACCCAGTATGGGGGTTTGCTCTCAAGGAGTGTAGCATGTTCCCTGAGTGCAGTGTCCAAGGAGCTATGGCAAACCCAGACTGAGGTTTAATGAACCAGTGGGTGGATGGGCAACACATCCTCAGAAGTCTTGAGGGAGACTCAATACTTGTCATCAGGATGGGGACAGACTCAGTCGTCCAGCTAAGCTGACAAGACCTTTGGCTGGGAACACAGGCAAGGCTGAGTACACTGGGATGAGTGGGCTGGTGTCTTAATTTGCCAAGGCTGCTGTAACATGTACCACACGATGGGGTGACTTAATGAACAGGAACTCATTGTCTTATGGTTTTGGAGGCTAGAAGTCCAGAAGGAAGGTACTGGCAGAACTTGCTTGCCATCAGCTTGTCTGGAGTCCACAGCATTCCAGCAGTCCTCCCTCACAGCAATCTCTCTCTTCCTGTGTCTGCTCCTCATTTCCACTGATTTCTGGTTTCTCTGCCTGACTGTGTCTGAATTTCTTTTGTTTATGAAGACTCAGGTCTTATGTATTAAGGCCTATCCTGATTCAATTTGGCTTAATCTCTACAGGATCTTCAAAGGTCCTATTCACAAATGAGTCCGCACCTCCACTAAGAACAGCTTCAAAGGTCCTATTAACAACACGTGGTATATTAGCCAAAGGGGTGCTGCTGCCAAGTACCAGAAATCCACTGGCTTTTATAGAGGGCATTTACTTGCAGTGGAAGCTTACAGTCACAAGGCCCTAATGAGTCCAACTCAAGGTACACTAAGAGGTACTTTCTCACCCAAAGTCATTTGCCACGTGTTGAAGCAAGATGGCGGGTGATGTCTGCGAGGGTTCAGCCTTCCTCCTTCCTCTTAAGGCTCTGTGGTCTCAGCTTCTCCTGAGCTCGGCTCATCTCCTCTGTGGGCTGCAGGATCCTCTGTGTATATTCTCTGTGTGTCTACTTCTGTGTGAGAGTCTCTTCTATTAGCCCAAGGGGGCTGGGACTCAACACTGAGTTGCACTCTAATGATGTGGTTGAATCAAAGCCCTAATCTTAACATAATCAGACGTCTCAGCTGACTCTAATACAATCAAAGGGTATAATGCCCAGAGAAACAGAACAGTTTACAAACATAATCAATATCTCTTTTGGAATTCATAAATAATATCAAACTGCTACACTCTACCCTCTGAATTCCAAAAAGACATTACAATATTAAAAAAAAAAAAAACCAAAAACTTAAATAAGTAACAATGCTAAGTACAAAATCACATTATAATAAGAAATACAGTTTGTCTTGAGGCAAAGTCCTGTCTGGCTGTAGAACTCTGAAACTTACAAAAAATGTATCTGTTTCCAATATACAAAGGGACAGACAAAGGATAAACATTTGCAATACCATAAGGAGAATATGGGAGGACAACATGAGTCATGGGTCCCCTACAGTTCTGTAAACCTGCAGGGTATAATTCATAAGATTTCAAAGTCTGAGAATCATTCTCAAGATGATGTTTTCTTCTCCCTGGGGCCTCAGAGGGACCCACCCTTTCCACAGGCTTGTCCAATGGCCATTTTCTGGATTCTACCCTCATCAAGCATCTAGGTGGTGACTGAGCTCCATACTCACCCTGCAAGAACATTGGGACGATGGCCACACTTGACCCAATCTCAACCCCCTTAGTACAGTGAGGGAGAAGTACCTTTCTCCTTAATCTCTGCCCTACAGGCTCAACCCTCTCAGAGCCATGAGTTGGCAACCTGGCCTTCCCTAATCTATGGGGGGCAGGCCCACACCTCTCAGACCTATGGGTTATCAACCTTATTCTCCCCAGCCCTTGGGGAACGTGCGCCACCCTCTTAGAAGCCTGGGATGGCAAAAGTCTCCCTGAACAGTGGGCTGGGACATTCACTCTCTTCAACTGCTGGGGCAAACTCACCCTCTCCATACACATGGGTGGGGTTCCTCTCTTGGCCCAAGGAGATGGCTTAATTCCAGATCTGAGCTTCCATGGTTTTTCTTTTAAAGCTGTTTTCCCTTCCATTTCTCCCCTGCACGTCCCTTTTAGTCCAGGCTAAAAGTGATTTTGTTCATACAGTTCCCTCAAAAATTTGTTGGTTTAGCATGCAGGAAGCAGGGGTTCAAGCCATCAGACAGTAAAACTTTCCACAAGTCTTTCCTGGATAACTGCATTTTCAATTCTGACTTTCAAGCCCCAAGTTTAGTTAAGCCCTCAAATGGGGTACTATTGTCTTGGGGCTTATTTCCAGAGGCTTGGAATTTCCAGAATTAGTTTCTGGTTTCCTTGTGCCCAACAATTCAGTTCTCAGCTTATCTCTCTCATCTAGTATTTTACTATAAGCTGCAAGGAAAAGCCAAGTTGCATTCTCCACGTTTACTTCGGAAAGTTCTTCAGCTAAATGCCCAGGCTTGCCATTTTCAAATTCCACCTTCCATAAAACATCAGGAGTTAATCTTGCTAAGTTCTTTGCAATTTTAAAACATGGATTGTCTTTCCACTGGTTTCTAATTATAGTTTCACCATTTACTCCTAAGGCCTCATAAAAAGTCTCTTTAGCATCCATATTCCTACCAAAACTCTCTTCAAAGCACTCGAGGCCTCTTCTATCAAACATCTCACAATTATTTCCTTCTAGGGCCTTATCAAAACTCTCGTTAGCATCCATATTCCTACCAACAGTCTCTTCAAAGCAATCTAGGCCTTTTCCATGAAGCATCTCACAGTTTCTCCAAAAAATACCCCTTACCAATTTATAAAACTATTCCATCATTTTTGGTAATTGCATAAGCACGACCCCACTCTCCTGGTACTGAATTCTGTATTAGTCAGCCAAAGGAGTGCTGAGGCAAAGTACCAGAAATCTGTTGGCTGGTATTTTTGGGGATAGAAGCTTACAGTTACAAGGCCCTAAAGAGTCCAACTCAAGTTACCATAAGAGGTACTTTCTTACCAAAGTCATTTGCCACATGATGAAGCAAAATTGTGGGCAATGTCTGCAAGTGTTCATCCTTTCTTCTTCCTCTTAAGGCTCCATGGGCCCAGCTTCTTCTGATTTCAGCTGTAGGCTGGCATATGGCTCATCTCCTCTGTGGGCTGCAGGATCCTCTGTGTATATTCTCTGTGTGACGACTTCTGTGTGAGAGTTTCTTTTATCAGCCCAAGGGAGCTGGGACTCAACACTGAGTTACACTCTAATGACATGGTTGAATCAAAGCCCTAATCTTAACATAATTTAATCATATATCTCAGCTGAATCTAATACAATCAAGGGGTATCACGCCCAGACAAACAGATCAGTTTACAAACATTAATCAATATCTCTTTTGGAATTCATAAATAATATCAAACTGCCACACATGGACTCATAGACACAGAAACGAGATTTAAGACATGAACTTTAGGGGAGGTGGGTGAGACTATTTTAAATGAGAATGGAGAAAGTAAGCCAGAATTTGAGGAAGATCTACATGCTCACTGGCTCACCCAACCCCATCCTATACATCCCAAACAACTTCCTGAATCCACCAACTGAAGGGGATGAATCTCCTCACTCACTGCCCAGAGACTGGGCAGGGCTGTGTACGAAGGCTGACGGCCTTCAATTCATACAGCTCCTGGACCTTTTATTTCTTTGTCTGTCTGTCTGTCTATCTATCTCTCCTTATCACTATTTACCTATCTACTTTTTGACAAGAAAAATCTTGTTCTCAGTGATAGATATGTAGTATCCGTTGAGTCTTAAGACAGTCCTCTACTGAGGGCAGACCGGAAATAAGCTTTGACCATTGTTCTGATATTGTGACATAAAGAAGAGATAAGCCTTGGAAAACATGTTTTAGGAAAAGAAAACATAATTACTATTCAGAGAAATGATTTAAAAAGCCTTGTGTCCTACTGAATGAAAACTCCAAACTGCTCCATTCAGTAAGTGGCTCTCCACGGAACAACACATTCTGATCGAAAAGTCAATGCTATTATTTTCCCCGTAAAACCACAATTTAAATAAGTGGCTAACTCACTAAATGATTTCCTGTTACCTTTAAAAGTTAAAAAAAAAAAAAAAAAAAAAAAAAACTGTAACAAAGGAAAAGGTCCCTTCTTAAAGCTCCTTAATTTTACAAACAATATTATAACCTGAAATACAACTCTTCAGGCAGAGATGGTTCAGTTCAGCTGCTCAGAAATGTTAATCACCCTTTTCTTCGTGTGACCTTTCCGCAGTCCCAGCTCAGGTGGCTTATAATTGGAGTCCTGAAATTCAGTTCCTCCCTCCCACCTTCAAATCTCAAGTTAAGGCATAATATGCATGAAAAAGGCAGGAAGGAATATTTCTTATTTTTAGTCAAGCCAGTGTTACAGAGCTAACCAAGTATCTAGTATTTCATTAGTGTTTATAGGGATCTGAGGAAATGATTTTAAAGGAAATAATGCATGTGGAATTTATATTCTCAAAAAGATATTTTCTGCTTTAAAGTACCACTGGTGAATTTTGCAGCCAGAGATCTCTCCTTTGTATGTGTAATTCATCAAGAAAACTTTGGAATTGATTCAAAGATGAAGACTTAGTAATGATATTGGCTCAATTTAAAACATCTTAAGCAGATATATTCTTAAAAATTAAAAATAACGAACGTAGTTTTTTTTTTTTAAATCTAAAATAAGGATTTTCTTGCTTAAAGGATAATGTGTTTTTTTTTCCTATATATTTTTTTCTTTGTCCACTCTTCCTTATACTACTGATAGGAAATTTCCATGCTGGATTTTTAGCAATAGCTGAGTCTGGACTTTGAACAGTCACTGGATTCTGTGCCTTGGTTTTCTCACCTACAGAATGAAGTTAAAACCATCAACTTACCTCTTAGAAACAGTAAAATAATTAAACCTTGTGGAAAAGAGAAAGGAAATACTCCATCTAAATGTTAATGTGGCTGTTTTTTTAAGTGATGGGAACTGTGTGATTCCTTTTTTTCTATCTAGTATTCTTCTGTCACAAGGTTTAATTTTATTTTTTTATTTTTTAATGAGCATACATTATATTCTAATGAAAAGTGATTTGAGAGGAAGCCCAAACTCCTCTCCATGTCAGACAGGGTCCCTCAATGACCTACACTCTACCTGCCACTCTAACTTTATCTCTCACTGCACCTCACTTCTATGCTTTAGGCTACTCTGTGTCTTACCACTCTCGTTGCAAAAAAAAAAAAGTTATTCTTATTTATTTTCTCTCTTTCATGGGGACAAGGGCAAGAATTAGGTAATGGAAAGATGTGTTTAAGCCACACTGCTGACCAGGTAGACATACTCCTAAGATCAGAGAAAACAAAGAAATTAAGACGGGACAATATAGGATTTCTGGTCGACAAAGATGGTGGCATAAATCGTTCCAGGGTGCTGTTCTCCCAGAGAATCTTTGATCAACTAACAATAACTGGCTCAGTCATCTTCCTCAAAATGCCAGAAAAAAAGTTAAAGGATTGCAGTAACTGGGTGAGTGCCAAATCAAGAAACTGCAGCTTGATAAAGGGTAGGAGAAGTTCACAGCACCCTTCTCGGTGCAGCGTGGAAACATCCTGTACTCCCCTGTGGGTCCCTGGACCTGTTCTGGAGGGAATAGAGGAACATCTAGCACGTACACAGGTGCCAGTATGTCAAGGCCAATTTACAGGGTGGCAGCCTAAAAACCTGAGCAGGACATTCATCTCTGGTTCTGCCCTCCCAGAAAGTGTTCTACAGACAGAAGCAGTTTGCCAGCTATAGCTAAAGCCCAGTGTAAGACAATTAAGTCAAAGGGACCTTGGGCAAAGTATTTCCTGCTTTAAGAAATACAACAGAGCACCTTGGAGGGTGGGAAAGTCCATTGCATAGGGAAAGAGGGGACATTCCAAGGCCACAAAGCAAGCACAAGCCCAGGACAAGAAACAGGCTCAGGAAAGACAGACTGCACTTCACGTTCAAACTCGGGCTGTTTGTCTTAATACAAGGGCTATACTCTGAAGGAGGGCACCAGCCAATGCAGAGCCAATTTGCAAAGACTGAGAAAGGTGGTTTTTTCTTGTGTGTGTGTGTTTGTTTATGTTGGTTTTTGTTTGTTTGTTTGTTTTACACTATTTGTTTTTGTTAGCTCCTGTCTTTCAAGGAAATCTCTGTCCTATCACTAGCTGGATAAAAACTGAAGGAACAGATACCTCAGGAACTAAATCCCAGAGTAAACATTTAAAAATATTAAAGTGTATAGTATGCAACAAAAGATTACAAGACAAAGAAAACAGAAACAATGGCCTATCCTAAGGAAGACGATAAAAATCAAGAAAACATCAATTAAGAGGACCAGTCTTTGGACATACTTGACAAATATTTAAGAAAAATGATTCTTAATATGCTCCAGGAGATAAAGGAAAACACAGAGAAAGAAGTAAAGGATACTGGGAAAACAATGAATGATCAATATGAGAATCTCAATTTCTTTAAATAGAAATTATTAAAAGGGACCAAACAAAACTACTGGAGTTGAAGACTATAATAAATGACATGAAAAATTCCCAGAATAGTTTCAAAAGCAGATTAGAGCTGGCAGAAGAAAGAACTGGTCAACTCGAAAACAAGACAATTGAAATGGTTCAGGCTAAGGAATATAAAGAAAAAAGAATGGAAAAAGTGAACAGAGATTAAGAGAACTACAGGACACAATTAAGCATAATAATATGCGTATTATGAGAGTCCTAGAAGGAGAAGAATGAGAGAAAGGGGCAGAAGGAATACTCAAAGAAATAATGGCAGAAAATTCCAAAATTTAATGAAAGACATGAATATGCACATGCAAGAATTCCAACAAACTGCAAATAAGATAAACTTGAAAAGAACCATGTCCATTTGACTAGTCAAATTGTCAAATGTCAAGAGCAAGGAGAGAATTCTGAAAGCTGCAAGAGGAAATCAATGTGTTATATGCAAGGAAGCCCAATCAGATTATCTGCTGATTTCTCATCAGAAATCACAGAGGCAAGAAGGCAGTGGGAAGAAATATTTAAAGAGCTGAAAGAAAATAATTACCAACAAAGGATTTTATAAGTGGCAGGACTGTCTTTCAAAAATGAGGGAAGTCTTAAGACATTGCCAGATAAATAAAATTTGAGGGAATTCATCACCACTACACCTTCTCTACAGGCAATGCTAAAGGGAGGTCCTTAGGTTGAAAGGAAAGGACAATAGACAGTGGACTGAAGTAACATAAAGAGAAAGAGAAAGACCTCCAGTAAAGGAAACCAATGGATAATTATAAATGCCAGTACTGTTGTGTTGTATTCTTTGGTATGTAACTCCACTTATTACTTCTTACAGATGCTAAAAGGCAAATGTATAAAAATTAATTATAAATCTATGTTTTTGGATATACAATATAAAAAATATAATTTGTAACGAGAACAACAAAAAGGTCAGGGGATGGAAGGGTATAAAACAGTGATTGTGTCTGCTACTGAAGGTAACTTGGTATCAAATATAATGTGATTATATAGATTTAGGATGTTAATTTTAACTCTCTGGTAACAAGAAAGAAAATATATGAAAAATACATAGAGAAAGAAATTAAAAGGGACCCAAAATGGAATAATACAAATAATTCAAATAAATATGAAAGTAGACATTAATGGAAGAATTGAGGTACAAGAAAGGTATAATTTAACAAAGATCAAATAGCAAAATGGCAAAAGAAAGTTCTGCATTATCAGTAGTTTCTTTAAATGTAAATGTATTAAATTCAAAAATCAAAAGGCAGAGATTGGTAGGACAGATTAAAAGCATGGCTTGACCATATGGTGTTTGAGATTTGTCGTAAATTCAAAGACACAAGGAGGTGGAAAGTAAAAGGATGGAAAAAAAATATAAAATATATGTAGTCAAAAACTGTTTTGAGGGACAAAGAAGGTCAATATATACTTATAAAGAGGTCAATTTAACAAGAAGACACAACTGTTATAAATATATATGCACCTAATGGCATAGCCCCCAAATATATGAAGAAAATATTGACAGACTTGAAGGGAGTCTCCTACATTAATACTTGGGGACGTCAACATACCACTCTCAATAATGGATAGAACATCTAGACAGAAGAGCAACAAGGCAACAGAAGACTTGAGTGGGACTCTAGACCAAGTAGATCTAGCAGACATATATAGAACAGTTCACTCAACAGCAGCAAAATATACATTTTTTTTCAAGTGCACATGGATCATTCACCAGGATATACCATATATTAAATCACAAAACAAGTTTTTATAGATTGAAAAATAGTGAAACCAAGCAATGTCCCTTCTCTGACCACAAATGGAATGAAGCTAGAAATCAATAACAAAGAGAGAACTAAAAAAAAAAAAAAAATGTAGAAGTTAAATAATGTACTCTTAAACAAACAATAGTTTAAAAAGGAAATCACAAGGTAAATTAGGAAATATCTTGAGGCAAATGAAAACACAACATGCCAAAACTTAAGGCATACAGCAAAGGCAAAGCTGAGAGGGAAATGTAGAGCTCTAAATGCTTACATTAAGAAGAAAAAAAAAGATTTCAAATCAGGGACCTAACCTCAAAACCTCAGAGAATTAGAAAAAGAAGAACAAACTAAATCCAAAAGCAATCCGAAGGAAGGAAATTACAAAGATTAGAGTAGAGATAAATGAAATAGACTAATGATAAAATATTAGAGAGAATCTACAAAATGAAAAGATGGTTCTTTGGAAACAGGAAAAAATTGACAAAATGTTAGCTAGACCAACAAAGTAAACAAGAGAGAGGACATAAACAACTAATTAAAATCAGAAATGAAAAGGAAGAACACAGAAACAAAGATGATTATAGGAGGATACTATGAACTGCTATATGCCATCAAATTAAATAAACTAAATGAAATTGACAAATTTGTAGAAACACACAAACTACCTACACTGTCTCAAGAAGAAACAGAAGATCTCAACAGACCAATAACAAATGAAATGATTGAATCAGTAATCAAAAACCTCCCCACAAAGGAAATCCCAGGATCATATGGCTTCCCTGGTGAATTTTACTAAATATTCCAAGAAGAATTAACTACAGTGCTACTTAAACTCTTCCAAAAAACTGAAGAAGAGGGAATATTCCCTAATTTATTCTATTAGGTCAACATCACCCTAATAGCAAAGGAGATAAGATATCTCAAAAAAAGAAAATTACAGACCAAGATGACCTTCTGAATATAGATGCAAAAATCCTCAATAAAATAGTAGGAAACGGAATCTAACAGAACATTTAAAGAATTATAGTCTAGGATCTAATGGGATTTTTTCCCAGGTATGTAAGAGTGGTTCAACATAAAAAATTAATTAAGGTACTACAACACAATACAATGAAGGAAAAAAAACCACATGAATCATCAGAATTGATGCAGAAAAGGCATCTGACAAAATCCAACACCCCTTCTTGATAAAAAACAAAAACAAAAACAAAAACAAAAAAAAACCTTTAGAAAACTAGGAAGGAAATTACCTTAACATGATGAGGGGCATGTATAAAAACTCACAGCTAACATCATACTATCATACTCAATAATGAATGACTGAAAGTTTTCCCTCTGAGATCAGGAAAAAAACAAGGATGCCCACTATTGCACTGTTACTCAACATTCTACTGGAAGTTCTAGCCAGAACAATTAGGCAAGAAAAAGGAATGAGGTATCCAAATTTAAAAGAGAGATGTAAATTCTTCTCTTTTGCTGAGGACATGATCCTATATATATAGAAAACCCTAAAATATCCACAACAAAGCTAGTGGGCTAATAAACGAATTCCGTGAGGTAGCAGTGTATAAGATCAACACGCAAATATCAGTGTTTTTCCTATACACTAGTGATGAATAAGCTGAAGAAGAAATCAAGAAAAAATTCCATTCATAAAAGCAATTATGAGAATCAAATATGTAGGAATATATCTAACCTAAGGATGTAAAGAACTTATAAATTAAAACTATAAACATTTGCTAAAATGAATCAGAGAAGACCTAAATAAATGGAAGGACAGTCAATATTCATAGGTTGGAAAATGAAACATTGTTAAGATGTCAATTCTATCCAAAATGATTTACAAGTTCAACACCATCCTAATCAACAATCCCAAAGCCTTCTTTGCAGAAATGGAAAAGCCAATCACCAAATTTACATGGAAATGTAAGGGGCCCCAAATTGCCAAAGTCACCTTGAAAAAGAACAACAAAGTTGGAGTGCTCACAGTCCCTGATTTTAAATCTTATTACAAAGCTACAGTAATCAAAAGTTCATAGTAGTAGCACATGGACAGAAATATAGACCAAAGGAATAGAATTGAGGGTTCAGAAATAAACCCTCACATCTATGGTCAACTGATTTTTGACAAGCATGCCAAGTCCACTCAACGTGGAACAGTTTCTTTAACAAATAGTGCTGGAAAAACTGGATATCCATATGCAAAAGAATGACAGTGGACCATAACCTCACACCATATATAAAAATTAACTCAAAATGAACCAAACACCTAAAAACAAGAACACCAACTACAAAATTCCTAGAAGGAAACCTAGGGAAGCATCTTTAGGACATTGTGTTAGGCAATAGTTTTTCAGACTTTATATGAAAAGAACAAAGAACATAAGAAAAAAAAGATAAATGGGACTTTATAAAAAATAAATCTTTTGTGCATGTAAGAATTTCATAATGAAAGTAAAAGGCAACCTATAGAATGGGAGAGAATATTCTGAAAGCACATTATCTGCTAAGGGTTTAATTTCTAGAATATCTAAAAAAATCCTATTACGCAACAACAACACAAACAAAAAGACAAACAACCCAACTAAAAATTGGGCAAATGCCTTGAATAGACATGCCTACAAAGAAGATATACAAATGGCCAAAAAGCAAATGAAAAGCTACTCAACATCATTAACGATTAAGGAAATGCAAATCAAAACTTCACTGAGATACCATTTCATAGCCACTAGAATTGTTACTATGAAAAAAAAAATGGAATTAACAAATGCTGGAGAGGATCTAGGGAAATAGGAATATTCATTCATTGTTCACAGTAAAATGGTTCTGCCACTATGGAATACAGTTTGCCAGTACCTCATAAAATCAAATATAGAATTACCATATGACCCAGCAATCCCACTTCTAGGTATAGACCCAAAGAATTGAAAGCAGGTACTCAAACAGATATTTATTTTCACATTGATTTTCATAGCATTATTCACAATTGCCCAAAGATGGACTTAACACAAGTGTCCATCAACAGATAAATAAAATATGGTACATACATACAATTGTCTATAATTCAGTTATAAAAAGGAAATAAGTTCTGATATATGCAACAACATGGATGAACCTTGAAAACATCAGGTTGAGTGAAATAAGCCAGACACAAAAGGACAAATATTGCACGATCTGATAGGAAATAATCAGAATAAGCAAATTTATAGAGTCAGAAACTAGAAAACACTATGTTACGAGGAGCTGGGGGGTAGGAAATGAGAAGTTTAGGTATAATTGGTACAGAGTTTCTGTTTGGGGTGATGGAAAAGTTTTGGTAGTGCATGGTGGTGATGGTAGCACAATACTGTGAATCTAACATCGCTGAGTCATATATTGGAATGTGTTTAAAAGGGGTAATTTTAGGTGGTACATGTTACTAGAATAAAAATTTTTTAAATACCACAGGACTGCACGAGAATTCTAAGGTAAACTATGCACTATATTTAATAGCATAATTATAATAATGTTGTTTCATCAATTATAACAAAGTCACCATACTAACGCAAATTGTAGATAAGAGGTTAAACAGTATGTGTGAGGGGTTGTTTATGGGAACTCTGTTTCCTGCACGATTTTTCCATAAATCTACAACTTCTCCAATAAAAAAATTAAAGGGCAAGTAATAAAAAGAATCCACGTCTGGTCAAGTGTTAAACGCAGGCACTTCTGACTGTACTGCAGCTAAGCTATATGCTTAGGAACATACTTGATTAAAAAAAAAAGAACTGCAGGCAGAGACTCTAAAGATTACAAATCTAAAGATTACTATAAGATAAATGATAAGCAGGGCTACTTAGTGGTAGAGCCATTGAACAACACGAGTGTGGGGACATAAAGGGGCGGTCGCGGGCCGTGCCATACAGACACGAAAGAAAGCTCCCACGGATCACTACAGTGGCCACCTTACCCACAGACTGTTAGCAATGTTTGTGCCTGTGAGGAAAGCATTGGAAATTAGTATTAGAGCTCTGCATATTTTATAGTTAGTTGTTCGTAACTATGCTTATTATAAACTATAGATATAGTCATGCTGTAGGTTCAATAGTTTTCAGCACAACACTCTATCACCTTGATAAAAAATGACCTCTTTCTGGAATGGGGGAGGGAGCCGCCTGGGACAGCTGGGTTCACCGGAGCCCATGATGAGGGCGTGGAGGGTAAGCAAAGGCAAGTAGTGCAGCTTTCACAGGACACCTCCAAGGTACATTTCCTAGACTGTATTCCAAGTCCCGGATGCTCTACAATATTCAAAAAAGAAGGGTGATGCTCAAATAAATTTGGGAAATTACTGGCTTAAGTATTGCCATACCATTATCTTTATAACAGGATTACTCAGGAATGTTAAAACTGAGATGTGCATTGTGAATTTCCTAAGGCTGATAGATTTTGAAGCTGGCTTTTCCCAATTTTTTTGACCAGGTGAAGTTTTCTTAAGAGAACTAGATAAATGCTAGTGGGAAATGTTGCATTGCAAAAACAGCCCAGAATTCTTCTCTCCATCAGTTACAGAAGAAAAACCTAATTTTCAGAGTCCAGCCTAGCTTGAAAATGAATTTGCTCGTGAGTCAGGGTAAGTATTTACCTAAAACTCATAGACTATAATATCATGAAAAATTGATTTACCTTACTGAAAAGGAAATACTGCATACCACGTTGCCCAAGAAAAACCAAAAATACTAATTGATTTGGGATAGAAAAAATCTATTTGATAGCATCACTTAGAAATGCATATTTTCAAATACCACATTTTGAAATGCAACGATGACATTCTTAGATACACTCTTGAAATACTAATGAGTCCCTGACACTGAATTTAGCTAAAATTTCAACCTCTTAAATATTTGCAAAGGTCAATTTTGATGTGATGAATTACAATTTTGGCAATTCCTATTGTACAAATGTTCTCAGGAAATATAACACTGAGTGTAAACAACTTATTTAATTGGTTTTCCTGGAGTTTTTCTTGTTAAATACCTTTCAAGAAATGCTCAAATGTCCTGAGTTATGATAATTTTTCCCCCATTGCCTTAAGAAATCACCTTTGGTGGGTAAATGGTTAATACATTTATCATTTTGTTAAATAACAGCTTGTTAGGAGCCCAGGATGGCCCAGATCCATACAGTAAGTGCACAGAGCGAGGGGTGTGTTAAAAGACACCCTCAACTGAAAAGTATGTTTTTAAAGAACAGTTACATGGCAAAATGCCCTGTATGTTACATCAGGTGGGGGGAGAAAAAGCAACTTGATAATCAGTAAAGGGCACAGCACCCCCACCATCTTATAAACACAAATACATATGCCAAATGCTCTTCTAAGAGACAGAGAAAATCATTTTAACCTGGAAAATTAACCAGGTTCAGAATACATGAAACTCCTTCCTTTAATCCTTGCCTCAACCTCCTCTACTGGTAAATCTACTCATTAGGAAAATGGGGAGACTGGTTCACTCCGTCAAGAATGGTAAGGGGGGTTATGCTACGGATCTTCCATTGGTGCCCTGCAGGCTCCACTCTCGACCTTCTCCACACAGAGGCTGCCTCCATGGGCTCCCTGGCTTTCTGTCTTCCAGTGGTGTCTGGCCAGGGGCGAGCTGGAGGGAAGGAGGTGAGGAAGGCTGAAGTATTTACCCCCAGGCTCTCTTTCGAGACTGGCAGAGCTCCTCCCAGCTCCTGCCAGCCACTGCTCTCTCCTCACTGCCCATACTTCCCCTTCCTCTTCCCTTCCCTTCCCTCTTTCACTCTAGCTCCTGCTCCCCTCCTCTCTCTCTGTACCCCTATCGATCTCTCTGCTCCCTCCCTCTACTCCTTCAGACCTTGGAGCAGTTTCTAGCCCTGGGATATTTAACTTGGTGATTTCTCTGGAGCCTGGCCACAAAGAGTAAATAACTCTTCTTAAATTTCCCAGCTTGAAGTGCCCTCTGTTTTTATTGGGGGCCCTGCTGACCAGGGATCTACTGCTTGCCTGGTATAGTGTCAGGTGTGGAATAAACACCCATGAAGAGTCATTACCCTTGCCTCTTCGGAGGGCCTGCTATTGATAAAAAGGAGGGAAAAAGCCCTAACTACATTAAAGTTATAAATAATAAATAGAAAGGGGAAATACCATAAAACCACTAAATTAACTGAGGCACAGCACAGTGGGAGATAGCAGATGACAGGCTTTGGAGCCAAACTGACCCCCGAGCATTAAGAAATCTGACACTTGATAGCTGTGAGGCCCTGGACAAGTAACAACTTCCATGAGTCTCAGATTCTGTAAAACAGAGACAGATGCCTACTTCACAGGATATTTGAATGTGTTAAATAAGAACATCTATAAGGTGTGCAGCAAATGCCTGATACATAGAACGGGGTCCAGAGCTGGATGCTTATCATTATTTCATGAAGGTGTGTCCAGAGTGTACTAGGACAGCATGTTCTTTCACCTCCAGGCTGCCCTGTCCTTTAAGGGGGGGAGGGGGCGAATGCCAGCGGAACATCTTCACTGTTCACACAATCCCTTAAGTCCCCAGCATCTAAGTGGACATGTATATAATAAGCATTGATATTTAGCATAGTTCTTGATGTAGCGAGTAAAAATCCTTCTTTTGTTGATAAGCTAATAGCACAGACCCAACAATCCTTTTTCTAAAAACTGAAACAAAGAAATGGAAAAACTGAAATTAGGTAATATGAAAATTAATACTAAATGAGGGAATGCTACTTTTTATGACTAGATTATACTGCCCACACCACACTGTAAGCTATTTTTCTTTTCGTCTTTGTATTTCAGAATCTAGCATTGATTCTGAAATACAAAAAAATATTGCTTAAATAAATGAAAAAAAAGAAAAAGGATACACAAATGAGATCAAGTGATAGCGAAACAACCTAAGGATGACAATAATATAATAAACTACCTCACTGGAAAATTATTATGAGTTTCATATTTTTATACATTTATTGTATTTATCCAACCATGTAGCTGTGATTTACTTCACATCCCAGAGAACGCAGCATCAGGACTTGAACCCAGTGTTCTAATGGCAGATCTTATTCTCTAAAAGACATCATCATCCCCTAAACACCTGCCTGAGGTGATCGCGGCCGCCCAGGTCCTTTTCCTTCAGGGATCTGCCCCAGCCATAAGCCCCATGCCCGGCACATGCGCTCACTGGGCACTACTGAAACGGGCCCTGGGCAGCAGTGCAGAGAGCTCGGTCCCAAGAGGAAGTGTGAGACTGGAAGCCGCCTGCCAGCAAGGGCAGGGTGACGCCATGGACCTTGCAGGGGAGATTGCTGCTCAGGAAGAGGCATCGGGAAACAACTGAGCATCAGGATATTTATTCCGATATTGGGAGGTGGAAGAAGAATTCACGGACCATTTCATTCTAGTAACAACCATTTTTCTAGACCAACCCCCTTAATCGAGAGGTGGGGATGGAAAAATTAGGTTCCAATAAATCTCCTTCTATTGAAAGAAGAGAATGAGAATTGTTCATTTAAAATGTTATGACAACAAAATAATCATTCTTGAAAAAATACATGAGCAGTGATTTTTTTCCAAATTTACTGGCGACTAGAAGGAAGTAAGTACTTTTCAAGCTAATAGAAGGGTATTTTTATTTGAATGCAATACCTTTGGATTCCATTTTGCTTTTCTTCAACTTCATTAACCCTCCTGGGCTTGAAATATTTATTACTTTACTATGTAATATTTTGGCATTTAAACATTAATTGGGGATTTAAAAATACTCTAAATGTAAATATTCCTGCAATTAAATCACATGTAGTGTCAGTTTATCCTGAGAGCATGAGAGTTTTGCTGGGTGAATAGAAGCTGGGCATTCTGACCAAACTAGAAGGAAGCACAGGTAGGATGGGAATCTGGGGTTCAGGGGAAGAAAGGATACAGGAAGTTAAGTCTGGGATTTATTTGTCTTGGGCCTAGGATAAATCTATTTTGTACCATTAAAATTCTAACGATGATTTCCACGTCCTCTTAGCATGGCCCGACAGTCAGTATCCCAGATCACATCCATAAGGTGACCAACACTGAACTAGGATTTCTATTTCAAATTTCATAGTGTACATAAAAGTATTCTTTTGTATCATTTGGTTGTTCCCCTTCTTTCTCTTAACAGCGGTATCGTGCCTTCCTTGATTATCACTGTCATCACTGCCCGTTCCTGATTTGTTCCTGTACTCCAGAGCGTAGGAGAGAGACAGAGACGCAGAGAGATTGTAAGAGGGAAACAGAGTGGGGCAGGATGAAGCAGAGAAGGAGAGAGTACAAAGCACACACCAAACAAGAAAGGCTGACAGAGGGAGAGAGAGAGAACCAAAGACAGACAGACACCTACATGACGGCAGACATTTGGTTTTTCCCTCCGTAAACCCTCACACAATGGCCCCTTTTGTTTCCACTTTCCTGCTCCTATAAACCTTTCACCATCTAACATCACGCACTTTAAGATCTGGGACAACTTCCGTGTCTACTTGTTCCGTGCACGCATGGGGGCTGAACACGAGTTATCATGACTGTGAGGTCCTTGAGATTGGGAAGCTTCCTCCATACACAAGCTGCGTGATCCTCATTTTTCTGTAACTACAAATCTGTCTTAAATATGCGTAAAGATGCACGTTGCCTTAATTCTATGAAAACACTCACACAGTCATTTCTTGCTCTGAAACTGCTTGACCTGCTCGAGGTCACGAGTGCTCCCCAGCACGCCAGAAGCAGCCTTGTGAGCGAGGTGACACTTAAGTCTCAGCTTGTGCACACGAAGCGTAGCCTGGACTGGGCTCAGCAAAATCTTGGGCTTCGTGAAATGGCACGTTACCTCCTCACGTGCAGCTTCGGGCCTCCTGGGAGAGGCGGGAGGGCCACATGGAAGATGTCAATAGGACACGGCCACTCACATCTGCCGGCTTTGCGCTCTAGCGTAAGGCTGCACCCTCCTAACCTTCAGTTTAGGTCCAGAAGAGAAAAACAGCATGCAGATACAGCATTCACTCATGCCAGCAAGTTTTCACCAAGTCCTGGAACCCTCCCAATACCTTAGTGGTGAATGTGCTATTTTTATCACCCCCGTGGTCTTCTCCGTCATCATCACCCACAGACAAGAAAAGTGAGCTTCTGAAAGGCTGCGTAGTCTCCCCGGGGCACAGCTGGAAAGGGGCAGTGGCAGCATTTGAACCCAGGGAGCCCAGCCCCAGAGCAGGGGCTTCTAACCACCATGTTCCTCCTCTAGATGGCTGCTGGGCAAGTTCATCCCACCATCCTTCACAGAGAAACACAGGGCTGGGAGAAGTGCCACGGTGGGCCCAGAGGTCTGAGTGCCAGGCAGAGGCCGACATTCTTTTAGGTGCATGCCTGGGGGAACGGGAAAAGAAATGTTGGAGAAGGAAAAAACTCTAGGAAGAAACGGCTGCTGGGAATGCCAGGACGACCCCTGTCCAACTACGCATTTCTCAGGGCTTAATGAAGAGCGAGGCTGGCAGGCAGCGAGAAATAGGGCCTGTTTCTGTTTATCTGTGGGGGAATGCTTTTTCTTATCTGTCGGAGGAAGAGGGCATGCAATTTACTCAACGGGGAAAAGTTATTTTCTGATTTAAGGAGAAGTTTTAAACCATAAAGAGGACTTTGCGAACTCAGAAAGTGTTGACATCCTTGGTTTATGGAAGTGGAAATTCAATGAACAAAAATGCATATCACAGCTATAAATAAATTAAATAAAATTATTTAATAAGATTAAGCAATAGGTGCTTAATTATATGTGGTATTATGTCTTGTGACACTAATAAAATAGAAATCGAAACTCTGGGTCAAGATTACTAAGAATCTGCCATCCACTAAGGTTAGAGCAGAGGAAGCTGTGATAGCTCCTTTGATATGATCAGATACGGAGCTGGATGATCAGAAGAGGGCCATCCCTGAAGATGCTCAGGCAGAGAGAAATGCATGCCAGATGGATCCAGAGACACAGGCCGAGAGCCTGGCTGCAGGGCCACGTGTGACCCCACAATTAAGTCAATTGTGAACGAGTCCATAGATATAGGCTCGTTTACAGACATAGAATTTTATAAACTAAAATTATTAAAAGTTATCAAAAATTCTCCTTCACTTCATTGTTCAACTTTCATATCATGAATTTTTAGTTATAACCCAATGAAAATAAATTTTATCTAGATATGTCTGAACTTGACTATCGACAGCACTAATAGGAGCCTGTAAAAATTTTATCGTCCAGAGAGAAATGACCCTTCTTAAATTTTCTCTAAGGCACAAAAACTGTCACTTGTAAAATACCGAATGTGGTTAGTGTTTAACAGATTGTCTGTTCTTACAGAATTATACTCTTGAAACCCTTGTTCTATAAAAAGGAGGATATCAGAGGGTAGTACATTCAATGAATACAAAGAATAGTAACTCGGCTTCCATTTGATAGATTTTTCAATAAGCTTAACTTTTTTTTCTTTCATCCTTCTACAAAAATTTTGGCAATTTCATTGCTAAGAAAGGGAAATAAAATTATGTGTGAAATTTATTTATTTTATTTATACAAGATTAATTGGAGGGGGAAATTAAGGTGCAATTTAAAATTTGCATATAAAAATTCATTTTTGTTCAGATCATTTCTTGAGCGCAGAAGCAGAGGGAGAACAGGTTAATGGGAGCCAGTCTCGGTGGGTGTGAATTTTAGCTCTGCTACTACTCCCTTGTGACTCTGGACAAGTGTCTTTCCCCTCCATGCCTCAGTTATCTCGTCTTTAAATGGGATAACAATAGTAGATTTGTGCTTTTATGATGATAAACTCCTCCAGCACATGTAAAGGGCTGAGAACAGTGCCTGGCAAATAAAAGTGCTATTTACTTTTGGCAATTATTGCATCTATATAAAGTGGCAATGTTTTATTACTCTATTTCAGATCAGGAAGAGTATTAGAGAGAACTTGATAAACACAACATATTTGCCCAAAGAGAAAATGCGAAATAGGATAGTAATAGTCCATTAAAAAAATTTTATAATCTAATGTGAATATGAGACATGTACATTAAAAACTAAGAGGCATATATAATGATGTCACAATTCTATAATCAGGGACAGCAGTACTAGACTTGATTCACATTTTGGATCGTTCTTTAAAAATCAATTTTACCGAAAGCATAAATTTAATTTGGTGAACCGTATGGATAAATAAAGGTTATTTAAACAGCGAAAGATCAGCTGTAAGTTTCATTTTTATGGTAATTTTCCTATATATATATAAAGGCCTTGTACCGAAAATATATAAAGAACTCTTATAACTCAATAATAAGAAAAACAACCCTATAGAAAATATGGACAAAAGATTTAAACAGACACCTCACTAAAGAAGATATACTGACGGTAAACAACACAGGACACGATGCCCCACATCACAAGCCCTTAGGGAAATGCAAATTAAAAAAATTAAAGCAGCCCTACACATCAATGAAATGACTAAAATTGAAAACAGTGACCACACCGAGCGTCCACAGGATGTTGAGCAACTGGTCCTCCCACACACTGCTGCTGGGACTGCAAAATGTTAAAAGCACCTTGAAAAACAGTTTGGTAGTTTCCCAAAATGTTCAAACATTCACATCTGGCCTACCACCCAACCATTCTACTCCTCGGTATTTACTCAAGGGAAACGGAAGCATCTGTCCACAAAAAGACATGTATGCGAATGGTCATGGCAGCTCTATTTTAACCGCCCAGTACTGGAAACAGCCAAATGCCTATTAAGAGGCAAATGGATAAACAAATTATGGCATATTGGTATCATGGACTCCTACTAAGCAACAAAACGGGATAAGCTATTGATATACTCAAAAGTATGACTAAATCTCAAAATAATTATGCTGAGAGAAAGAAGCCAGGTCAAAAGGAGAAAGGGAAGGAGAAGAGGAAGAGAGGAAGAAGAAGAAGAGAAGAAGCGTGACATTGTCCCATTGCATTTACATAAAATTCTAGAAAATTCAAACTAACCTACACAGGCAGAGAACAACAGTGGTTGCCATGGGATAGGGATGGAGCATGGAGCATGAAAGGGAAGGATTACAAATGGATTACAAAGTGATGAAAATGTACATTATCTTGCTTGTGGGGATGGTTTCAACACAGGTGTATGCACATGTCAACACTCTTCAAATCATTTTAAAAACATGTAATTCATAGCATATCAATTATATCTCAATAAAGTGGCGTCAAAACCCACTAAAAATCAGCCACATGTCTCACAGTATATTCTTATTTGGTATCCGTCAAAATAAAATAAAGCAAATAAAGAAAAAAAATGTTCTACAAGCAAAATGACTTTTGATTCAATACCATATATATAGTGTATCTAATCTATTTGTGAAGCTGCAATTCTTGTTTGGATGAACATTAGGTCTAACAGTTTTACATTAAAAAATCTCTGTCCCACTGAGAAGTGCCCCATTCCCCCCAGAATTAAGTGACAGGACTCACAGAAGTTGACCTGTGTTGATGCTGTCGTGTGTGATGCTACCGCATTGCAAGGTGGGCTCCAATATACGGAACGCACGAGCCAGTCTTCTGGAGCACAGCACTATCAACGTTTATTGTTTTGTGGTTTTTGCAAGAGCTGCTACAGCACTTTCTCGCATGCAAAATTATTTATGTTGCTTATTTTAGGCCATGCAGAACAATTAAAATAGATGCTCACATAGGAGGAAATATCCTTGCAAACAGAAATTTTGTCAGAACAGGTCTTTTCAGAAACCCTAATTTATTAAAACTCACAAAAGTTCTTTTAAACAATTAGTATGTGGGAAACATTTTTAAAAGCAAACTTTTAACAATAGGGAGACACTGCCATGTACACGATGACTCAGACTGCAGAACGGCTGGGTTTTATCTGACATCTGCCATGATGCGTATAACGACGACGGCTGAATCGGATTCATTTGTAATCAGACAAAATAAAATTGTAAATAAACTTTCAAATTTTAGTATAACAAAAATTATATCTACCATGGGGTGTGGGTTCGATTTATGATATTATGATATCACGTGGGGCCTATAAAAGTAGGTCACTTAGGACTTCAAAATAATGAATACAGCTTTACTCATTAATAAATAACTGGGTGTTCCTTCCAGAGAAAAGCACCTTCCTTCTAGAAGGCATAGGCTTGTAGAAGGAATGGGTAGTTCACTAATAAAGCTTTACCTTACGAATGCCAAGCAAATAGTGCATACTTACATCACAATCTTTGAACAGAAAGCAGAATGCAGAACAGGATGTGGAACATTTTTATTTATTAAGTATATAGAAGCAAAAAAGCAAGCATTATAGTTTTAAAATATCACAACCATGCTTTGCATTGTGACACTTCAAATAAATCTAAATTGTTGTTTTTTTTTTTTTTTTTTAAAGGAATGCAAGTTAGGCTTGCTGTAATTTTAAGGTCAAGTAACAATTTCCAAAGTTAATTTGGGCATTTGTTAAATATACATACATATAGATATATTAAGTACACACACACACGTATATATACATATGCCAACATTCACACAGATATGTACATAAAATGGACTGATTAATTTAAATTAAGCCATTTTTTAGTTTTAGGTTCTCATTTGCTGATGAGATCAATAATTTAAATTAAACAAGTCAATTTCCTAGGAAAAAGCTGAGTCCGCATTTTGTTATTTGCAAACACTACCTATTACTGAAAAAAAGTGATACCATCATTAATTTCAGTTGCCTATGTACTTTATATTCCCTACAGATATAAAAGCCAAGAACACAGGCAGCCTCCAACCTGAGAAACAGTTGTTGATCCACCAAGATCCCTATAAGATTTTAAAATAAAATTTGACAACTGTTTTTTAACATAAAAAAACAACTAACATGTTTCATGCAGTTGCCATTATTAAAAGCACTGTTCTAAGCTCTTTAAATGTATTAACCCATTTAATTCTCACAAGAATCCTATGATATAGGTGCTAATATTAGTCCCCTTTTACAGATGAGAAAATGGAGGCCCAGAGTGATCAAATAACTGAAACAACTTGCCCCAGGGAAAGAGCAGGGTTGGTTAGCCTGTCAGTCTTGCTGTTTTAAGTTTAGGAAACCCCACATCTTCTCCTAAATGAAACCTCAGCAGCAAGAGGGAAGAGGGATGATGCTGACAGGATGGAGACCCCAGCGTCCCCGTCAGGAGGGGGCGTGTACCAGGATTGCATGCAGGGCGCTTGAATCTCGAGTACTGCCTGTTTAATGAGGCAATGCATGTTTTAATGCCCTTACAGGCATTTTTTGGTGCACAGAAGAGACCATCTGGAGGTTTGCTTTGGATTTAATGGTTAATTTTCAACTTTCAAAGTTACAAATCAAAACCAAGGCTTCCTTAGATTTTGCTTTAGCCTATACCATCTTATAAGTCTGGTGGTTTCAGCAACCAACCAAAGGTAGTGGGGCTCAAGGTTTAGGCCTTAGGATCCCTTTACACTCTTAAAATTATCGAGGCCTTAATAGACCTTTTCTTTACGTGGATTACTGCCATTATTAGAAATTAAAACTAGAAATTAAAAAAAATATTTACCTTAACTCATTTAAATTAAATCCATTATATGCTAACATCAATAATAAATTTTATGAAAAATAACTATTTCCCCAAACAAAACAAAATGTAGTGAGAAAAGCGTCCCTGTTCTACATTTCTGCCAAGTTCGTTAGCGTCTAGCTTACGAGAAGCCAGCTGGAGTCTCGGACCTGCTTCTGAAGTCTGCGCTGCAACATCTCATGCCATGCAGCCTCTGGGCAAGTCCACTGTACGCTCTTGAGAACGTGAGAGTAAAAATGGCAAATAACGTCTTAGCAGTCCTGAGAAAATGGTTTTGACCACATGAAACCCAGGAAGGGCCTCAGGGATCTCCAGAGCCCCCCGAGTACACTGAGAACTGATCCTTCAGTGACCTTGAGTGACGCTTATTACTAACTGATACACATAATTTCTTATATGTGTTATAAAAGCCTGAATGGAAAACCTTCCTAGAGACTTAAATCGTTCTCACACATCTAATGAATTAATCTTAGAAATGCCATAAAGGTTAAGTAATCTTTAGTATTCAAATGGAGAACATACATTTTGTAAGATTGCTGCTCAAAATCTGAAGTTTAAATGAATTACATGATTATGTATTTTAAATTGTAATTATATGATAAATCTAACAGGACAACTTCTCTTAAAATTAACTTACCAAATATGCACAGATTTTTCTTAAAAACAAAGAAATTAATATTACGGCCTTAAGCATCCTCATACCTTAGAGACACGCCTTCTTTCTAAGGAAGACGATTACCTTCTCGCTAACTGACATTCCTTCGGAGCTCCTCCCTTGGCCAGGCCTCTCCTGAGATGGTGGTACACTCTAACAAGAGGCACTAAACCTCACGTAATCGTTACATCAACGACCCCATACCATCTTGAGGGGGGAAAGCATGTCGCCCAGAGCCCTGAAATTCAATTACAGACATTACCTATTTTTCCCTTTTGCTCAAGTAAGTCTGAAATTCTCACACAGTCTGATGGCTTGAATGGATTTTGAAAGGTAAAGACCTTTCAACTTGAAAGTAATTCTTCAGTCATTCATATTATCTGAACCATACAACAGATATGGATATTTAAAATGCTACCCCATTGAATTCTGGCCCGCTTATGTGACTCTTTCTGGTATAAAACCCAGTGTAACTCAACCCATACATGATTGCAAAAGGTATATAACTAATCCTAACTTTATAAAATACTATTAAATCAGATTTTTCTACTAAAAATCTTATTTCTTAAATATGGCATTTTGATTAGAAATAAGAAGATTCACAATGAAAGTAACCCTCATTAGCACTGATTAGGAAAGTAAAATGGGAACAACAAAAATCTTACTCTTTGAAATGAAACAGCCAAGAAATAGTGCAACAATCTTTAAAGGAAAGAAAGAGAAATTTCAAAATATCCGTTGGCTTTCCTTTCTCTCGAGCTTATATCACTTCAGAGTAAAAATAGCTGCAAATCCCTAGATTAAGAGAACAATGAAGGTATCTAAAAATTGTCAGGTTGAAATGTTTCAGATGACATCTGTGTTGGGACCTATTTCTCTTGGATTATTTGTAAGCCACAGAAAATGACCCCTGGACCTGGAGATCCAGTCTGTGGCTTTAATCAAGGGAAGCGGCCACCTGACACACTGAGCACAAGGGGCAAAGCAAGCAGCCGAGATTCGCTTGCTCTGAACTTAAATCTTAGAGAAGTAAGCCTACCATTGGACATGTTGTCAGTCACTAAAGAGAAAGCTTCCATTTCGTAATCATTTCAGTCATATCCTAAGAGAGGTGAGAATTTGTTTGATAGTTCATCTAGCCCAGGAGGTATAGGAGTGGAAGAATGATCAAATGGAATGAAAGGATATCATGGCAACATCCTAAATTTATATTTAGAATATTTTTTATTTCAGAACGCTTTTGCAGGTACCATGAGGAACTCCAGCTTCGGTGCCCTCAGATGTGCTATGAGTTTTCTAACCTATTTAAAGTTTCATTAAATTTCCAGTTTTAAAAAAGCTACTTCTTAAATAATTACCACCTTTAACCCATGCAATACAAAAGCACAGGCATGATGTATGTTAAATCTATCATCTAAACCTCAACCTTGAAAGAGAAAGGAGCATTTTTATTTCAAAGGAAGAGGACCGACATCAGGGAAGATATTTTAATTGTAGTGAAATTTTAAATTCTACATTTTATGACCCTCCTTGACTTTAAAATAACATATAACCAGGTTTCTTGTGGTTCTTGTCAAAGTTCCTTTCCTACTGCACGAGTGAACCTTCATAATACACCTGAGAAGATGAAAAAGAACTTGGGCCATACTATACTAGCACCATAGCAGGAAATGACTAAGCTACTGGAAATTATTTTACCGTCATCCAAAACAGAACTTAATATAAACCTATTAATTTTGTCATTGAAACTATATCTATAAACTGTCCATAATGAGTAAAGATTAAATAATTTGAAAATAAACACATGAACCAAAGACTCAGCTTACCTTGAAGTTCCCTGTGAGCTCCCTTGTGCAGTGTCAGTCACAGAAAGCTATTTTCTAAGGTGTGTTTATTACAATTTTTGCTGACAAAGAAGAGGGTCAGTTTCTAGATCCAGATATTAAAAAAAACACCTTGGTTATAAAAAGAAACCACCCAGAAACCACTGTAGTTTCTCCTTATTCTTTCAAATGTTGGAGCTGGTTTCGGTATGCTTTAAGGGTCATCAATTTAAGGGCACAACAATTTATCTGGGGGTCCCACAAAGAATGTGAGAACAAATGAATGTGCTTTCAAGCAGGAAAACCATGAGGAGGGAGTCGTACTGGAAAGGAACTGGTTTAAATTGATAGCTTGTTGGCTCTAACTAAACCTGTTGCTTAATTTAGAGAAAACGTCACCCAAAGGCTAAGGTAGAGTGAACAACCGACGACAGCTGAGAACATGGTGATGACCAGTCCATGATAGCTGGTGCCTGCTTTGTGCAAGACAGCAGAACGGCCACCAGAATATGCAGCCAAGGCTGCACTGGGTGGGCAGCGGCAGCACCTGTTTGGAAAAACTTAGCTACAACAGAGCTATTGCTTCCTGACCTACTTGGCTTTATTTATCTCTTCCCAACTTGTCTAAGTTCTGGCCTTATATAGAAATTCCTTTATTATAGAGATTCCTTAGGTTAAAAAAAAAAACTCAAGATGAATTAAGAAGCATTATACTTAAAAAAAAAAAAATTATTCTACTGTGATAAAGGGACTGTTAAATAATTTTCAGCTACTTCTTTATTATAATGACAAATAACCATGACAAACAAAAGGTAACATGACGTTCACTGTAAAATATATTAAAATACAAATTTTAAAAAAGAATTCTATAATATAAATGTAAATTTGAAAAGGAAAATTCGTAAGAATGCACGCACTAAGAGTTCTCACTGTTCAAGGCCGGATGAAAGTTATTTACATGATTATTTATTATTGCAAATGACTTTGAAATGTGAATTTTTTCATAGATGCCTAGTAAAGTGCTTCTCATCCCATATAGTCATAAGTCCACAGGCTTCATAAATAACTGTTCAGTGAATATCAATTCAACAAATATTTACTGAGTACCTATTATTTGCCTGTTGCTTGAAATGCTACTTATTATTGCATAAAAAACTATCAATGGACATTATTTCATTTTTTTTACCACTTATAACGGACAATTCACACCATGTAGATGGCCTGATTTCGCCCATCTCTAAATGCGCCACTATTGGAAATCCCTGGTCAGTTCAGTATTCTACTGTCCTCCTAACTCAAAAACAGCTATTTACTTTTTTTTCATATCAAAATTCATTATCTTAAATGAGTACTTCAACTGTAACAATGATCAAAATTGTCCAGGTTTGTTACTAGTATCTGTGTTTATTATAAAATCAGAATCTTAAAATCAGAAGTGACTTATCTTACACAAAACATGATTTAAACCAAAAAAGGAACCACTTTATTGGCATTGTGGACATGTATAAATTTATGGCATTGTGAGAAGAAAAAGGGATGACAGTGTGGAAACTTTAAATTGAAAACTAACTGGTGGAAAACAGTTATTGCACAACTGAGAATAAAGAGATGGTGGCTTACTTTACATGAAAAGTATAGGAACAGTAAATACTGAAAAGCACAAAATGTCTAAATAACATACAATGGCAGCTGCAGGCTCAGTAGCAGGAGTTGCCACTTACCCACGTGCTGAGGACTCACGCTTGGTACTCTATTAGATATGTGACAGGTTATCTCCTTTATTTAATCACCACAATAAACAGATGAGGTAGGCCATTTCCCCCATTTAAAAAACAATACAACGGAGGCTCAGAGAGGATAAGTACTTTAGCCAATGCCACAGAGTTGGCATCTGTTTTAGTTTCCTTGGCTGCTCAACTGGACTGGGTGAAACAATGGGAATTTATTGCCTTATGGATCGAGGCTGGGACAAAGTCCAAATCAAGGTGTCATCAAGGCGATGCTTTCTTCCCAAAATCTGTGGTGTTCTGGGCCTGGGTGCTGGAGATCCTTGGCTCCTCTGTCACATGGCAAGGCACGTGGCAGCGTCTCTTGGTCTCTCCCTTCTCTTCCGGGTTCCACTGATATCTATCCTGTTGCATCCTGTGGCTTTCTCTCCGTGTTCAATCTCATTCCACTTATAAAGGATGCAAGTAACAGGATTAAGACCCATCCTGAGTGGGCTGCTCCACACCTTAACTGAAGGAGTCTAATCAAAAGTTTCTACTTACAATGAGTTCCCACCCACAGGAAGGGAATAAATTTAACAACATGTTTTCTGGGGGTATGTACAGCTTCAAACCACCACAGTCCACCCTTCCCATGTTCTTTCTACATGCAAAATATATACATTCCATCACAATAACCCAAAAGCCCTAAGTCATTTCAGAAACAATGCTTAGTAAATACAAAATCTCATCAAAATCAGTTATGGCTGTGGTCTGTGCTGGGGCACAATTCCCTCTGTCTGTCGACCTGCTTCTGATATGCAATGGAGAGACAGGCATAGGATAAACATTCCCATTCCCATATGGAGAAATTGGAAGGAAAACTGGGGTTATGGGTCCCAAACAATTCCAAAACCCAGCAGAGCATATTCCACTAGATTTCAAGGTTTGAGAGCCATCAGTGGAATAATGTTTTGCTCTCTGGGCCTTCTGGTCCAGGCTGGCAGTGGTTACATTCATAAAAATTATGCAATAGACTTTTTGGTTTTGAGTGCAGTTCACAGAGGCCCACATCAGACAGTATGATCTTCTGCAGAAATTGGCACAGATATTGCTAACTGGTTCCATGTTCACTTAGACCCTCACAGAGGGCACTACTGTCTGGGGATTTGCTTTCTGGAAACTTAGAATTATCCAAGCCATCAATTTCTGGTTTCTTTGTGCCCAGTTCAGTTCTCCGCTTATCCCTTTTCTCTTGCATTTTACTATAACTTGTAAGGAGACACCAGACTGTATTTTCCACACTTTGCTTGGAAATCTCTTCAGCTAAATATCCAAGTTCATCACTCTCAAGTTTTGCCTTCCATCCGACATCAGAACTCAATGTCACCAAGTTCTCTGCCCCTTTAAAACAGGAATCACCTTTCCTCCAGTTTCCCGTAACACATTCATCATTTCCATCTAAGGCCTCATCAGAAGTACCTTTAGCATCCTTATTTCTACCAACAGCCTCTTCAAAACAATCTAAGCCTTCTGTTTTTAATCAAACACGTCACAATTCCTCCAGCCTCTACCCATTATGCAATTCCAAAGCATTTTCCACATTTTTGGTATTTGCAATAGCAGCGCCCCACTCTCCTGGTACCAAAATCTGGTTTAGTTTCCTTGTCTGCTCAAGCTAGTACTGTGAAATGGGTTGGGTTAAAAAAATGGGAAATTTATTCACTAATGGTTTGAGGCTGGGAAAAAGTCCAAACCAAGGGGACACCAAAGCGATGCTTTCTTCCCAAAATCCATGGCATTCTGGGTCTGGCTGCTGGAGATCCTTGGCTCCTCTGTCCTGTGGCAAGGCACATGGTGGTGTCTCCTGGTCTCTCTCTTTCTTTTGTGTTCCGTCAATGTCCAGTCTCTTGCTTCCTGTGTCCTTCTCTTTCTCTCTGGGTCTGAAACTCATTCCTCTTACAAAGGACTCCAGTAATAGGATTAAGACCATCCTGATTGGGCTGGGTCACACCTTAACGGAAGTAACTCATCAAAAGGCCCAACTTATAATGCGTTCACACTCACAGGAATGGGTTAAATTAAGAACATGCTTTTCTAGGGTACAAAGAGCTTCAAGCCACCACAGTATCCACGAATCAGCCATTCATTTTTTCCTAATTTGTCTTAGGACAGGTCTACGATACGCCTAGAAGTTTCTCTAAAATATATGCCCTTTATATGGCTCTGACCTCATTCCCACTCCTTTTCACTTTATTACTCAATAAGTCCAGCTAGATTTTCATGCATATTGATATTTCCTTTAAGAAAATACAATTTAAAACCACTTCCATCACAGGGGATCAGGGAAGCCACACTATTATTTGCTTGTTTTATGGATCAGGAAACAACCCAACACTGCCATTACTCACATCACCATCACTCACATTCTGTGCCTCTCTAAATCCCTCTTATCAATCACCAACCTGCCTGGACCTCAACAAATTAACCGGGGAAGGCAAAAGATTCAAGAGTGGAAGATGAGGGGAGCTGACTAAATGGCAAGTTCTAGCAAGGGATTTGCTCCCTACGGCAATTAATACCTTTCCTGAAATGTGAAGATCCACTTAGAAAATTACATAATCCTCTACATCTGATCCTCAAAGGCAGCATTTCAAATAAAAAGGAGCATTCTTCCATCTTATCACTTGGCTTTAAAATTACTCTCCCCCCCCCTCACATATTTGAAATCATTGGGTTTATAATTCTCAGATATGCTTTGCTGCACTCTAATGAAGAAAATTACTTTATTTAAGTTATGTCCAGAGATTCATGGGAAATGGAAAATGGAGAGCAGAGAGAAAGGGGGGAGGGAAAATGCACCTTTGATACAGGGTTTGTTGCATGTGAGAACCCATCATTTTTCCTAATTTACCATCTTCTGAGGAGAGAAGTCATCTTTCTGGTTTCCATCCCCTTTCCAGGATCGTAACCTAAGTGACACAATCTGAAAGAGAACCTATGTATTCACATGGTGGTTTACACAGGGGAGGCGGCAAACAGCTTAAACAGAGCATGGCCGAATCAGAGTCTCTCCAGAGCTAAGACTCAGGGCTCTCCTTACGGATTTGGGTTTGTAAGCAGTCCCACCCGCACTCCATCCCACCCAATGAGTACTGATATATGTGTGGGAATAAAAAAAAAAATTACTGTTAATTTAAGGTAATATGATGTGCAATATACAACACAGCATGCAACATACTGGGGAATCCTAAATTTCAGTTCAGCCAAGGTCCTCATGCCTCCCCTAAATCCAAGTTCCAGTTAACGAGAGATGCCAAAGGACCCTAGAGGCAACTGCAGGAGTGAAAGTCCATCAGCTACACAAAAGCTAACGAAGATAATGTAGGACGAACTTTTGTCTTTAATCACAGAATGCCCCAGTCAAGATGTACTGAGGTACTAAGAGGCACCAATCCCTACAATGGGCTGTCGGGATATAAGACACTCTCAAAGAATTCTCTGTCTAGCATCTAATAAGCTCGGCCTGCTTAACTGGGCCTGCTGCCACCTGGCTGGGAGCAAGTTGACGGCTCAGCGGAGGCCTGTCCAGGAATACTGAATACTGCTCAGCCTTACTTTTGGGGAGCAGAGAGTAAAACAGTTAAGAGTTTGTCTACTGGTTAGTAACAGTAAGAACTTCTGCTCTAACTTTTGACCTCAGGCTTAACTTATTCTCTCCCAATTTTCTCATCTAAAAATGGAGATAGTACCTCACCAATAGGGTTGTTAGAAAGCTTAGATGATTTAACAGTGGCACAGTCCTGGCATATGATAAGTGCTTCATAGGTGGATTTACTTTTACTATGATTAGAAAAGTGGGAGCAACTACTCAGCAGCAGGGAGAGGGATGGGGAGGAGACAAACTTCTCAGAGTAGTACGTCTTGAGCTATAAATTAAAATCAGTAACTATTTCCCAAGTGACAAGATAGAAGAAGGAAATGAAGGACATTTAATATTGTAGTTATGGATGCTGCCAAGGTTCAGAAGTAGGACAATTAGAATTAGGCGTGGTGTCTTCAGAGAGCTCTGGGCTATTTCCTGCGGAATAAAATGTGAAGGACAAGCGTTTGAGAGAAGCCAAGAGACAGCATATCATGGAGGAAGGAGCATGCCAAACAAGCCTTCATTCTCAGACTGAAGGAAACCATTGCCAAATTTTAAGTTGGTTGGAGACCTAAGAGATGCATTTTAAAAGTTCATCTGTGTAAGAGCATGGAGCAGGGACTGGAGAAGTGCAAGGCTAAAGACAGAGACCAATAAGATGCTGTGTCAGTCTGAGTCTGGGCAGCAAACAGATTGGCACACTTCAACTGTTTAACTGAAGACAGAGGAAGGAAGGGACTATTTGCAGAGGTGTGTGCAATGTTGAGAGAGCCAAAACTTAAAGATGGAGTATCCCAGGCCTGGTGGCAATGGAAAGCTCTAACCAGCCAGAGAAGAAAGGGGCAGGAGAGGAAACAAGGGAATTGGAGCTTGGCAAGAAATGGGAACCAGGCCACCCTAAAGGAACTGTGTCCCTAGAGGAAGGCAATCAGAGACAGAGCCATGGGGAAACTAGCTTCTCTCCTCCTGCCAGTGCCTCCCCTTGAGCTAACTCAGAAGCCATGGGCCCAAAGTGCCTGTTGAAGCACTTCCAGAGAGGCCAGCCTCCCAGGGTGTGATTAGGTGGAGAAGGGCAGAGGATCTATTGAGATGGGGGAGGAAAACCGAGACTAACCATCTCAAAGGCTATTGCTATCGAGTACACAGTAGATGTGGTGAGCATCTAAGCAAGGGCGTGATGGGGAGGATGGAGAGGAAGGGCAGTACCAGAGATTTTATGAGAGTTAAACTAAACAGGATTCAGTTATTGTTGAATGTTTAGAGGAGGAAAGAGGGACCATCCACAGGTGACACTGAGAGTTCTGGCTTTGGTGGTGGGTGGCACTCTTTTAATCAGGAGAAGGAATACAGGCTAAATGCAGGTTAAGGGGACACTTATTTCGGACGTGTGTATATTATATCTGAGGGTGTGCTGGGTAAGACACTGGGTGTGGTTCTCACACTCCCTCAGTGGGTGGTATAATAGGAGACAAAGACTGGGCATAACCATCAAATGGATAGAAGTTAAACCCAAGGGACAGGGTGAGAGTCTCTCGGATATGGTATCAGAAAGAAAAGTAGAGGGTTAAGAGGGAAACATTACTGTTTAGGCACTCAGAAGAAGAAAAAAGCAGAAACCAGTGAGAGAGACTAAAAATAGGTGAGAAACAGTAGCTGCTATGGAGGAGAGTGATGTCTGCCGTGTCGCATGTGAAAGACAACTCAACCAACCTAAGGGTAGAAAAGTGTGCGGTGGATGTGGTGCTAAGGAGGTCATCGTTAACCGTGGAAAGGTCAGTATTACTGGGTGATAGAGGGAGAGACAGTTGCAGGTAGTAGGGGTGAAAATGGGAGACGAAAGGTGGAGAAAACCAAGGCTTGTGTCCTTTTAAGAAGGATGCTTGAGATGGAAAGGTGCTGAACGGAGCACGTGTAGAGCAGAAGACAGGGTGAAGGGAAGGCAACAGAAACCTGCAGGTACAGGATGTAGGAAGGAGCCAATGGAAAGAGAAGTTGAAAACACAGGGGAGAAATTAAATTGGAAAAGAGATATTGAAGGCCTGCAAAGGAGGCGAGAATGGAAGAGAGAAGAGCCCAAACACGAGTATGTGGTACCTAACTGTGGGGTTGGCTGCGTGGGCAGCTGAGGACGTTCACCCCTGGCAACCCCCAACAGACCTTGATGGCAACATGGGGGAATAACACATAATGAGTCTATTCTCTCCCCAGATCTGACCATTCATATAACTACTCTCAAATTTGGAGAAGAGAGAGAGAGAGAGGACAGGGGAAAAAAGGCAAGGAGCACTTTGGCGTGTGAGAGAGAGAAGTTATTTCAGAGCATTTTGTATTAATATACACTCACAATTTGGAAACCAAATTAGAATTTAAAAAATTGAATCCTGCATTGCTGCTGTCCCAAACAAGTTAGAGGGCATCATCCTTGCTCTGAATTAATTATCTGAGACTCGGGTTTTGAACCACATTTGTGTATTTTCTTTAATCAGAGCTCTTTATTTAAGCAACACTACCTTTAAGTTTTGGGACTTATAAAGCAAATTCAATTTAATAAGACTTCAATCAAACTATATTACAAAGGCATTTATGTCCCAAGTTATACTAAGAACATGTTGCAAGTTTAGGCTTAGAATCAGGGTTTCCTGAGTCCCACCCAGCCCAGCAATCTTTTTATTTAAACTTGCTCACAAGTATATAAATGTAAAGTCTATGAACACATATCGGGTCACATAAGGAATCACACACTTATTTTCTCTGACTCAATATAAATCTAACTTTA
Source organism: Tolypeutes matacus (assembly GCA_026826555.1). Classification (NCBI taxonomy): domain Eukaryota; kingdom Metazoa; phylum Chordata; class Mammalia; order Cingulata; family Chlamyphoridae; genus Tolypeutes; species Tolypeutes matacus. The sequence goes on along the minus strand of JAKSZT010026446.1, from coordinate 9,329,557 downwards.
AGCCCTCGTTGTGCTGGGCTGACTGAAAAATGTAAACTCAGTAATGACAGAGGATGGAGGATTGTGGGAAGATGGTGGAGAAGGGGACTCCAGGAATCAGTCCCTCTACTAGAACAGTTATTAAACAGGGATGGACTGTTTGAATCAATAAACATTCTTCTTGAGAATGCATGAATCATTCTCCAGGATAGACCATATATTAGGTCACAAAACAAGTCTCAGTAAATTCAAAAATATTGAAATCATATCATGTATCTTCTATGACCCCAATGGAATGAAGCTAGAAATCAATAACAGAAGAAATGGAAAATTCATAAATATGAGGAAATTAAACAATATACTCTTAAAAAACCAATCAGTTAAAGATGAAATTGCAAGGGAAATTAGGAAATATATTGAGGCAAATAAAAATGAAAATGCAATATACCAGAACTTACTGGATATAGAAAAGGTAGTGCTGAGAAGGAAATTGGTAGCTCTAAATGTTTACATTAAACAAGAAGAAAGATTTCAAATCAGAGACCTAAACTCAGAACTAGACAAACTAGAAAAATAAGAGCAAACTAAATCCAAAGGAAGCAGAAGTAAGGAAATAACAAACAGAGTAGGAATAAGTGAAATAGAGAATAAAAAAAGGACAGAAGAGAATCAACAAGATCAAAAGTCGGTTCTCTGAAAAAAAGATACATGAAATTGACAAACCTTTAGTTAGACTGTAAAAGAAAAAGAAAGGAAGCAAATAACCAAAATCACAAACAAAAAGGGGATAGTACTACCGATCCCACAGAAATAAAAAGGATTATAAGTGTATACTGTGAACAACTGTATACCAACAAATCAGATAATTAGGAAATGGACGAATTCCTAGAAACACATAAACTGCCTCCTCAAGGAGAAATAGAAGATCTCAGCAAACCAATAACTAGTAAAGAGATTGTATCTGTAACCAAAATCATCCCAACAAAGAAAAGTCCAGGACCAGATAGTTTCACAGGAGAATTTTACCAAACATTCCGCAAAGAATTAACACCAATCCTGCCCAAACGCTTCCAAAAAACTGAAGAGGGGGGAAACACTCCCTGGTTCATTCTATGCGGCCAACATCACCCTCATACCAAAGTTATATAAACCTATCACAAGAAAACAAAATTACAGACCAATATACCATAAATGCAAAAAACTTCAACAAAATAATAGCAAACTGAATCCAACAGCACACTAAAAGAATTATACACCTGGATCAAGTAGGATTTATCTCAGCTATGTACTGGTGGTTCAACAAAGGAAAGTCAATTCATGTAATACACCACATTAACAGAATGTAGAGGAAATCATTCATTCAATCATCTCAATTGATATAGTAAAGGCTTTTGACAAAATTCAGCACCCCTTCTTGATAAACACTTAGAAAATCAGGAGTAGAAGGAAACTTAGTTAACACGATAAATCTAAACAAAGATATAAAGAACTCGTGAACAGAAAACTATAAAACATTGCTAAAAGAAATCAAAGAAGATCTAAATAAATGGAAGGACATTCATGTTCATAGATTGGAAGGTGAAATATCAAGATGTCAATTCTACCCAAAGTGGTTCAAGGTAATCCCAATAAAAATTCCAACAGCCTTCTTGATGGAATTGGAAAAGCCAATCATTGAATTTATATGCAAGAGTAAGGGTCCTAAAATCTCCAAAGCCTTCTTGAAAAAGAAAAACAAAGTTGTAGGACTCATGCTTCCTAATCTTTAAACTTATTACAAAGCTACACAAATCCAAACAGTGTGGTATTGGTGCAAGGATAGAAATATGGACCAATGGAATCTAATTAAGAATCCAGAAATCAATCCTCACATTTATGGCCAACTTATTTTTGATAAGGGGGTAAAGACCTTACCAATTGGGAAATAATAGTCTCTTCAGTGAATGGTGCTAGGACACTGATCTCCATATGTAAAAGAATGAAAGTGAACCCCTTCCTCACACCATATACAAAATCAACTCAAAATGGATCAAAGACCTAAATATAAGAGCCAGAACTACGAAATTCCTAGAAGAAAACCTAGGGCAGTATCATCAGGACCCTGTGGTAGGAAACAATTTCTTAGACTTTACATGCAAAGCACAAGCAACAAATGGAAAACAAACAAACAAACAAACAAAAAAGATAAATGGTACCTCAACATAATTAATTAAAAACTTCTGCGTCTCTAAGAACTTTATCATGAAAGTAAAATGACAACCTACCCAAGGATAGAAAATATTAGGAAACCATATATCTGATAAGAGTTTAATATCCAGAATATATAAAGAAATCGCACAACTCAACAACAAAAAGAGAAACAATTCAATTTAAAAATGGGCAACAGACTTGAATAGACATTTCTCCAAGATAATAAACAAATGGACAAAAAGCACCTGAAGAGATGCTCAACATCATTAGCCATTAGGGACATCCCAATCAAAACCTCAATAAGATACATTTTACACCCACTAGAATGACTACTATTTAAGAAAAACAAAACAACAAAAAGATTGCAAGTGTTGGAGAAGATAAGGAGAAATAGGTGCCCTCATGATTGCTGGTGGGAATGTATAATAGTGCAGCTGCTGTGGGAGACAGTCTGGCAGTTCCTCAGAAGGCTAAGTATAGAATTGCTCTATGCCCTGGCACTTCTGCTACAAGGTATATATCCAAAAGAATTGAAAGCAGGGACTTGAACAGATATTTTCACACTGATGTTCACAGAGGCATTATTCACAATTGCCAAAAGATGGAGCAACCCAAGTGTCCATCAATGAATACAATAAACAAAATGTGATATATACACACAATGGAATATTCTTCAGTAGTAAAAAGGAATGAAGTCCTAATACATGGAACAACATGGATGAATCTCAATGACATCATGTTGAGTGAATTAGGCCTGACACAAAAGGACAAATACTTTATGATCTCACTGATATGAAATAAATAGAATGAGCAAACTCACAGAGTCAGAATCTAGAGTATAGGTTACCAGCGGATGGGGTAGGGTAGGGTCTAGGGAGTTAATACTTAAATTTTATAGGGCTTCTATATGGATTGATGGAAATGTTTTGGTAATGGGGATGGTGGTGATGGTAGCACAACATTGTGGACAGAATTAACAGCATGGAATTATACATTTGAATGTGGTTAAAAGGGGAAATTTTTAGTAAAAAAAAAAAAAAAAAAAATAGGACCGTACAACACAGTGATCCCTAAGTTAAAACATGGACTTTAGTTCACTGTAGAATTTTAAAAAACCGTTCTTTCATGAATTATAACAAATGTACCTACCACACCAATGCAAGGTATTAATAAAAGGATGGTATATGGGAACTTTGCATTTTATGCATGATTTTTCTGTACACCCCAAAATTCCCTAATTAAAAAAAAAATGTCTGAGGCACTCTAGACCCAGTAACAATGGACAAAGGAGTCCCTCATCTACCTAGTAGTCACTTAGGACCCGTCTACACTGGTTTTCCTGTTGGGTCAAGGACTCTGTTTTTTCTGTGCTATGTTTAGGCCCAGAAATTATTTTTATGACTAGGAACTGGGAGTCTGGGCTCAGCCTAGCTGGAACTTCCTGAGAAGTCGTGCCATGTCCCCTGACACTGCTTTGAGTTACACGGGAGACCTCTGTTTTCAGAGACCTCAGTTGTCTAACCTTTTTTTTTTTAAATTGGGGGTGAGGGTGGGGAAACGCTGGCCAATCTTATTTTTCCTCTCCTCCTAATGCATTCACAGATACACAGCAGCAAAATCCCATCCGCAAGTTTAGACTTTTATAGAAGAAGAAAATGGTGATTGAAAAGAAAAATTCCCGAGCTGAGAATATACTGAAGCGGGGCTGTATGTTAGAAGAGGGGCAAAGAGAAAGTAGGGAGAATAAACAGAGTTAATACTGTGATCATTTGACCTGGTTTTATTAAGAAATGACAAAACAAACCAAAATATATCATTTAAAATATTTTTATGCCTCTGCTCAACTTTGAGCTCTTTTGAATATCACAAAACAGTTATTTTCTTTGCACCAAGGTTCGCGTTCTCAGAGCTAGTCCCTCTCCTCTCATAGGCACATACAGAAAAGGAAGCTTCTTTTGCTTTCTGTGCCCTAAGCTTTGTTTAAAAAAAAATTTTTTTTTTGTCACTTGTGCAGAATTTTCAAGTATATAAAGTATTTGTATATATATGCAGATACTTAGAGAAAATTCCATTTTGTGCCTTCTTAGCCATTCAATATTAGCCTATTTTAAAATGATCACATCCCAGAGGTTGCACCTGTGCCTTCAAGATGCGTCCTAGTTTCTGGAACACTGTCACATACGCTGCTGCAGGAGGGCACCCTTCTCAAAGCACGATGATTGAGGCCAGAGGCATTTTCTCTTCTAAAATTAATCAATTAATTTATTAATTCATATTAAGTTATCACCCTTGGCAATACATTTTTATCAAAAAGAAACATCATAGTTTTGTAGTCATTTTCCAATTTGTCATATTCTTCAATTAGCAAATCAGTGGTTTACTGTTTTTATTAAGAATTTTTTACACAATAGAGGCTTTAGTTCTTCTTTGAACTACTTTCCTCAGTGTCAAAGCTGCTTACCAAAGCTCTCCTTTCACTTAAAAAAAATAAAATAAAACTTTCAGGGACATATGGCTTTTCTTCCACCTCCATGTTTCAAATTTACTTCAAAACACCTACACAGAGTTGGAGGTTTCTGAAGTGTCAACAGCTGAAATGTCCTAGGAGGCTGCAAATGCTTTTCACATAAAGAGACAGAGATGGAAGATTACCAGATTTAAAGGATGAAAAACAAGGAAGAAGAGGGGTTAGCTCAACATTGACTTATTTCTGTGAGACTTCAAATGGTCTACTGAAAACATGTGGGAGAAAGACTAAGTATTATGCTGCTTAAACTTTGACTTTTCCAAATCCATCCAGGTGAAATAGATGTTAAAGTCTATTTGTATTGCTCCAATTAAAAATAAGAAGCATGAATTAACACTAATTCTTATATAAAATTGCTATGTTTTAGGCAAGATACTATCTAAAAAAGTAACAACATGTAATTTAAAAACCTGGTATAACAGTAGTTTTTAGTATTTAAGATTATGAGACTCTGCAAAAAATTGTAGAATTCTGAAAATCAACTCTAAAATCAAAGAAAGAAAGAATAAAATAGAACAATAGGACTACATTTTGGCACTGATGTTTAAATCAATATATATCTCCCTTGTTACATCCAGTTTTCAACACTGGAGCTAATTTTACCATTTTAGAGTGAAATGGTTAAATTAAGGTTAGATTTGTTTTTCTAGAGAAAATTCTAATCTCTTCCACCCAAATAAATAAATACTGCATATATTTCCAAAGACTAGTTACAATGCTCACACTCTTGGAGAACTAGAGATTTGAAAAAGAACTTTAGAAAATGCTCTAACACAAAAAAAAGCTAAGCAAACATTTTAGAAATACATGTTTTCCAAGTATTTAAATAAATCCAATGACCTGTGCTTTATAAAAATCAAACACAGATAAATGGTTAAAAAAGTAGAAGTAGAGTTGAATACATCATACCTTATTAACTTAAGGAAAACATTCCTGAAGACATATTCTCCTTTCAGTTACTCAGAATAATACTATTTTCTCTCTTTAAAGGGTTTCTTTTAATCATGTATTTCAGCAGTTTTCTTTATGCCACTGGAATTCTAGCCATCAAAAATGAAACAGTAAGACTTTGATCAAACTGTGAAATGGTTCCAAATGTATCTGAAATTGTACTTTCTCAAAATGCTTTAAAAGTTTGAGACATTGAAGACAATCTCACAGTAGACTTTGAACTTAAAAAACCCAACACCTTTTTCTCCAATGACAAACTGATTCCATAAGGAGTTCAGAGTTTTAGACAGGAATCTGTCTACAGGTATGACAACATCACTACTATATTCACAATGAGGATATTTCCGTGTGGATACAAACAGTGCTTCTTATAAACACAAACCATCTTGCAAAATATATTTTTTTGCCAATTTGCCTCATGATAATATCACATACAGAAAACCCAATAATTTAGACAAGAATTTGCTGCGGCTGCTCTTTGGTTCCCCTAACAAAAGCCAACAAACTGCCAAGTAGTACAATTGAGCTAATCAAATTTATTTGCTTTTAGAAATGCAGTTTTGTTCCCCTGCTGATAAATCGAACTAGTCACTTGAAAAGTACCTCGCTTCCGATTTCCAGAAGTTAAAAACCAATAATGTTAAACTGTGTTATAACACAAAATAGAAAACAACTTATGTCAACAAAATAATTTAGACATTAAAAGGGAGAAGATGGTTACCTATTTATATTCCTCAATTCCTGACTGATGATAATCATTAACACAGCTCAAAAGAGAAAAAAAAAAGAGATGTTAATAATATGGAAGATACCTAAGAGCACAATTAAAGTGGCATATAGAGAAGTGAATGAAGAACTTGCATGTCCATGGATTTGAACATCAGGGTTTAATTACAATTCTGAAGATTTATTTAAAACTTAATGGCAACTGTTTTGAGTAAGGGCTATAGGAATAAGAAATGCTGAATACTGAACAAGCTTGTAATCAACAGCGATCATAGTATGTCAGACACATTAATGACATTGGTTTCCTTCTGACTGAGTGACGACCTCTAACAGCGGATGCTTTAATTAAACTGGTAGTTCACTGAGAGGCAGACACTGCATCCTCAAGCTGAGAAATGCTACCTTACTGAACCTACTCAGAGTTCTGGTATTATTCATCTTTTAACTCAGATTACCCCTAACGGGTGCTTCTGAAGACATTCTGAGCCTGAGAAAGAAACGTCTGAGTTCTCTAGGGTACAGCTACAAATAGGCAGCAAGATGGAAATTGCTATCTTCTGCTTAGGAGTTGGTCCATAAGTACCTACTCTTAAAAAAAAATCTGTAAAAATAAGAGAAAACCAAAACAAAATCCTTGACATTTGTTTTTGGAAATGGAGAGGGGGAAAGTTTGGGGCAGCTGTTGAAATTAATATAGATTTCTCAGGCAGTGTGAGCTGCATACTGAATTATAACAGCCTAGTAAACAGATCACAAAATTGATCTCAGCCAAATAAAATAAAATATTTGAGTTTTTAAAAAAGTAACGGTCTAATGTAAGAAATAAATCAAATGAATTCATTTATTACTTTGGTTCCACACCCAACCAGATTGTGAAAACTAAAGGGAGTAATCAGTGCCCTAAGGCATTGGACTTAAAAAAAAAAAAAAAAAAAAGCCCTGACAGTTTCTGATGTGGAAAAAAAAAATGTCCATGCTACTATAGGTGAAAAATTAAGATTTTGGTTTTATGGTCTATCACAGCAGACTATTTTATGCTCAAATAATTACAAGGATACATATTTCAGACTAGCTCTATTTTTAAGGAAAAGGGCAAAGACCTCTTCACTGAAATGGGAGTTTTCTGAGAGCAAAATTCCCTTTTAAATACAGCCATGCCAATATCATGTCTAGGACACTAAGGGAATGTATTGTTGTCCTGTATCACGGATTCATTTATTTTTAATAGAGATGTGTTGAGAAGGTCTAATTCAACTGAAAAAGCACCCCTTCAAGAAAGCAAGCCACCTCACAAGAGAGAAAATAACACACTGGAACTCTGGAACCACGGGACAATGTGTTCTGCCAGCTCAGAACTCTAAAGCAGAGATCCAGGGTTTCCAGAGTGGGCCAGAAAGCAAGGGCCTTACCAGCCAAGGCCTCTGAACTTCAGCTTCCGAGGCCTAAACGGAGGCAGCTGCCTCCCAGGTCACTTACTGCACTCTCTCTTGAGGAAATGGAAATGGCAACCTTCTTCCTTACAAAATCAGAAAAAGTACTATCATTTTTCAGGACATAAAATTTGGTGGCAGGTTTCATCTACTTAAATAACATTTCAAACTGTGCTACTTCACTCCATCCCCAGACTCATGGCCCAACGCCATGCTTGTTGAGGATTCAATTATTCTGAACTTCGATTGGCAGCCCATATATTAATTGGCTACGAAAATTACAGTTTAGAATATTAGTTCAGAGCAAGCTTTTTTTCCCAAAAAAAGACTGCATGCAAAGTGACTGCCACTTCAGTCTTTACTATAAACGAGAAGAAATAATACTTGCAGATTAGTACACGGAAGTCATTGCTGTAGCATATTGACATGGTATGACCCTATTCTTTCAAAAGAACAGGGAAATGAGAGCTGTAGGCAAGACCACAGTGTGTGAGAGCCTTGTCTCTGGTCGCAGGAAATGTCAGAAAAGCAATGTCAGTCTCTGTAGCACCCTGTAACAGGGCCCTTGCCCAAGGAAGGTGAAAAAGGGATGGCTGCGTCTCTCACCCACCCTGGCTAGAAGATGGTGAGAGAAGCGAAGCCTGGGCAGTTAACACGCTTATCAGTTCTTCATTGCTAAAGGTTCTAGCCAACAAGGATGGGGCTCAAGGAATAGTTTTGCTTAAACACAGAACCTCTCCTACTGGCTTCTATACGACTGTAAAGCTCCAGAGACGTTGACTGCTTACTGTCTACTTTGTGACCCCTGGGTGTGCTCACTGGTGAAGGGGGGGTGATGGCACACCTGGCCTCACCACACTTGGCCTCTGCTATATCTTATGGAGATCATCTCAATTTCAGAGTGATTAACTTTGCAATTCCTTTGGTAGATGATAGAAAGTGAGGATTAAATGAGTTAACGGGTGTGAAGTGATGAGTGCATGTTAAGGACTTAATGAGCATGAGCTAGCTATGATAATGCTGAATGAAGGGCTTTACTTCCTTAGGCCTGCCCTGTTAGCCAAGTTCATGGCCACATACCCAATTCGTCTCACCCCCCTGCTGATTTCCCTTTAGAATGCCATGAAAACAACACAGTCTTCGGTTTGATCAAGGTATAGTGAGAAATTTTTGAGACTTGTAAATAATGCTCTCCTTTGTCCACTTCCGGTTGCCCCAATTTGAGGGTGCTCTAGGAATAAACAATGTCTAGGACTCAAATGACAAAATAGGGAAACTGAAACTGATGTACTATGAGCATTTAGGTGTGTTTTTATTTTTTATTTTTTTTAATTTTTTTAAAGATTTTATTTATTTATTCATTTATCCCCCCCTTGCTGCTTGTGCTCGCTGGGTCAGCTAACCACGCCGTGCGGGCGGGCCTGCCTTCACCAGGAGGCCCCGGGAACCGAACCCCGGGCCTCCCATATGGTAAACGGGAGCCCTACTGATTGAGCCACAACCGCTTCCCTAGGTGTGTTTTTAGACATCACAAAAATCCAGTTACTCTCTGTGTGGGAATTATATGTTACATATACTTGGTCCTCGGATAACTGCTTCTTCTGGTTCCACATTTTATTGTTCAATAACATTAGTTATTGGAAAGTTCCAGAAATCTCTTTTCCTGCCCTCCCTATAGTGCTAGTCTTACCCTTTGCAGTAATATAATAATTACTTCCTCTTCCACATGGCAGCCTTTAAACTATTTAAAGACAACAATTACAACTTTTTTGTATTGTCTCTTTACCAAAATAAGTCTTCACAGTTTCTTCGGCTTAGTACGTCTCAAAGCCCAGTTTGAGAAATACCTGTTCTTTAAGTGGTGCTGCTGAAGAATACTGCACAATGACCAGGGCAGGGGAGGCAGTAGTGACAGGAGGGTGGCATTCATTCATCTCACTGGGCATCAATGTGTGATGAGAGATGTTACCAACAGAAGTGTGTGAGAGGTTTCATTTATATGGAAGCAGGAAATAAAAGTTAAAAGCATTGTTTTAATCCAGAAAAGAATTCAGAGAGCAAATATGTTTGGGACATATTGGGATGAGACAGTAAATAAAGTTTCCTTTTTGCAAAGCTTCTCAGAGAAGAAAATATAATATTCCACATTTCCCAAACTTGCGTGACCACCAAAAAACACTCGCATATCTCATGGGATGATTGTTACTCAAAATATATTTTAGAGAATGGTCTTTAACCTATCTCCCCTTTGTGAATGATGTTAGGCTTCTCACCAGTAAGGGCATTTCAATGAACAAGAGGCCTCAACCAGGTGATAAGGAGATGTTGCCTGACCTCAAAGAGCTTATCTTTTACCAAGAAGGGGTATTAAAAAATAGAGTTAGGAAGACATGGTGCGCCAAGTTGTCTCAACAGGGGGAAAGCTTTCTTCTTGTTAAGGTGGAGGAGGCATCAAATGGCATGTGAAGGAAATGCAGAGAGAAGGCTGATGAACAATTGGGGGATGTTTGAGAAATAGAGAACACTATTTATTTGACTTGAGCATATGCTACTATTGCCAAGGGAGATAGATACATGGTCACCATGCTAGGTTTCTGCTATATCTTATGTATAATCTTGAATGTCAGGATGATGACTCTGTGAGTCACTGGGTAATAGAAAGTCATTTAAATTTTTGATCAAGAGAATGATCCTACCACAACTGCACATGAGATAATGTGACAGCAGTGTGAAAGAAGAAATTTACTGGGAAGACATAGGAGGGCTGGGATCATTGCAAATCTATTTCAACTCTCAAGATGTAAGGTAATTGGGAAGGTGGTACGAAACGCAAAAGGAGGAGCATACAGAAAAGATAGGACTCCAAAAGAGTCAACCTGGCTTCAGAGACTGCTTGGAAAGTAGAGGAAAAGAAAGAGGAAGTTAAAGAAAACCAAGATTTTCCATCTGGGTGGATATTAGCACAGGAGGACTGGTCATGTCCATAATGCATTCCAGGGGGAGATGCTTGTCCCAGGGAAGGAGGAGCGATTCGATTTTGGAGACGATGACTGTTATGAATTAGAAAAAGAGAAGCTCAGCGGTTGGTAGAAACAGCATTAAAATGGAGGGCAGGGGGTCTAGAGATCCATTCTGGATGTCAGTTTTGTCCATAATTTTGAATGTAACACACAGAATCAAGTCTACTTATTTTCAGATGTGTTCTGAACAATTCCCAGCATGATGAACATGATACTGTGTTTGGACATTGTCTCCATTCATGTCAACTGATATCAAGATTTTGAGTTAGGTTTTTAGAAGCCACAGCCCACGATGGGCTTATATTTAATTCTGTCGCCAACTAAAATCCTCAGACCATTTTTCCACATATATCAGTGCTTCTGTTGTCTTTTATCTGTATGATAAAAACTTCAATTTAAATATAGGATTTTATGTTTACTTCTGTTATATTTAATCTTTTTGGTGTTGATCCAGCAATTCAGCCTGCCAAAAATTCAGATTGCTAAATAAGGGATACCAATCAGTTGCTTTCTATCTTCCCTGGAGAAACTAAGGAACTGTGAGTTAAAATGCATCATGAAGGATTTGGGTAAGATATAAAGAATTTCCTAAAGGGAGGGTCAGAGAAGCTGGACTAGGTATACTGGTAATTTAATTTTTGGTCTCTATTTTTCAACTTAAAAAAAAATATAAAGTTTCATCTTATTAAAAGTGGTTAAAACATAGTCCTCTAAGGAACTTTTATCCCTGACTCAAGGATAACTGACCGTCTTGCCTCTGGGTCCCAAATGCACCTTTGTTTTATCCTGAGGTCATAAAATCTGTAATGTATTGCCCTACTGGATCATTTGTCATCTGTCTCTGCTAGACTGTAAAACACGTGAGGATGGAAATCATATCTTATCAGTTCTTATATCCCTAAGTATATGATGTGCACCTAAACACATGTTTAATGGTTGACTTGAACCAATGGAGGTGTATGAGAGGAAGAAATTCAGTCATTTTGTCCACAAGCTCTTACGATGCAACAGGCAGAGCTAGAGGTCCAGGGACAGCGCCACCCTACTGACCTCCTCGGAGATGATGAGAAGAGGGTAGTTAGACCACGTGATGTTTGGGAGGGACTAGGAGGCCTGGGGATCCATTACTTGAATGACTAGATACAAGACCATTTAAATTTAATCATCACAGTCTGCCTTAGGCAGAAATTGAAATAATAGATTTAAAAAATAATAAAGCTTAAAATGTGAGTTTTCAGTACAAAAATAAAGCTCTTCTATTATTTTATATTTATCACTAAGGCACTTTATCACATTTAAATATAAATGGTCTTGTTTCTAAGGTCATGCATTTAATGAAGACTTATACTACAGACGCAACATCAGAAATGTATAGTTTCATGTAATGTTTAGGCAGTAATATGTAATTCTTTCAGGAACAGTGCTTTCATTTAGCAACTTGAATTGTTTTTGACAGAAAGATGTCTGCACATGAGGAGGCTGTTTTTACTCAACTGAATGGTTTAGTTAGATATTAAATCTGGTTTTCCATTGTATTCAGCACATTGACTTCACAAGTGTTAATGAATTTTTTAGTTCTCACTTATAAAGATGCTTCAGTAACTCACTAGGGCAATAGTTTTGCTCTCTTGTAACACCAGCAGGTCTAAGATGGTCTTATAAACTGTGACTTCCTTCTCTACCAAGTGTTCTGAATATTTTTGAAATATCAGATTTGTGTGTGTGTGTGAGTATGTGTTCCCTTCACTGCTCCACATCTCCCAAACCTTGGCACAGTCCTTTGTAAATGGCAAATTCTGACGGCTGTTATTGGCAGCATTTCACCCAACTTGTACACCCTTACGGTAGGTCCAGCTAGCCTTATAGTCCCTTTGTCACAGTGAAGACACTGACAGTTAAAAATATATTTTATGAAATGCCTTACTGCTCTTTAATTTCCTCTTAATTTTCAAAACTGGCTTTGATTCACAGATTAAGATGCTTATGTACCAAAATCACTGCACTATAGCATCTGAAAATGTCAAATGAAAAGGACACAAAGCTTTCTACTGGGGTCTGCTTATGGCCATTGATCCAGTCAAAAATTACTTGTTGAGCTTCTCCCTTGTGCCATGCACTGTGCTACATACTGGATGTCCATAATTTCTAGAGCTGGGCATTTTGTTAACAAGAATAAAATGACCACCATACAGTAGAGAGGCACTTTATGATTCGCAAAGCACTTTCAGATACATTACCTCATTTCCAGCAGACCACACAGTAAATTGGACAGCAGAAAAGCTGATCAATATTCTAAACGGTAGTTTCATAAATATTGTCCTTAGGCTCATCTACTCACTGGGAACTATGGGGGATGGTATTCTAACTAGAAAATGCAACAATATGCATACAGGCTTAAATCAAGTTTGTTTAAAATTAGAAATTGGCATAATGTATTCCAAAGTTTTTATGCAGCATTCACATAAAATTAAAAACTAGCTACATGCTTTGAATTATGAGAGCAGAGCCGAGTAACATCTATTGGCCTGACAGAATGTTTAAAAACCAAATTTCAGAAACGTTTGTGCTTAAATAATAAAGGAGAATAAAATTTGAATGCACAAACTTGTTTAACAGTCTACTAATAGTATCCATTTAATCATGATCTGCAAAATGTAGGTGAATATGAAGCTTCTTTTGTTGCTTAGCCAGAGAGAAAGTTTCCTTATACTCAAGTCTGAGAAAATGTTTTCTTTGACAAAGCATGGTTCTGTGACTTGGTTATAATTCAAGGAGTGAGCCCTGGAAAAATGACTATGTTACGTGCCATTTAGGGTTAGAAAAATTGAGAAAGAAAGGAGTGCAGGGCAGAGAGAAGACAGACAAACAGAAAAATAACATAAGGGCTATTAAGCATCTCAAGGCAATTTAAAGAGATTTCCCAATTGCACTGTCCCTCACTGCAGTTGGCTCACAATCTCTCCTCTCCCTGTGGACGACACGAGCGACTCCTCTGCTGTCCCCACAGTCCTGCCTTGGCGTATAACTGGACAGATTTCCTTATTAGAGGAAGAAGTCCTTTCTGGTGGAGATGGATGGATGCCTCTCATTCCACAGTACAGCCCTCGTTCTACTCTATATGCTTCATCACAAGAAAAGGAACTGCAGTGAGCGGGTAGGTGACTGTCCTCTGCAGGCCCTGTTATTTCTAAGATGAAGGGCGTGGCCTGCCTCTCAAGTGGAAGGAGGGCAGCAGGCCCCTGGACCTGCCCTGGTCTGTGGTTGAGCATCTAGGTCCCCAGGTCCAGGACAGGACCATTCGCCCGTGTGGGTCACGCGAGGGTCGCCCTGCTCTGACTGGTCCACCTGGGAAGGAATGCATGAGGACAGCTTGAAGGGAGCCTGAGGACAGCCTGAGGACAGCCTGAGGACAGCCTGAGGGGAGCCCGAGGGGAGCCTGAGGGCAGCCTGAGGGGAGCCCGAGGGGAGCCTGAGGGCAGCCTGAGGGGAGCCTGCCCTGGTGCTGGTGAAAGGACGTGCATTCAGCTTTCTCCACACGTGGAAGGACCAGATGTGGGGAATTACTAGGAACTCTGCTTGGCAACCCCAGCTTTCTCCACCACCCGTGCTTTCCACCGCAGCTTTGCCAGAAAGGCCTGCAATTTGGGAGAAGCCAATGTCTATCAGAAGTGAAGCTGAAGTTTCCGCCTTCCTTTTATCTCTTAATCTGTACCAGATTAAGAAGGAGCAGTAATAAATTGGTGCCCCAAAGCTTCAGTATCAACCACAGAACTGGCTGAGGCTCAGGGATTGTGACATAAAGTGCAAGAAATTAATTTTAATTTACTCAAAAATCTTAAGGAGTCTCATAGCACGTTTTTCTGAGTGATTGCCAAAATTACAATTTTCATCCAGAAATAAAAGGGAAGCATGCAAAATAGCTGCTTTATAACATCTAAAAATATAAAATAAAAAGAACTGAAATGTTTCTACAAGGTACAGCTGAATACTTCACAGATAAATTAATATGAATTTAAGAATAATCTTGAGACATTGAAGGATGGGAAAGGGATTCTTTTCTGGCTCTCTAGTTTTGGTTCTAAGAGGTATCTAAAATTTTATTTCTGTGTTTTGATTCATGGGTGTTCAAAGCCCTGACATGTGCATTGAGAAACTTCCATGCTACAAAAAACAGACTGCAGTCCAAGCTCACCTCCGCAGCTTTCACACCCAGACCTCTATGGCTGTGTGGACCACAGTTACGTATTAATAGGCTTTAGCATAATTCCAGAGCCAAAATCCACTAAAAGCCAGCAACAAAAACACCTATATAACTTCTCATCAGTTTTGCCTCAGGTTGGCCTCAGATATTTTCCTATAAAGAGTCTAAACATCTTTGGCACATTAATTCACGGGTATTAGAGGTCACTTGTGATGAGCGAGAGCAGGGAGGACATAGAAACTATTCTTTCAGAGAAGCAACATGGTAGAGCAGAAAGAGGGACTGTGGACCCCTGAGATCAGGGTTTGTGTCATGACTTCTCAGTTGAGTGCTCTTAGGCAATGTTACTTTACTCGAGTGGGACTAAGTATTCGCATCTCAAAGATGGGAATAAAACCAACATTGCAAAGGAAAAATAAAATAACTGAAGGAAAGTTCCTGGGAAGTATTAAATGCAACCTAACATATAGTTCTTTACCTTTCTCCTTGCCGGTTTTGTGAAATCTGATAGAAGACGGTTATCGTATTTGTATTTTATAAACCAAATAGATTCTTATGTGTTCATTTGGAATTCATAGGGTACTTCTCCTTTTAAAAGAACAATGGCTTATTTAAATGCAAATCTCCAATGGCTCTCATAACATTTGGCCTGAGAAGCAGAATAGTAATATGGTGCTAAGCATTTATATCCACCTTAAAGTGTGATCATTGGATACAAGCCATCCTAGAGCCCTTCAGCTCAGCCTTTACTCTCTGATATTGCTGTGGAGGGAAAGGGTGATTCCTGCCCTTATGACAAGCTGCTCAAAGGTGAGGTATTTCTCCTAAACATCTCTGACTTACTAAAGGTTACAAAGGATACTGCCCCATGAATGTATAACATCTTCACTTCCTTTAAAAATTTTAGACACACCTGTTCAAAATCTTTGCTTATTTAACCTCAGCTTCAAACGTCTCAGCTCAAACCAGCTTGATAAACTCTTCTCTCCTGACCAGCTGGTTTACTCTCAAAAAGGTATTCAACATCTACTTTTTCCCAAGACAACTCAATTGAGAGAAAGAGGAAGGACAGCCATTCCTCAAATGAAATTTCCAGATTATCCTTTTAGCATCAAAAGTCACTAGTCTGTGTGTACATAAGTATATGAAAGTATGTATAAATTTATAAATATTCATTGTATTAATATCTCCATACAATCATATATATATAATTTTTCAAGTTTTATTTTGTTGCTTGCCTAAAGAACTAATGCCCCTTATAGATGTAAGTCACAGGCTTATCAGTCACAGATCCTAATTCAAAAGTACACAAAGTGAACTGGGCTTTAGGACTATAACACTGATATCCTAGTGAATATAAATTTGAGGTCATAATGAGCTTCATGAGTAGTAAAAGCTACAATTTACATATTGTCAGTCAACACAATGTCTACCAAACCAACAGGCGCTTTTCAAATGGGCATTCTTGCTGCGATTATGAGA
Source organism: Tolypeutes matacus (assembly GCA_026826555.1). NCBI lineage: Eukaryota > Metazoa > Chordata > Mammalia > Cingulata > Chlamyphoridae > Tolypeutes > Tolypeutes matacus. The sequence goes on along the minus strand of JAKSZT010026446.1, from coordinate 9,313,051 downwards.
AACTCATCCTGAGCTAAAGGGAGAAGACCTCCCTGCAAACACTTACGGGGGCCAAATCTGGAAATGTATGAGCTGGATGGGAAGATGCTGGAACAAGAATCTGTCTAATCCCAAGCCCCCCTGGCTGGCTCTCAGGTTTTATACGCTCCCATTAGCTCCCAGAGAATCCATCTTTTTTTGTCCTAGCTTTCAAAAAGTCTATTTAATGTTTACTCTTATCCCATCTCTCTTTTCTTATATATGCTATTAAACACACTACTAAAATATTTGAATTCAGTTTTAACAAAACTATAAAGTATTTATTTTTAAAACATCTCAAGAGCACAAGACGTTGAAATGAGCACTGATCATCTGGATGGTTACTTGTTTTCTCTCTCTGCCTCTAAGGAGATTTCTTCCAATCAAGCCTGACATTCTGTGCAGAGCATGTGTCCAGGAGGTGGGATGAGGGCTCTGGGGCCAGGAGGCCCAGCTGGCAAGGGGCGAAGCAGACTTTGCCCACCACTCAAGTCTTCAACTAACGGAGTCATGAGGTTTAAGTCTGTGGCATGTTCTCTGCCCAGCAGGGTAGGAGAGAACCCATAATTTAAAGCATTTTTTCTAAATAGTCGCAAGATTTTTGCAAAACTCCTCCAGCTAGAGTAAATAAAAATGAATGATTAGTAACTATTCTGACAATAAAAATGTGCTGGATGACAAAAAATAAAACAAAGTCCTCTTACGGTGATTACACTGATGACTTTATGCTGTCAGGATGCCAAGTGAAGGAAATGAAATAAATCTCACATTTCTGTTCAGAAAAGTGGGTGTGCAGGGGAAGAAAAGAGAAAGAAGCAAGTCAAAATTAGTGAAACCACTTTCAAAGCAGTTCTTAGCTATGTAACTAATCAGCAGAAATAAATTCTCAGCCCTAGTACCACTGTATTAATTTGACCTACGCTATCATAGCTCTTTGTTTTTATGTCCTGTCTCCCCAACTATCTTGTCCAGAACTCTATGGATAGACACTATGTCTTATATCTCTTATACATGGCACAATGCCAAGCATAATGGAGGTGTTTATTGAATATATGTTTATTGAATATATGCCTTCTTTCTTGTATCTAGCGTTTAGTAAGCACTTAATAAATATGTTTTGAGACTGATAATATATTCAATGAATTCTATGTTATAAATACTCAGAAAATCATTTATAATTCAGCTGATACAAATATGCATATTTAATACAACATACACAAACAAGGTTAAAATACCTGCTACCAATCTGGTTCATGCATACACGTGACCTGCCCTCACAAAATTTTCACTCTTTCTGGGAAAACAGATATCATAAACTATCAATTACTCCAAAGAATGGTGAGGAATACCATGGTAACGCCACATGTTCCAGAGTCCAGAGAGGCTCACTGAATGATGATGGGGGAGATGTTAGCTCACAAATATAGTGAGCACATCAGAGAAACGGAAAGAAGTGCAGGCTGGTTGGAGTGCAGCGTAGAAGAGGGACAGCGGCTTGCTGGAGTCCACATTGAATTAGAGGCCACTGGACTGATCACAGTGGAAGACACTGAAGCGACACTCACGGCTCGACCCCACTGAAAACATAACATTAGCTGTGTGAAGAATGGGTTAGAGGAGAGTGGCACAGGCAAGGGACTGGCTGTGGTGCTTTTACAGAAATTCAAGTGAGAGAATATGGTACCATGGGCTGAGAGGGCGACGGAGAGATGAATTTGAGAGGATGGAAGAAAACTATGTGGTGAGTTGTGGATGTGTTGTGTTTCAGAGACCTGTAGCACACAAGAGGCAATGCACACTGAAACGCTGGATATGCCATTCTGGCACTCAGGAGATTATACTAACCATGGGTGTAGTCTGAGAACCTGCTAATTCTCTAAGCCTAATGGGGAGTTTAACTCCTCGTCTTTACTTTGAAGTTCTCAAGTCAACAAGAGCAGAGTTGAAAAATCATAAAGGTTAGCAGGTTGGCAAAATTAGTATTCTAAGATTACAGTACATAAACTATGGTTTTAGTTAGCACATAACTGAGCTTCACTTTGCTCTCTAATAATAAACTTTTTAAAAAGTTTTAGTTATTGAAATGTCATGTATTAGCAGAATGTTTAGGTTAAAAATTCTACAAATATTGGATATTTACATATATTCTTTCATATTATGGTCACAACATATGGCAGAGATGAAAACGGATAAAAAGAAAGCTATCACGAATCATTTGCAGAAGAGTTGAAAGTATGAAAGTTTTCTCCTAATTCCGTTTCAGAATAGACACCCAGGCTTCAGAGTCAGTCAACCTGGGCTCCAGTGGCAGAGCTATTAGGTGGCAAAGCTAGGAATCAAGTGCAGCTTTGGCTCTGCCTTTTATGAAATGGCACTGGAACAATCGTCTGCGCCTCAGTTTCATCACACACCTCTTAGGATTACTGTGAGGGTTAAATGAGATAATGTGTTTAAGACATCAGCGTAGTGCAGGTCACATATAAATCACTCAACCTAGACCTGACCATTGCAAGTTGTTCTGTTAATCGTAGATTCTTCATCACTTCAGTACTGTAAAGGAGTCTAGCAACACTTCAAGTTTGCGAGTGCTCAATAAATGATCGCAGGATGGAAACCCTGGGTGTATTTCACACGCACGCACACACGCACGGGCTAACCTCAGCAGTAACTTCCCTAAGAAGAAAGGTCCCTGGCGTCACGCAGCTCGGCCACTTAGCCACGAGACCCTGACCAAGTTCATACCCTCTGAGCTTTGGTTCCCCAGCTTGTCAAAGAACAATAACGGAATCTCCTTTGTAGGGACATTTCAAAATTTAAGATCACTTTTTTTAAGGGCTCAACATAGTCTTCCTTCTCTCCCTCCCCCTCTTCCTCCTCGTCTCTTCTCCTTCCTCTCTTCTTCCTCCTTCTGCTGCTTCTTCACACTGTCAACATTATTATTTGAGGAACAAAACCATGCATATAAAAAGGCAGGGTCTGTAGTGGTGATAGATGGCCCATGCTTTATCTTTCTACCCCAAAATCCTAAATTAAAACGGACATCAAAGGCTGGCTTGAGAGGGTTAAAAAACCCCCCGACTGAATGCAACTTTTGAGGAGCCCGCGGTCTGTGTAAAGGGTGGCGGTTTCCACGCATTCGTACCAAGGTGCCTGCCGTCTGTGGTAGTGCCACCCCCCGGCTCTCCCTCCCTGGGGCCTCGCCGAATGCTCTGGACGGCACACCTAGAGTAGGACCCAAACAGCACTCATTTTCAGTCAAATTACCTATACACAAAGATTCCTTGTCTACCACAGTGGTGTGATGTGCTAATCTTAAAAGGCCAATCAGAAGAATACACTAAAGAACTCTACATGTTAAAATTGCATAAGACTTTTTTCAACAATTCTTATGTAATGCATACTATAAATATTTCATGCTTGGGCAAAGTTACACATCTAAAATCAAATACAAATAACAACAAGGGACAGTGGTAGATATTCTGAGGATAGAATATTCCGGAATATTTCTTGGAGGTCAGATCAGAAACACTCATTTGTACCATTAGTTTTGATAAATTCTAGACGACAAATCAATCACATAACAGTTTTTTCTTTTGTTGAGTGAGAATAACAGTGACTTTCCAACAAGGAATAAACAAGGACTAAACTCTTTGCCAAAAGAGAAGATTATATAAATAGTTGAAAAGTATGAACAGAATGGAGGAATTTTTGTTTCCTCCTTGTTAAATAATAACATCCTAACAATGTGAATAAGAGAAGAAAATACGGAAACTGGCAGTGCTACACAGCTGAATACATTGGTCAATTAGTTTTTAATTTTCGATACATGTGAGAGAAAGAATGAGAGAGAGTGTGTGTGTATGTGTGTGTTTTCTGCATAACACAAGACTGGTTGTAAGAAACTTGGGAAAATGGGGGGTAGGAAAGCAATGCCTGTGTCTTCACAAATTCTTGTAGCGACAGAGGAAGGTGTAGGTAACTAACAGAAGGAGGTCGAGGGTATGCTCCAATGAGTTTATATCCTTCGAAGATATGCATGAAAGATGACACATGTCCCAATCCTCTAAAAGCAAGGTCATTTCCAAATATTCAGACCAATGTGACTGACTTTCCAGAAATGATTCTATAATGGGTTAGCACCGCAGCGAGCATGAAAATGAGGCACTAGGAATCCCTAAGAAGCAGTACGGGTTGAATAAAACCAGTATATGTCAAACTAACCCAATCATCTTCTTGGTAGGAGTGGTACACTGGTAACCTAGGGCAATGTGGAATATAAGAAAACTGAAGGTCAGCAGGCATTAAATGGTCTCTGATGATGGCTTCCATTCATTCATAAATGAGGACAGCGAGACAAGGAGGCACTGACTTTGGAGCCGGATGTTCAGAGTTCAAAACTCAACTCAGAAATCTGTATGCTGGTGGATCCTGTGAAAATTGCTGAACTTAGCTGAGTGTTGGTTTCCTTCTCTGTAAAATGGTGCTTGTAATAAATTTCCTATCTTGTAATGTTCTTGTGAAGCTTAAGAGTTAATACATTTAAAGTACTAAGAACAATGCCTGCCACAGAGGGAACCCTATTTAAATGTCAGTTCTTATTAAGGACTTATAACAACATTTTAAAATTCCTAGAAACCAAAATAAGCTAATGTACACAACAATTCTTAAAGCAAAAAAATCCTGTTTGAAGTAAGAAAGCCCACATTTACTGTCTGCCTTTGGCCAAGAGAGCTCTCTGTTGTTGGATGAAAAACAGAAAGTGAAAACCCTCTAACACTTAGATATTTTTGTCCTCTCTGTCAAGAAAAATTAGCTTCTAAGTGAATGTTAAAATTGCTGTGATAAAATCTAAACCCCTGTACCCTGGCCTCAGATGAATTACCTCTATGGGTACTGAAAGAAGCCACAAATGAGAATCCTTAGCTACGGCTGGTGATATTTAAAACAATATATAAAACATCAAGAGGCCCTACAATTCTGGAAAGTGACACATGTTCCAATTCTTTCATTCATTCATTTCATCATTCATCCAATGAATATTCTGAAATTATGCCATAAGAGAATCAGACTCCTGTATTAAAGAGAGAGGTGAGACTTTGATACTAAAAATGTAGAATTGGGACAGTGAGATAATTAAGATGTAAAATTAATAAGGGTTAGTAGCCTTATAGAAGGGGAATGAGAAAGTCTAGGACTACTCCAAGTTTCTGAACCAGGGCAACTGTGTAGATTAACGGTTCTCCAAGGTCTATCAACAGGCACTAGGATGGCGGCACATGATTCACTTGGGGAGATAATCTAAAAACCACATTCCAAGCGGCAGACCTGGAGATTCTGGTTCAGGGGGCTGGACAGAATCCTGGTTATTTCTTGAGTTTAAAATGCTCCTCAGGTGATTCTGATATTCATCTAGTTTGGGAACAGGAGAAAAGACAGAAATTAACAAAGGGCTTAATCCTGTGACAACAGTTTCCTTATTTTTTTTAATCGTATAGAAAGGGTTATGTACTAATGCCAAAGACAATATCATTTGATTAAAACATGAGAGTTCTTCTTTTGTAATTTCCTTCATTGTGGGCTTTTAAATGTTGACCATGATAATAAATCTTGACCTTTACTAATGGATTTGATTTTTGGAAATAATCCAAAGTTATTCAGAGCCAAATTAGATTAATAAGGCACATGATCAACTGGGTAATAACTTTTCTGAACAAAGTGGCATAACCTCAATATGTGTAGTTTATCTCTGTAAAACTCAGTAAATATCTCTGGTAAATAGAAACATGTACACACACGTGCAAATATACATTTCTTGGACAAGAAAGTGCAAGGCCGCAAGGCAGAGGTTCATGAATTTATTTACTCTGACTGCACACACAGATGGAGCTGTAACAAACTGGAACGGCCCTCTAGGGAGATGACTATGTGTGTGCTACGACTTCAGGGCTGATGGAGCCACACCTTAAAGAAAGCTTATATTCTTGTTCCACCGTAGACCTTTAAAACCTAAACATTAGTATTCCCTTCCTCAGGCTTTAAGCATTGCCCATTTACAAAACTGCACACACCCTTGAGGAGAATGCCAGAGAAAGCCCGCTCAGGTGTTAATGACTTCCCATTACCGAGTCTGTCATATCCTTCATCAACAGGACTGTGCTGAAGTCGAGTGATTCTCAGGAGGAGGCACAATGCCTGTGATGGGCACATTAGGGGAACGCCGAGGACAGAACTGGAGCGGGTGCTGCCAGCTGGACTTGCCTCCTTCAATGAAACGCACGACTTGGACAACTCTGAAATGGTGATCAATATATAAATCTGACAGAAGGGAAATGACTTTGGAAGAAAAAGAAAGGATGATGTTACATTCAAATCAACGGATTAGACACAAGTGAAAAATTATGAAGCAACAATTATTCTGAAACCTAAGCTCATGGAAACAGTTGCAAGAATGTATGTAACCAATCATTCTGCAACTGCAAGGCAAGGGAGCAGTGGTGGGAAAACTTGCCATTTGGACCCCTTGCACGTCAAGAACATGTGTGAACACCAAAGGAGCTTGCCGGAGAGCTTTACCCCATCTTTATCTCAGATCTGAGAACTGCATTCATTAAATATTTTCTCTAAAATGTATGTTTACCACTACTTTCTTCAAAATGAAAAGGAAGGAAGAAAGGAAGGAAGGAGGGAGGGAGGAGAGAAAGGAAGGAAGGAGAGAAAGGAAGACAGAGAAAAGAAGATAGAAAAGGTAAGGCAACACAAGACGAGATGAGAATGGAATAGAATAGAATAGAACTTAGCCAGAAATCCTTTGGCTTCTAGACCGTCACAGATTCTAGAGAGACAATCACTAAGTTTTCAATATTTTCTTTTCACCTTAAATACTTTCAAATGTCCTTGAAAATGCTGGATTGTTTTGGGAAAATTTTCCCTGTTTGGAAACATTTCTAGATGGAAAAACAAGTCATGCAGTTTTAAAGCTAAAATCTCAATGCATTAACCATTCCCAAGAAGGGCTGAGCTTCTGTGTGTCCCCATGTGCAATGCATGTTTCAGAATGAAATACAGGGGAGCCAGGGATCTCTTTGCTGTGACGAAGCACTCACAGCCCATGGGAGCGGTGCAGAAATGGTAAATGTTCATATTTACTCGACATGAACCACACTGCTTGCCAGCTACTTCCTCCTTTCTCACTTTATACCAGGACTCATTCCAATGCTCTCTGATGTCACTTTCCAAATAATCTCAACCACCGTGTAGCCACTATAATTTCATTTACATATGCCACTCACCATGATGCCTCAAGACAGGGTGGAGTTGGGGGAGAGAGGTTGGGAAAGCCTATGGTGTTTATTGGCTCCAGCCTCTCCCCATGCAATAGCACACATGGGCGTTCAAGATCCTCTGTGTCATAGCACGTGTCCTAGTTAAGCATTCGGTGGATGGCTCCCTGCAGCGTCCACTGGCTAGAGCTGCCTGGGCTGGATGAGGATCTTCCAGAATCCTTTGAGATCCTCTCTGACTCTGATATACCCCAGTCCTCCAAGCCCTTAGAACAGAATCTTTAGCATCGCATCCAGACAACTAGCTCAGACATGGAAGAGTCAGTCTCTGACACAGCAACTGGGGAAAACAGTTACTGCTTTGCAAGATACCACAAAGTACCCCAGGACTCCCTGGCTGACACCTACATCTAGAAAAAAGGGACCTAAATCAGGAATCAGAATTAACTCTGTGTCGTGAGCATGACGTGAAGCTATCTCAAAGAATATCTCAAAGGTATTCTACTTTCTCTAGAAGTACCATGGTGAAATGCAGTGGATTTAGAAACAAAATAAATCAACATCCTGGTTCCTGATCTAAGATTATTGTAAGATATTAGGAATAAAGTAATGTGACGTAATTTGATTTTCTGTGCCCTTTATTAGGACTGGCAATTTCTGTCTCCTCTTTCACAATAGGCTGATGATTTTGGTCAAATGGAGGTGTAAGAAATATCCCCCAAAAGTCCTCTTTAGGCTACTCGACCGAAAAGAGAAACCAAACTCTTTTTACGGAAGGAGAAACTTAAGTAAACGCTATAAAAATATGCCAGTTGGGGAAAAAAACCAACAACTTGGATCTACTTGATTTAGGTCCTTTAACCCTTATTTTAGAACATACGGTATTTAAAGGGTTCCATTATATCGACATATTTATTTTGGATCAGAAGCAAGGCATAGTTTCTGCCACTATAAAATCAGCATTAGTAAAATCTGGAATGATGCCTTTTATTATATCAGATAACATCAAGACCAAATCATCAATCGAATAAGATTATTATATTCAACAAATAATTTGTGAACACTTAATATATGCCGGGTGATGTTCTGGGTCAACTTAATAATAATAATAAATACAAATAGAAAGCAAATGAAAATCCTTGCCCTCATTGAACTTAAATTATGGCATGGGGAGTAAGACACAAAGAAAATAAAGAGTAAACCTTATCCTAGAGTAAATTATAAAGAGTGTCAGAAAGTGATAAGGAACATGACCAAAAAGAAAAGGCAGAGTTAGCCTCGTGGGATTGGGAAAGTGCCTGGGGTGGTGTAGGGAGGAAGGAGAGTAGGGCAGTCTAGGTAGGGCTTGTTAAGCAGGTGAGATTTGATCAAAGTCTTGAAAGCGGTGAGGGAGGGAGTCCAGAGCACACCTGGGGCAAGGCTGCAGGCAGAGCTGGAGCAGGGCTCTAAGGTGAGCGCATGCCTGGAGGAAGACCAGCAGGGCAGGAAGGCTGGAGGGACATGACAGGCATCCAACCCATGTGGGCACTCGGGCTCTGTCAAGGCTTCCGCTTTAACTCTGAGTGAAATGGGAGCCACAGCCGGGATTTGGGTGGAGAACACGCATGCACGGCTTATATTTTACAAGGATCACTTTAGCCCCTTTGCTAAGAATAAACTAAAGTGGGGCAAGAAATAATGGTGTGTGGATAAAAGACGGATCCTCGACTGTCAGGGGAAGCTAGTGGGGACTGCATTTAGAGATAACAAATTAGGGGCACCACGGTACCCTGCAAAGTCCCTGGACAAGGAGCCAAGGGACCAGCTCCAACTTCACCACTAACTAAATAATTAACTAACGAGGAGCCCTTCTAAGGTGTGACTAGAGAACCCAGCATGGAAGACAGGGTCCCGAGTATCGAAGCTAAGAGGAAAAAGTTATATGCAGACTGTAGGTTCAGAAATGAGACATTGCAAAGAAGGAAAAGATTAATATACCCACAAAATGGGGATTTTAGCTCAGAGAAATGGAGTGAGCAAAACCCAATGAAATTGTTGAAGGAAGAACAAGATGGATACAGAGCGAACAGATTTGACGGGAAGGCAGCTAGAGAGATTCTGGCCAGGATGGTTATCAGCAGACAGAACTAACTGGGGATGAAAAATAAGGTCCATGGGGACCTCTAGCACATTTCTGTGTGAGGCTCTGTGCGTTTAGTAGCATTTGTTTTTAATATAGGCTGTGTATATTTAATATATTTTTTTCTTACTTAAATAACTCCCATGCAGAAAAATCACCAAAGAACTTTAGTAGTTGCTCTGGGAAGAACATGAATTGGGGACAAGAATTTCAGGGGAAGTGCCAGAAAACCAGGGCCACAGCTTTGACCTTGGGAGGGAATAACGTTAAATAATCAAAGCAACTTTTTACAGAGGCTCTTCCCTTGGCTATATTTCAACAAAATATTACTGAGCATCCTCATCTCTTTTATTTTGCTCAGTGAAAAGAACTGGTTAATCATCATAAGCATGGAGAATTAGAAGAGGTTAGAGGTAGAAGAGGGGAAGGTGGCAGCAAACGCTGGGTAAAACTTGGCACTGAAGGGCAGGAGGAAAAGAATGCTGAGAAAGAAGGCAAACCTTATGGAAGGGAATAGAACGGCACAGACTCTTGGGATAGTTTGTGCCATATATGCCCATAGGAATATCAGGTCAAGTCAAAGCCCTCCAAATTCCAAATAACTCCTGGAAGCTTGGGAGAAAATGTGAGGATGATCAACACTGAATAAGTAAAGCAGAAGGTAAGAGAGTTTTAGAGAATAAAGTGTGTTGCAAGTGAAAGCTGAATTCTAAGATGGATGCAAGTAATAATCACAGGCAGAGAGAGCTATATGTAAGTTATGAGTTTCTCTCTCTCTTCACTTTGAAATGTTTTGTGTGTAATCCTTAATATGCTTTTATTTGTTATCTGAAAGAGAAAATTATATAAATAAGCACCCCAGATTATATCCATGAATGACTGGCATTAGTTGCCACTATTTACTTAACATTTAGGACCAAGGGGAACACATGCCAAAATGCAGTATAAAAATCCTTGAGAAAAAGGAGTTGATAGTAATGCTAAGTACCTAATGGAAGCCGAAGCCATCATTTAAATAAACAGGTTTAAAGCAGCAGTGAAGACAAATATAAATGTATTAATTTGCTCTTTGCTGATGATTATTAATTATGACGGACACTGGGAAGAAAATGTAAATTATCTTCATGCATGATTACACTGAATTAGGAAATCTCATGCAATATGACCCTTATCAAAGTCACACCTCTAATAAAAACTTACTTACAGTCTAGAAATTATGACTCAAGCTTCTCCGCTTCATGCAGAAAATTAGCATTATTTGTTATCCGCCTAAGTGCCCGAAGATGAGAAAAATCTTTTAAAAAAATGTATACACTAAAATAAATAAATAAGCAAACAAAAAACGTATACACTGGAATCTCCTCCATTTTTTCAGTGCGGGGCAGGGGCTCTGGAGTGTGGTCACTAAACACCCACTGGGGCTCAGGATCATCATGGCAAAGAGCATTTCCTCCCAGCACCTGCAGCTGGATTCCAGCGGGCACACGGAAGGCCCACGGTGCAGCCTGTGTGCTCTTGGGGCAAAGCGGAACCCACCAGGAGCTAATGCAGACTACCTAGACATTCTCTGTGAATGGCTTACCTACAATAAAAATACTCGGTGATTTTACAACTCTACCTGCTGGGTGAATCACGGCTAGGTAAGAGTCAAAGAAGTCAACCCTACTCCAGTACGTTCAGCAGTATCAAGTTAAAAAATGAATTCTGTTAGGGAGGAATATGCAAATGCTTAGTGCCCGCATATCTATTTGCATTTAAGAATTAATGCACAAGCTACTTCTCAGAGAAAAGGAACTGAAGCTCTCACCACTTTTCTTCAAAGTTTGATTTACTGGAGACTTCTCTGATGGACTGGGATTGTCCTGACAAGGGCAGGAAAGAGTAATGATGTGTGGGAGACAGAAATCACTGTGAGAGGAGGAAAAGCTGCAAGCAGTGGTTTGACAGGGGACAGGGCTGTCGGGGCCGCAGGGAGCATCACTCTGGGAGCGAGAGACAGCTGGCAGTAGACCTCGTCGTGACCCAGCCGTCCTAAAAACACGCAGTGTGGCTCCAAGGGACCACACGGCTCCAAGACTGCTTTACACCCAAAGGACCGGGCTCGAAGGCGCTGGGAAACTTCACCGTGATGTGCCTCCATGTGGCTCTTCATTAATTTAAAGTGCTGGGCAGTTTGTGCGCCTTTCCATCTGGAGAGTCACAGCTTGTATTTTTCCTTTGTTAAATTCCTCCCCACCCTTTACCGTCCCAATTTCCTCTGCACTAGCTTTCTGGAATGCTTCTGTTAGGGGCATTTCTGCTGCTCCTTGGTTCTTCTGATCCTCACGCAAGGCCCTAACACGCTGACTGGAAGGCCTGCCCCATGGTGAGGCTTGTCCCCCCCCTGGTACAGGCGTTTTACGAGGTGGCGCCTTAACCTCCTGGGCTGGCTGCCATCGGGGCGTGCTCAGTTTATGCAGAGAAGGGCTCCCCAGCCCCCCTATTTCAGTCAGTCTCAGGCTGTTGAGAGCTGGTGCTGGGCAGGAGCCGCTCAAAGCTCAGGCTGCAGATTTTGGTGCAAGCCCTGTATTCACTCAAGTACCTGCTTCGCTTCCCATTTTCCCAGAATAATGGCTATCTCCTAGCTTCACGGAAGATGCAGTTTTAGTTTATTTATGCTTCGTCTTTTTGTTTGCGAGTAAAGATCTAGATGAGGAGGGACTGGAAACCTCTTTACTAGCGTTTCAGAGAATCTAAATAAATGTGCTCTGTTTGCTAAGACAACCTCTAAGTCACTTACTTCTCCCCAGAGTTTATTTAACATTAAACTACTTCATATTTTCTATCAAACTATCTGATTTAAGTGAAAATCCTATATCATTTCATCACTTTTATTTGAAAAGCATGCTCTATGGTCAATTACTTGCAACAATGGACATAACCAATGCTCAGCCTCAAGCAAATAAAACTAATCTGCAAGCATTAATCTAGATTTGCGTACATCAACAAATCAGCCGTTCACAAACCACTATGCCATTTGATGTTAGTAACAAACACGGAGCAAATGAAAGGAGGAGATTTTCCACATCTATCACACCAGGGAAAGCAGGCTTTTCTGACCTTTACATTTTAGTGAAGCATCATCTGATCGTTCCTTGCTTGTTGTTTTTAAACCTAAAATACATCCAGAATATTAAGTATATGATCTAGGAATAGATCTGTCCTCTTGTGGGTCCTGGGGAATGCTGGAGGGAGGCCAAGAAAAAAGAAGAGAAGGAGAGGAGGCTAATGGCAATTGATAGTGGACTAATTATTACTTCCCTCGGCTTTATCTTTGGGGTAGGAGATTAGGGTAAAGAAGAGACCATATCTCCAAAGGCAGAGAGAGGTTTTTCCCCTCTTGCCCCCTCAGGACTCTAGAAGGAGGCTGCCTCAGAGCTGTCCTCTCCAACCTGGAGTTTAGCTGAAGGAAAGTAAGCTTGGTTGCCCAGCATGGCTGAGTGACAGAGGCCTGGAGTTTGAATTTCTTCTCAGTTTTTGTGAAGTGCAGATGGCATCCAAAGTGGCTGAGAGGCTGGCTGCAGATTAGCCAGAGCAGGCTGTCACCAGAGGGGCAAAGGGACTACAGAGCATGAGGGGTCAAAGTGCAGAGCTCACGGGAGTCTAGCGAGGTCCCACCAGCTGGTGCCCAAGAGAGGTGGAATTAGCCAGAGAGCCATCAGGCTCTCACCGAGCCAAAACACAACAGCCTTTAGGTTGCCACTTATCTAAATTTCACCCTTCAACCCCAACAGGACAAGTAGGGAAGGAGGACGGTATCCTGGAGGCCAATGAAGATAGCAGCAAGCCCTCGTGCCCAGTGATATGTGCCATGAGGCTCACGACAGAACGGAGCCTCCCACTCACCTCCACACACGGAAGCAATCTTGACCTTGGGCATGGAGGGGAGCTCGAGACCCACCTTGCCTCTAGAGAACGAGTAGTACTTGAGGCACCCTTTAAATTAGTACATTAAAATAAGTCTTAAACATGACAAACTAGAAATTAAAAAAAATGTTTTCCCTCTTACCAGCAGCTTAGGGCCAAAATAAGGGAAATGCATTTTCTCTGCACATCTGTTCTATATTGAGAAAGAAAGTTTTAACTGCATCACACAGAGGATTTTTCAAGTCGTTTTTGGAAATTCAAGAGCAAAGAGAGCTTATCAGTTCTGATGAGGTTAGAGATTGGCTAAACTTTCCCTAATAGTCATTCTTAAGCATTTCTTTGAAAGGATATTCCAAATTTGTTTACCGATAGGAGAGGGCAATCAGAAAATTTTAGCAAAGGCTTAATCTTAAATTCCTAAGAGGCATGAAATCCATGACGAACTCCATTCAGTCATTTAAATACAAAGATATTTTTCTTAGAATAAGCTCTCCCAAAATATAGAAGATCCAGACCCAGGTCATCTAACTCTATATAAATTTGGTATATTTCTGCTCAGAAATTGCGATTCAATCATTGTGACTACCCTGATGCCTAGATGCATTTGTGGCTAGTGAAAGGAATCATATTAAACCAGGAAAAAGCTGAGCTTTGAGGCCATCTGCTTTGGCCTCCTGGCCACTTCATTCAGCTGTGCATGCCTAATAATGCTGAAGACCCCAAAATTTCACACGAGACTGAAGACATTTCTGTGTGAAAGGCGGGTTAAGGGAGCAAGGGAACTTCATCAAAATTCCCTTCATATTTATATTCCTAGGAGAAATCTCTGTGCTCCAAAGGGAATTAATGTCTCATAGAATTTAATGCAATTTAGGATAAAAAGTCAATCATTAGCCTGGGTCCAAAGGATTCTTCAAAGAAAATGAACATAAACTGAAGAGTCTGAATAAAAAAGAACTGAAATTAGGCATCTAAGCAAAGATGAACAACTGTGACACAAAAGATGTAATGTGTCTTAATACCTACAGCTTCCCTCTCCATTAGCAGGTATAATCGCTGTCACTTAAGGAACTAAGATGCCTTTCTACCCCTCATGACCATGATGAATTGCCGATGGAATGCATTCCCAAGTGCGGATGGTCTTGCTGGACACGGGAAATTCACTTAGGCTGATTAACATGAGGACAGATACAATGACATAACCTCCGGATTCATGTTAGTACCCTAGCTTGGTCTGCTTTTGCAAACATGCTGCTGTATCAAAATTAAAGGCGCTTGGAATGAAAACAGTGCTTTGCCCGAGTGGATTTTTAAACATATGTCATTTTCTCAGTTGGACATCCTACAAAACAGGGCCAGATCAGAGCTGTTACTTTATCTTCTTAATTTCTCCGCAGTGTTAACAAATTACCTGAATGTGAGAAAAATTATCACTGCAAAACGAAACAGAACAAGAAGAAAGAATAAGTCACTTAATTTGGGGAACTTCAGAGAAGCCAATAGCATTCCTTTCTATTTCCGATATACACCACAAGGACAGTTTAAGCAAAATGTATCAAGACACCTTGTAAAGTAAATTTCTAAAAAGAAAAAAATCATTTTTTTACTGAAACACTTAAAAAGTGATTCCCACAATATTTAATTAGCACAGACATGAAAGCTTTATAGTATGACCTCTGTATTGAGGTCAGATAAATATTTGGGGCACATAGTAATTTAGGTAAAATCTTTTTTTTTTCCCCACCCAAAATACCTTCTATCCTAGACTATGGCTGTTATGATAGCTTTGATTAGTTTGATTTACCTGGAAGTTCTGGTTAACACCTGCTGTTAACACAAACTGCATTCGATTTAAAGAACTAGAGAAGAGGAAACTGCATGTTACAGCAAGCAGTGCACTGAGTGATGGCCCCAAAGATATCAGGTCTTAATCCCTGGAAGCTGTAAATATTACCTTATTTGGGGAAAATAAGGGTCTTTGCAGATGTGATTAAATGAAGGTTCCTGAGATGGAGAGATGATTCCAGATTACCCAGGTGGACCCCAAATGCTATCACCAGAGGGACATTTAACTACACACAAGGAGAGGTACACGAAGGGTGGTGTGATCTGGCCCCAAGCCAAGGAATGCCTGCAGCCACCTGGAAGCCTCTGGGGAGGGGGCACAGTCCTGCTTGCCGACACTTTGATTTCAGACTTCTGGTACCCGGAAGGCTGGGAGAACAAAGCGCCTGTTGTTTTACGCCACCAAGATTTTTGGTAATTTGTTGCAGTGGTAATAAGAAACAAATCTGCAGCATTTGATTTGTTTCCCTCCTAACCAAAATAAAGTTTAGAATCAAGAAGTATACCTCTTAAAAAGGCTCCCGCGTTTCTTGAACCTCACTGTGTCTCTTTAATGACTCTAGAGCAAGACAAAAGCAAACATTCAAATGAGAGGCGAACTTTTAGGAAAGTACAGAGCAGAGGTCAGTCACAAGGTTTTCCATAAGGATATTGATCAGAGGAGGGTGGAGTGGCTGCCATCCCAGTAGGGAGCACACACAAGGGGGAGCCTAACATATAAACAAGCGGAAGGTCAATCTTGATTTCTCATCTCGGAGAAACAGGGCGAGCCTAAGTCTAGAGTAGCCATACCCATAAACAGGGGTAGGCGCACTCTACTCAGCTTCCGTAATTTCAGGTATTAACCTCTGCTACTTTATAATTAAGGCATCTATATAGTTTGGTAATCAGAATTATTTAATTCTTAACCCTCGGTTACAAAGTTAGTATCTGAAACTGCTCAGACTGGCTGGATCTCGCCTAGCCTGGCTATTGTGATGGTCATTCTAAAGAGGTCTAACCCGTCTGTGGTCATCCTTGACTCAGCCTCACCCTTGTGTCTACTCACTATCGAGACGAGAAATCAACATTGACCTTCCCCTTGTTTACTGATCAGCTCACCCTTGCCTGTGCTCACTACTGGGAGGCCAACGCCTCCACCCTCCTGTTTCACATCCTATGGGAAGCCTGTGACTGGCCTCTCCTCTCTACTCTCCCTCCCAGAACCTCGACCTCTGATAAGGACTGTGCCTTTGTGACTGGCCCTGGTTTGGGGCCCACCCCCACCCCACTCAGTCCCTTGATGTTTATTAAGGAACCTGTATCCGGCTCCACCCCAATTACTCATTAGCACCCCAATGTTATAAAATATTAGAATTTCTGCAGATCAGGGAGCAGTTTTTGGCCTTTAGGCCACTGTGCTCCTTTGTCTGCACAACCAAAGAAACGCTCTCTTTGAAACCCCGGTGTCTCAGGACTTGGCTTTTAAGGCACATCAGGAGAAAATGAACCTCCTTTTGCTTAATGTCAAGACTAGAAAATGGTTTTAAATATTTAGGTAGTATTTTGCCTGGAGTAAAGAATTAATGTCTCTATATTTGCATCACTAAGGAAATGGAAATATTTTTCTTTGAGGGACTTTGTAAAGAGATTGCATTTCTATCTCTTGGGTTGATTGAAAAAAAAGATAATCCTGAGGTTAATAAGGTGTACTGAAATATTTTTCCAGGACTCCTCTACATATATTTTTAATTGTGTAATTTAAGAATGAGATTCTTCTGTCTATTCCAGCTCTTGTATTTTTTCAAGATTCCAATGTTATCTCACTATTTCCTTATTAGGATCAATTAAGTACAGTTTTATAAAATTTAATGTATATTTCTGCTTTATGTTAGGTTTCTGAGTTCTTTTTTTCAATTTTTAGCTTAACTATTATTCTATAAAACTAATTCTAAGTGTTGAGTTCAACAGTATATTTTACATGAATGAAATAAGCAGAAATTTGTTTCCTATTATCTTCATGCTATTTGGAATTATTCATTCTAATATAACTTGCAACTAACTAGAGTTAGAAATATATGCATTGTTTCATTTTTACAAATAGAAAATGATCTGAGCTTCAGAACACTGTTTTATGCTATTAAATTTTTAGAGAAATCTGTTACAAGAAAGGCAATGTATTTTTTTTTATCCATTTCCTGTCCTTTTTCCAGTACTAATGAAAAAGAGGAATGCTTTAGATAAACCAGCTGCTGGATTTCCTAGAATAGTAAATTACTCTAACACTCCTATTTGATGTGATCCTGCAGCACTTGTTTTTTTTTTTTTTTCAGCAGGATTTCCTCATCTTTCACAACTATTTGTTTCCATTCAAAATTAGCTTCCTACAAATAGCCTCTTGTCAAATGTGTACTTAGTTTCCTGCACAGATTTACCATAAATAGAGAACCTCCATCTCATGATACCTACCCCCGTTTAATTTAAAGTCACAAAACACAACTTTTTCATGCAAGTTTTGCCACTTTCCTTGAACTTAGATCACTGTTCTAGAACAAAAATCAAGATTCTGTGAACAGTTCTATAACTTACTAGCTCCATGATCCATAACATTTCAGAGGCCATCTGTTCATCGAAAAATGAGGGTAATATCTATTTTGTAGGGTTGTTATGAGGATCAAATGACTCAATAAATGTAGATACCTATGTGGTCTCTAAGATTATCAGTAAATGTCTCAATTTCCTTTCCCCTCTGTTTTCTTAAGAAGTGTTCAGATACTCGAGGGCTGCATGGAACAGAGATGGCCATTGCTTCTGAGAAGGAAGCTATTTTCAATCTTTAAAATGCTTTGGCAGGCATAGATGTCAATAGGAAAATGAAATGAAAAGTAAAACAACTGCTTAAATATTGCATAGGGAACTGTCAAAACAAAATTTACACATGCAGTGTTGGGGAGACGTGCTGCAAAACTGGCCCTGGCATACAATGTTGGTTGGCATGCAAGCTAACCATTTAGGAGAACGGAGTAATTAAGGATAACAGGTGCTATGAAGGAAAGTAAAGAGGGAGGCCCATGTGCATGTGCCTGGAGGGCTCCTTCCACTCTAGGCAGGCAGGGAAGCCTCTGAGAGGAGCGGCTACTTCCACCGAACCCTGAATCAAAAGGAGTGAAGAGCACGTCACCTGTGAGAGTGGGAAGCGGAGGAGACTGGTAGAGATGGAGTGGGGTGCCAAGGCAGGGCCGGTCATGCATGGCCCTGTCAGCCTTAGAAAAGAGTATGGATTTTATTTCAGTATTCTGAAAGCCACTGCAGGATTGTAAGTAGAGCATAACATAACCAGATTCATGGTCTTAAAAGGTTAGGCATTTGCTCCCTGGAGAACTGAATAGGGAGAGCAGCAGGGAGGCAACTACAGTAGCGGGTCAAGACCAGCAACAGAATCCCCTGAATTGGTCACTCATTATCATGTCAGGGCAAAGGGACTTAGAATATGATTCAGGCACTCGAACTGGATAACTAAATAGTCACAACAGGACTTGAGGAAAGAGGAAGCGGGTTGGATTAAAAAAATAAGTTGATATCTGACATACAATTTTAAGTGGTTTTTGACTATAATTAAGTCATTAATTCAAACAGCAAACATTTAGAAAGCACATTCTTTCGGTGCGGGCTAGGTGGATATCAAAATGGAGACATCAAGAACCCACGGAGCTGTCTAGGCTGACCGAAAAGAATAAATGAAGATGAAGATTTTGAAAATATATGGAATACAAATCAATGTGAGAAGACAAGAACCCATAAGAATGAGAGAAGACTAGATCAAAAACTGTTGGTTTTCTAACTTTCGGCTGTAACCCACAGTAAGACAGAACACACGCATGTACTATATAAATGAAACAAAAGTTTCACAAAACATGTATGTGATGCACTGTTATTTTCATTTTATTCTATTTCATTAAAAATGCTGATGGCAACCTACTGAACTGACTTTATGGCTGATTCATAGATTAAGCCCTGACGTTTGAGGAATACTGATAGAGAACCCAGGTGGAAGGACTGGTTTTGTTCCGCGGATACTGAACAGAGAGGTCTGGCCATCAGGAGCAAGGTCGTCCGCTGCCTTTATCGTCAGCAGGCACCTGGAGCGTCCGCGCCAACGCTTCACCTTTCTCAGCAAGCCCTTACGCATCTCCCAGCCCCAGCAAGGATGACAGAATGAGGCTAAAGCCCAGGATCCGGCTATTTTTTTTTTTTCTTTAAAGCAAAAAGATGTCTTAATAATACATTCTAAGCTTTTAACTAATCTCTCAAAGAAATTAATAAATGGGTGCCTCATTCAATCCAGTTCAGTTCAGGTCAATTTGATTCAGTGCGATTCGATTTAATTCAACGAACATATCGATGCACTTTCGTATGTGCCCTGCTTTGTGTTAATCTCTCAAAGAGAGATGATGATAAAACTGAAATGAACAGCCCCAAATGCTTTAGATAGAATGTATTGTTTTCCTTGCTGCAGAATCATACCATCTCTACCTTCCAACTTACCTTCTGCACCTTCTAGGGGAAAGGTGTGGGTACCTCTCCAGCATCAGCAGGTGTCTGCCATCACTATAACCTGTTTCATGTATTTTTAATAAGCTTAATTTTAGGAGCACTAGACACTGAAATGGATATTTAATTACTCAACTTTTAGAGTACTCCACTGGCTGCCAGTACCTACTGTAGGGACCCAATGATTCTTACATTGCCAATAATTTTTACTTTGTCAGAAATCTCTCTATTTTTACTTCCTATGTGGAGTAGAAGGAAAAAAAGGCAAGGCTAACATTCGACACTCATCTGTGTTCCACCATCCCAACACTGCATTACCATATCATCAAAAAGCCATTAACCAGTATCATCTGACTACAGTTTTAAAAATCTGGATTTTTAAAAATCTAAATTAAAACAAACCTTGAATTATCAAGAAAAAGTCCACAATCTTTTCTAGCCCATTTGTGTATCAAGTACTGATTTTTACAGCAATGGAATGAAGGCTGAATAATCTTGACTTGGGAAAGCTACCAAAATCCTGTATTTGAGAACCTAAGAGGTAGTATTAAAACATGAGCCTGCACTACATGGTAAGTAAAGAAGATGAACATTAAAAAAAAACCACATGTATAGTTACGATGCTTCTCATTTGCTCTAAGGGAAATGAGCTACTTTATTCATCACTGCAATCTAAGTAAACAGAGTTTGGTGCCTACTTACTTGCTGAGATCATTATATTGTATTCAAAAATCACTAAAATTCAATTTCCAGTTGGAAAACTGGCTCAGTACAGGGCATGGCTGGCACTTTGTTTTTCTAATTTTTAAGTTATTCCTTTTGTCATTACAAGCCCTAAGCCCAATCACATATGACATTTCTAATTAAGTAATGAGCATGAATCAGCGACTCTAGGTCCACAACCAACCTTCATATGATTAGGTAATAAAAATCCATGCCTCCTCACAGACAGGATTTAAAATTCGCCTGAAGAAACAAAAAATTGGGATTTGCTTCTCTTCCTTCAGTACAATGGTGACCATTTTAGATCTCATACTGTTCAGGTTTTCTGGCTCACATAAGTCCCTGCAACCAAATCCTGGTGCAATCAGATAACGTAACAAAATAGTCTTGGGGATGCTCCTTTAGATTCTAGATCACCTACAGATAGTATTAGAATGAATAATTAAAGTAAAATAGGAAACACATAAACCAATTTTAAACAAAGAACAAGATGATTTATTAAAAATTTCCATTTCTGGAAATGATCAAAATAGGATATTCTGGCGAAAAAAATTTCAAACTTTGAAATTTATAATTATACTTTAGAGAAAGTAGAACTCAAGAATATGCTTTGTTTTTTTGCTATAAAAAGAGGTGCTTTTATTAAAGTTATTCCTATGTTCATATACGTTACCACCATACAGGCATATTTAATACTATATGTGTGTATATATGCACGCATGTGTACCTTCTACTCCCATCCTTCCCATCCCCAGTCTCCACCCACCAGCTACCTAGAAATGTAAATTCCATGAGGACGGGGGCTTTACTTTTTTCACAGCCCCAGGGCCTACGTCATAGTTGGCGGTCAACAAATATTTAACAAATAAATTGCAGTGAAATGAAATACGTGATTTCTCTTGTTTCAATTATTCAAACCAAAGTGAGTAATTTAAACATGATTTTCTTTCCAGATAATTTAATTCCCTCAACTTTCAAATGACTCAAAGTATTATAATTATCTTCTTTGTTAAAAAGCAGGTTTAAAACCATCACTTCTTCAAAACCGTTCAGCTGTGAGGGCTCATCTGTTCCTACACTAATGTTTCTATTGTTTGGGTAAATGGCACAGTGGAATGCACACCTAAACCACAGTAAACACTGGGAATATACGTCAACTACTGGGATAAGCTAATTATGAGATGAATTTGCCCAATTTATGCTGAAAAGACTGTTAATGTAAAGCATCTAGCACGGTGCCTGGTATATGGGAGGCGATCACTGAAACCACGTATCTCCATCTTCACTATGTGAAATCCATCAATCATATGACACACACATTGATTTCATGGCATTTACACTCATCACCATTAAAGTGAAAGAAGTAAGACATAAGAAAATAGGTTAAATCAAGATATTAACTGATTTTAGTGGCTAACTTGTCCAATCTCAAAAATGACTAATCCATTCTCCTAAAATACAAGCTCCCTGTATCTGCTCCTGAGGAAGTGTCTCAAATATAGGCAGACACTCATTTTTATTCATATCAGTTCCTGAAGAATTTCAGATGGGGAAATCCTTAATTATAATTTTATAAGCCATTTGTTCTTCAGGATATTAAATAAGCATGGCTTAAAATCTGATGCATGCGAAACTGTGAAAATTAATGGCAATTTCTAATTCCACATGTAAAAATATATGTCCATATTTAGGTGTCTGTGTTACAGCGAGCAGTGTGGCTCTTATGTAGAATTTGGAAATGACTGCTGTTAATTTAGGTTATATAAGTATGCATGTAAGTCATTAGAGTACACCAAACATTATCCATCTCGTTTGTAAAAAGAAGATGATAATGCTTTCTGTGCAGAGCTGTTGTGAAGGTTAAATGATGATGTGGTAAGGAAACCCTACCACAATAACTAAACTTTAACATACAAATGTTAAGTCCTTCAGCTAAAAAGAATACTAGACAATATGAATGAGACATTTTAATGTTCCAATACATAATATAGAGAATTAAAAAGTTATTAAGAAGCAACTTGGCATTTTGTCAAGTATAATCTTTGGGAAAGAGGAAAAATATCCAATTCTCTAAAACACATTTTTCTTGCTGTACTGCTCTACCTACTTCAGCATATCAAAGTTTTACTAATGTGACAATACCTGTGTTACTCCATTTTATTTTCTGCTTACGTGACTAGATGAATAGTCTTGATATACAATCCATTCAAACATTATCCCTTTTTGCTGGAAGCATGGCTACCTATAAGGGTTCATGCATTGACAACTGCAGTACTGTCAGTCCACTTCCCTGTCTTACAGTAGCTTTATTATTAACTTAGTGTCTCCACTCACCTATCTACAGCCATCCATGAAAGCTGAATCACTGGAGATAATTTGTGCTATTGAAAACTTTACGCAGTCAGCCCCTGTTGACTCCACTGTAAAAGATGATGTAAGATAAGTAACAGAGGTGAGTGCAGAGTGTAAAACACTATCTTAGTGAACTTGGTAGTCTCTCCTGTGGCAATGATATAAATCAAGAATATATATTTAAATTAAACCATTCTAAGTCCTCCTCTGAGTGACATACAGATACTAAAATAAATTTCAGATAAAATTTCATGGGGTTATATGATTAGGGTTTATTTACTGACCTAGTTTTTTGTTTGTTTGTTTGGCTGGTTGGTTTTGTTCCTACTTTTTTAGAAAAAAGCAGTTCAATTTATAGCAAGTTTTAATTACTTTTAACATATACATTTTCCACTTTTCCCAATTCAGATTAATAGTAGGTTCCTTCCATGGATACACACATAAACCCCCCCCCCCACACACACATACTTTTTAATAGTTTATGATGAATCCAGATCTCAAGCACTGGACAGAATTAACTGAAATAAATATAATTATAAAGAAAACCTTAAGAATTATTTTCCTTATTTTTGCTCTTACTAACTCATATTGAGGAAGTTATTATTGGAGTAGAGTTAGTCTTATTATGATTCCACTCTCAGTTAACATGAGGTCAAAAATATTTCTCATCACTGTTGAAATGGTGTTCTAAAAATAATATACTTAATGATAAACTAATAAGGAAGTTAGTAGAGTCGGTTATACATTTTTAAAACTCCTGTTATCTTTGCTAAAAATGTTAAAAATGATATAACTATCATGGTATGTCAAAAGTTTCCAGTTTTCATTTTTTGGTTATACTTTTTACAGACTTATATTAATAACAAGTTTAAGCTTATATCCATATTGAAAGACATTTCAAAGAATAGTTTCTTTTAAGAGGGCAATTGCAATTATTTCCTGTTCAGAATGAGAATAAAGGACAGTATCAATTGTTTCAATCATTGATTTAGTCTGTAGCTACCAGTTTCAAGCTAGACACCAGGAACATAAAGTTGAGTACGACGGCGCTCAGCCAGCCAACAGTGTAATGGGAGAGATGCTACGTAAAACCAATTACTGCAAGAGGTGAACATGTCTGTTACAGAGGCATATACACAGCGAAGAGGTGAGGAAAAAAAGAGGGGAGAAAAGTCAATTTTCAAAAGAGCATTAAGAAGTTTTCACAGAAGACAGACACGTAAAATGAGTTTTGAAGGATGAATAGGAGTTTGATTGAACAATGGTATGTGCGAGGACATGGAGGTCCCCGGTGTCACGACACTCGAGTACGACAGGAACAGTTTTAGGTGGGGCTTGGTGGCGGAGGCAGAGGAGATCTTCAGCAGACAAATCAGGGATGGTCACATAAACCTGTCCAGGGCACTCACAGTTCATCTAATTCTATTTCCAGTCACTCTTCAGCCGGCACTTGGCTTAAAGGACTCCTCTTTTGCTTCTCCCACAATACATCCCATTTGTTCCTAATTCTGTTCCTGGCTTATACTATTCTCCTTGGCATGCTTATATTATGCTTAAAGTTTTGGCCTAACTAAGCCAACCTCTTCTTACAGGCCCACTCACAAAGGTCAGGCCTGGGGTCTGCATACCCCACATCCCCTCCAAATTCTGATACTGTTAGAGTGAGTGAAACACTAAGTCCTCTTCAGATTTGAGCTAACGTCACGAATACTGTTTAAAGTAAACATCACAAATACAGTAAGGCCATAAAACCATGAAAATAAGTAGGAACACATGAGATCTGTATAGAAGTGGCATTCAAGTATACCAGGACTCTGCCTTTTCTTATTGTAGCCTGAAGCCTCATAGGAACACGTGGTGAATACTGGCCATAACGAAGGGCTGACGGTACAGAGCAATGCAGGGCTCTGCAGAAGCAGGACAGAAAAGAAAAAAGGGTCCTGTCTCTCCTCACCTGGGCCCTCCAGGTGCGCCCGATCAGGTGGAGCAGAACAGCCACCAGGCCACGTACCTGCCTCTGCGGGAGGGTGGATCTTTCCCTAGGAAAACCCTACGAGGCTCTTTACTCTCAAAAGCCTCCTCACCACCCTCCTCACGGGCAAATTCTACCCCAGCTCAGGCTACTGGAGAAATAAACAATAAAGAGAATCAAAGGGAGTGTGTGAAGCAGCAGTGGCTAACGTTACAGCCTGAGTTATAAACAAGTTAAATTCAAGCCACACGTGAAAGACTCTCACTCCGATTATGGATGGGCAGGTCGCTGGGCATAACTGAACACTCCCACGGTGTCATGTCTGCTCCGAGTGATACACATCTGCCCGGCTATCAGCTGAAATTGAAAGATGGTCATAATAAATGAGCTCACCCTCCTGGCTGCAGTCATTGTCCTAAGTTATCAGGACCTCCCACCCTGGGAACAAAGTGTGACTCATGTGAGAAACCCCACCCGTTACAGCCACTGAATTTTGTCCAATACAAGCCCAAAGAACAATACCTTAAGTTAATTCATAAGAAACACCAGTATACAATCTGATTGAGAACAAATCATTATAAAAATGAAAATTCAAGCCCATGCCACGCTCCATTACTTTGTGACCCATGTTCTACCTATCTGCCCCTTTCTTTTTTCCCTTTCTTTCCCGAAAATAAAAAGGCCATTTTAAATGTGGTAACAGCCCAATATTCATAGCAAAATAAACACTGAGATGATATTCCCTAATAGGTAAAAAAAACAAAAAAACAACAAAAAAAACACCCCAATGGATTCTTGTCATTTTAGTTTTTTTTTTAAAAATAAGAATACCATATTCAAGTTATGCTTGCATTTTGTATTTAAATTATTTGTTCATCTTTTTTGAAACTCTAGATCTAATAAAAATGTTATAATTGGGCACATTTTAAAAAATACCTGAAATAAAACATATGACAAGGATATTTTCATATTCAGATAATCTTTGACTTACATTACTTTAAAATTTCACCATATAATAATTTATGATTATATCTTTACAACTCCCAGTGAAGGCTATAGCTACCATTCATTGCTGACGTATTGCATTAAAGAGAACGATTATATGAGATGTTCAAGAGATGTCAGTGCCTAAAGGAATTTATTTTTACATTAAACAGAATGAGTAACATCTGATCTAATTTCTACATTGTTCCCTTGGTATCCTGAAGTTAAACTATGAGTCGAAAAGTATCTAACGTATCTTTTCTCTTCCAAGTGGAAATACCTAATAAGTAAAGTCTACTAAGAGAGTAAACGTCCTAGAGAGCAGAAGCAGAAACGTATCTCTTTGTGGTTGGTAGGGATTGGTGTGTGTACATGTGTGTGAGAAATGGGAGTGTTTTTCTCATATTTTATTTAAATGCAATTTCTCATATACACAAAACTAACTTGGGTCATGAATTAAAATGTAGTATGGTTTCATCCTTTCTTTCTTAGGTGAATCACATACAAAACTGCACTGATCAATATAATAAGAAAAGTATGGGCACAACATTCTTCTCATGCCCTACTTGTAATGTTTAGCTGGCCACAGAGGATACCTTCCATTTCTATGGGATTTTAAGGTAAATTAATAATTTCACTGTAATTACTTCATTTGACCTTCAAGTAATCCTAGAAATTAGGTAAAGCAGATGAGATTCCTCTCATTTTGCACATGACACTGAGGCCTATAGATTAAGGGACAAGATGTATGATAAATTTTGGATCTGGAACTAAAATTAAGGTTTTCTGACACTGGGTACGATTCTCGTTCCATGACACCACATATCACACACCACCTGAAGTATATGTCAGATATCCATTTTACACATGCGAAGTGGAGCTTCACGAAGCACCCTGTTGGGGGAACTACAATAAAATGAACTATTTGAAAATATTAAATTAGGTAAAATGTTTGGGCTTATATCAAGGCCAGCCATACCTAAATGATATTAAAGAATCAGAAGATGTTGACAATTTCCAGTGATTTTTTTCTTTCAATTAAAAGAGAGGTTTGCCTGTACAAATACATAAATACTACAATACTAACACACATACACAGAGATATACACATAAATAGAAACATTTCAAGGTACTTCATTTTGCGATCGGTTGGTGCATAAACAGACTAAATTTAGACCTATTTTATACCAGCAACATGAACACTTTTTCTATTATAAATATAAATTATTAAAAAATCTCGATATATAACCATGTAAACATTAAGTAGAAAATACTTACGAGTGAAGAGCCCTGGTGTTGTACATCCTGATGGGATAGACACAGTTCATTCAATACAAAGTCCACTGAGCAACTTGTAATCAAAATATATGCCATTATTCTTCATATCTAGACAGGTACACAAAAAAGATGACAAAATCAGTCAATAAATATTAATGTCATTCATACAAGAACATCATTCCAACATGTAGCAATTAAAACAAAGATAACTGATGAGCCATCTAATGGAAGAACTTTATTTTTATACACCTGTGCTTCCCACCCAATGCTTGCTTGGAACAATGGTGAGAACATACTATAAAGTCAGTAAATGTTGACTAAGTCTGATTACGAAATACATTTAGTAGCAAACTGGTGTCACATTTCTGGAAAGCTATAAATCTATCTCTAAGAAACAAGACACACTTAATATCCTCTGACTCAGTAACTATACTTCTAGAAATGTATCAATAAGAAATACATAATTACTTATCTAGATTTTTCTGCAGTATTATTTCTAATAAATAGTATGCTAAAATCATTTAAATTATAGTAAGCAGCTATTAAATATTACTTTATAAAAATATTTACTCTCCTAGATGTTACTGATACTTACTGACTTCTTAAAAGAGTTATACAATTTGAACAGAAGGATTTCATTTTCATTAAAAAATGTATATGAAGAAAGAGAAAAATATTTAAGGTAAAAGACAAATGTTAATGGCAGCTATTTCATGGTACACAGATTTTGTGTAATGTTTATTCTTCCTCCTTATGCTTTACTAAATACTTTGTCTACGATGGTAGTCTATCTATGGATAATAAAGGAAAATGAAATTATAAAGTAAAATAAGTTTAAAAAATACTCTTAAAAGTAATGCTAGGCAGAAATTTATTGAGATATTAACACTGATTTCTGCATGGTGATGATGATAAAAATTGTTTTCTTTATACTTTTCACTAGTCTGCAAATAATTGCTTATAAACATGCATCAATTTTTAAAGTATAGTTTAATGTATATTAGTTGGAGACATTTAGAAAAAGCACAGATGGCAAACAACATAACAAAACATGTCCTGGCATATAAGAAAAAAATAAACAGGGAAGTACATTGAGTGGATTAAATCCACATATAACACAAATACTATAAACACCATTTAGTTTACATCAAAAGAGGGATTTCTACTTTTTAAGAAAACCAAGTGTGCAGAAAAAATTATCAGGGTTATTTAAAACCACTATAAACTTGAATTGCTGAAACTTGTTCACGGAAATATTTTGACTGTGCTTTTTTTTGTTTGTTTTTAAAGTCTATTTGTTATAATGCCCTTGATGGTTTTTCTATCACATGTCAAAATATACATGAATTTTGTACAATTCTATAAATTAAAGAGAATTAAAACAAATGCCCTTAGATAAACACTTCAAATCTCACATTTCTGTACTAAGCTGGAATTTGTGAAAATGATGGTATAGTTCTTCCATTTCTATTATTAAATATAATTTAGCACTGAAATAGTAAATCATAAGAAATTCCAAAATGGCATGTGAATGACAGAATTGATGCTAGTTACTTCACTTATTTTAGAGTTCTAATTTCCAGCCAATAGTGAATTAAATAAAATTTAATTCAACTATTTATTTATTTTAATTTGTCCCCCCTCCTTGCTGCTTGTGCTCGCTGTCTGCTTTCTGTGTCCATTCGCTGTGCGTTTTCCTCTATGTCTGCTTGTCTCCCTCTGTGGCGTCATCTTGCTGCGCTAGCTCCCCCCGGGCGCGGCCCAGCTTGCTCTCACCAGGGGGACCCGGGAACCGAACCCGGGGCCTCCCATATGGTAAGTGGGAGCCCAACCACTTGAGCCACAGCCGCTTCCCTCAACTATTTATTTTTATAAAAATATAAATGACCAACTTTTAATGGCTCATATGTACCTATATGCACATAAACTCAGGGCCTTTTGTGAGCCAACTGGGGACTGGAATTACAATCAATTAAAGCCAGTCCATTAAAAAGCAAACAAAAACAATTTACATCTTTAGTCTGTCAAAAGAGAACCCAAGATTATTTTTATAACCCACTTGTAGTCCTAGTTAATTCCTACTTAGTTTTGAAGATTCAGTGAAAATATCACTTCTTTAATGAAGCACAAAAAAAAATCATTGGGAAATATGAATTTTTTCTAGGGTTTATATGCTGAACTCTACTATGCCCTGCATATTGAAATGTCTTTTAATCTTCTCAACAAAGCTGCACCTCACTTTGCAAATTTTCAGCTCAGGGTAGCACGACAATTTGCCCAAGGCTCTTTTAATTCCATACTCCTTCACCAAATCCTATGGAAAGTGTAGAGTGTGCACATCCTCTGCCCTTTTCCTACAGCTCCTTGTGCTTCCTACCTTCTCTAATAGGAGTACTGAGCATCAGGAGGTCTTACTTAAGGCACAGCTCATTGGTTCTGTCTTCCCTACAGTTCTCTGGAAGACAACAAAGGTACAATACAAGTATACGAGAGAGAAGGAAAAAGAAGAGCAGCTATGTACGGCAGATGAGGTACAGAGAGACTGAGAGGTGATGAGTTTTGCTGGTTTTTTATTAATATTATTGGAATAATGGAAGTGCTGTGGGAGTGCCTGGGGTAATGAATGCACAAACATGTGATTACACTGAATACCAGTGATTCTACTTCTTGTATGGACCTATGTTTTATTAATACTTATTAATAAAATTGAAAAAAAAAAAACTAAATAAATGGGTGATAGACCAAAAAAAGTTGTGCTAGTGATCTTTAGTGGTCAAGATATAAAGTGAGATCTTGTTTGGGGATTCAGTGTCTGCTACACATAAATACGTGATGAAGTAAATGAATAAACAAACAATAACAACAAAAAAGTAGGCACTGGCATATATATATATATATATTTTTTACTTAATTCACACTTTCATTGGTCAATTCTTTAATTTACTTGTCAACATTATCTTCCTGCTGGCAACACAATCTCAAGAAGAAAGAGGAGAGAGAATAATTTGAAAAACCACGTGAATGAAGTTCAAATAAGTTCATTTAAAAAATTTACACACTAGTTAGTACTCTTTAATTTAGTTCAAGAGATGTTCTGAAAAATAGGTAAAAGTTAAATCACAAAGCAATTTTCCAGAGAGAGAGATCAAGTCTGTCTTTCACTTCCACATCAGATAGCAGCTTGCTAACGGGTTCTAAACACCTTCCCTGTTCCTGGACTCTAGGACTCTAGGACTCTAAAAAGGAAGCGGGAAGAACTGCTCTGGATCAGAGATGCCACGGGGAAGCAGCCACATTGGAGACACCAATGGTCAGACCCCAGTTCTCCTGCAGGGAACGCAACACGGTAGCGCAGGCTGGCGGTTTAGAGCCAGAGTCGCAAGCTATAGCCACCTGCCTATGCTGGTACAGGCCGTGAGCTAAGGGTGGTTTTTACATTCTTAAACAGGTGAAAGAAATCAGGAGAAGAGCAATTTTGTGGCATGTAAGCTATAGGAAATTCACATACCTGCATCTACAATAAACCTTTACTGGACCCCAGCCATGGTGCTTCATTAACCTACGGTCCATGGCGCCTGCAGTGGCAGAATTGAGAAGCCTTTAGAGAAACCGTTTGCTGCTCTGTGGCCTAGAGAACTGTCAGTTCCCATAGGGAAGGCACTGAGGAGGGAGGGGTGCTTTACGCAGCCTGGAATCAGGTGGTAGAGTCCCCTCCCCAGAGGGATCAGAAGCCCCAAGGGCAGGGCAACAACTACAGTTAGCATGCCAGGGGACTCTTCTAGGGCAGCGAGGCTTCTCCCTGGAGGAGGCCCATCCCAAATCTGGCGCACAAGCTGGGCTGCCACGGATAGTCATTTTCTGGGATGGCGGGATGAAGTTCCAGGAAGAAGAGCCAGGGTTCTGTCTCCCTCCTTATATGTGCAGGGCTACAGAATTACTGATGACTTATTCAGCCCTCTTGCTGAAGAATACTGAAAAAAAAAACAAAAACAAACAGAACAACCCTAAGCAGGTAAAAAGAGACTCCGTCCACCCCACCTAAGGGCAAATAGTGGGCCAAATCTAAGGATGGATAAAAGAGTGAAGAAGCAAACCAAACGAAGCATGAAGGCTGTAAAAAAGAATCTGCTAAGTAACACAAGGAAAGCATATCCTCCTTTATGGAGTGGAGGCATTTATTTTTGAAAGACATCAGAAAAAATTAAAATAAGTTTTGTAGAGCATCTGCTTTGTGCTCTCAATAAAATCTGAGACAATGCAGAAAACAAAATCCTATAGCTTTATCTTCAAAGCAGAGAACTTAATTAAATCCAAATAAATGAGAGGACACCTATGTACTTTACTACTTAACTATTAATTGCATGTTGGCGAAAAGACGATGGGATTTGATCCAGAAAACTTGGCTTTGATCACCAATTCTCCGATTTATCTGCTCAATTACTTTTTACAAGTTACTCAATAGTCAAAGCCTCACATCCACCACCTCTAAAATATATGACAAAATATACACAAAGTTTCTACCACATTTGTAATTCTTTTTTTTTTTTTTTCACCGGGAGGTCCTGGGGATCGAACCCCGGTCTCTCCATATGGTCTACCACATGTGAGGGACACAATGTTTACTACCTTCCTATCTTCTTTCGAGTTTGGTCGCAGCTTACTTCCTCACCCTCTAACACTAATCCACACGTAATTACTACAGCTATAGGAACATGTTTGCCAGATCATGCAGAGCTCTCTAATACTTCCATCTTGACTTTGCACTTTCTTTTTTCTCTTAGTAGGCTATACCATTTGACTTTGGACGCTTCTCTATTTACTTATATGTCAGATATCCACAAGAACACCTTCATGCTCGATAATTTGCTAAAAGGATTCACAGGACGCAGAAGCTGTTGTACTCTCGGTTAAGGTTTATTATGGGGTAAGAATATAGGTCAAAGTCAGTAAAGGGAAAAGACACATGGGGCCAAGTCCAGGAGAAACCAGGTGCAAGTTTCCAAGAATCCCCTTCCAGTAGAGTTAAATGGGGATGCACTTAATTCTCCCAGCAATGATACAGAATATCACATGTGGAGTGCTGCCCACCAGGAAAGCTCACCCAAGCCTAGGTGCACAGGGTTTTTGTTGGGGTCGGTCATGTAGGCATACAACGCCCATGTGACTGACCCCAGGTACGCAGACTCCAGTTCCCTCCAGAGCCAAAACAAGTGTTCACCATATATCACATCGTCAGGATAGAATTATTTGGTCAACCCAATACAGCATGTCCCAAAAAAACAAGCAGTGAACATAAATACAGCAGGGCCCAAGGCCTCAGGCATATAAAAACACTCTTGTGAGGCAGAATATTCCAAGGGCTCAGAGGTTATCGCCGGGAGGTGGCCAAGGGTCAGTCCTGAAAACAGGCCATTCTTTGGAATGTGCAAGGTTTGGGCAACACAAGCTTTCTGAATTAACCCTTCCCTGCATAACTGGTAAACTGGTATTAACTTGAAAAAATTTAATTCAGAAGTAAATTCTGAAAACCATTCTTAAATGCCTCTAAAGTATATTTTATCTCAAACACTGTGCCTTTCATTCCCACAAGCTCTGTTACTTTTCATTGCAGGCTTTTAACTTGTTCTTTATGCTCACCCAGTGGCTTCTTAATACCCTTTATCTCTTTATCCATATTTTCCTTCAGCTCCTTGAATTGACACAGGAGATTTGTGTGATTATCTTTAATTATTTATCTTAAATTCTGTGTCTTGTCGGGATTTTTGCTTTTTTTCCTTTGGCTGAGCCATCTCTTTCTGTTTCTTAGTATGGCTAGTAATTTTTTTGCCGTCTAGGCATCTGAATAAGTTGGTGAATTTACTTTGATGGTCAATTTCTCTCTCTTGCCTGGTGGTTTTGTTTCACAGCTTACCACTGAGGTTTGGTTCAACTTATTCTAAATCTTTAAAATTGCTCAGCTTAAGTTATCAAAATAGGGACAGGGGCTCTCTAATGGGGCACATATCTGATCCAAGGGTTCTGGGTGGAGAGACTACAAGAAGCATTTTTTCTCCTTACGGTTTCCCTGGCAGCCAGCACATGGCAATCGTCGGCAAATCTTTCCATGGAGATGTCTCAACCTCCACTTGCCCATGATTCTGTTCTGGTCAGAACTGAGATTCAAAGTAGGCTCTACTGGTCAAACTCACTGAAAAGAAACTACTCTCTTCCCTCACTCCCTCCCTCTTCCTAGGAAGGAAGACACCTGTTACCCTCTCAGCCGGCTGCAGTGGGCCACAGGTCTTATCCCGGCTGTTTGCCTTGAGGGTGGGGGATGGGTGCCATTCCTAGCAGCAGGGCCTAGTAAATTGTGGTTTTTGTTCTGGCGTCTTCATCTTTCTGTCCCTTGCCCCTCTGGAGGATGCATGGCACTCTCCTGGTCTGCAGATCCACAAAGCAGGTCCCCCTGTCAGCTTTTTGCCCTTCCTCCATTGTTTTCTGAGAGAGTTGAGCTCTGCCTACCTACTCAGAAGCCATCTTCTCCTGACCTTTCTCTGAAAACCATTCTTAATGCCTTAGGCATAAGTATACATAACGTATCTAAATCTGTAACGCATAATATTGTATTATTGCTTATTTACATGTCTGTGTTTCCCAGGAGGCCACATATCCATCATCTTGATTGACATGCTATGATGATACGATATTTTATATGCTTCATTTCATAGATATGAGTAAATCAACTTTAGGGCTTGTTGCCCATAACTACTTCCATCAATTGTTGTGGTAGGTACAACCTTTAGATCAGCTAATATTATTCTTATTTTTCCGAGAAGGAGACTAAAGATGAGGAAACAATAGTTATAGGTTTTTTATTTTCTTTTTGACTAAAGTCACACAGGCAGTAGAAGCATAAGTATATCAAATTCTAAATTCTGGGAATTTCCATGTAACAAACTAAGTTTGTTGTCCACATGGTTAGAAGATGCTGTTAAGAGAACATTCATTGTGCATACAATCAGTAAAAGGTAGCTGTCCATACTGCTATTATTAGCACTGTAGCCCAACAAAAGGGAGGTAGTTTAACACTATAGAATTTTACACTGTTAAAATTTAATGAATATGGAAGTTACCATGACATAAGGAAATATGTATAAAAGAGCAAACTACAAAATACAAAATAATACTTATACGCTAATTAAAATTACAGACAACTTTATGTATGGTACATTAATAAAACATTGAAGACAGCTGTGATGAAAAGAATCAAAGAACTGTGATTTTAGGTAACACATTTGAAGTTCATCAATTTCTCTGTAAGAGTACAAACTTGCTTGAGTTCAAACTTAGGTTTAAAAAAAACCACAACAGGAATGTGTATAAATTTCTAAAAGTGATGGTAACATCCCAGACCTTCTTCACATTTAAAGTCCTATTTCTTCTCTGGACAAGATAATAAATTACTGTTGTTTTTTTAAAGAGTTGTTTGTCTACTTATTTACTTTGTTTGCTATTGGGAATGGAAGCATTTAAAGGCAGATATAAAACAGTATAATTACTGACATGAAGTTTTCTTTGAAATGGAACCATTTAAAATGTCTATTCCACTTAAAATCAATGTAGTTTATCTTAATGTTTCCAATTAGCATAAATGATCAACACATTATGATGCTAACTACTGTACTCAAAAGTTAAATTAGGTTAACAATTTGTCAAGATGAAAACAGTCAATGTATACAGAAAAGGAATTTATTTCTTTAATCGTATTCACACACATACATGAGGAGGGGGAGGGGAAGGGAGAGGAGGGGAAGGGAGAGGAAGGGAGGGGAGGGAAGAATGGACACTCTTTAACAGAACCACAAAAAGAATAGTGACAAAAGTTATTACCAAAAAGGAGTAAGAATATTTGACAAGAGCAACAGTAGAGACTCAAAAGGACTATTTGTGCTCAGATAACTAACTAAAAGGTAATCTGCTAGAGGACGTCCAGCTCACAGCTTACCTAAGTTCAGACTTCCACCTGAAGGCAGTTCTAACCATGTTGAGGCAGGTCAGTATAGGAAACAAGGAGAGGCACCTGGTCAGAACAAAGCCGTGACACTGGAGCTGGGACCCACCAAAGCACATGGGCAGAAGAGCCCACCCAGAACCTGGTCACGAGGTCCATTTGAAACTCCCGGGCTCAGAAGAAGCCCCAGATAACTCCAAACAGACAGGCCTCCCTATTGGGTCCCTAAAAGCTGACAGGGACCTCCTGAATGTTTACAGTATAAACCAATAGGGGGGCAGAAAGGCAACCAACCAGAACAGCCAAGAGCCAGGGTCCCTCCAAAACAGGGAAGGGGGGAGAAAGAGGCCAGCCCTAAGCGGGTCCCAGCCCCAGCCCACGTCTCGCCCTGTAGCACTCCCACACCCATGTCTTGGGTGTCTGCTTTCCCTTCTTCTCATTTATCAAGAAACCCTTTGGCTTTTCTCACTAAACTGGCACATCTCTGAATTCTTTTTTGCGATGCAGCCAAGAGCCTAGAAACCCAGCCTTGGGCAATGGCAACACCAACTCAGGAAACAACTATGTTCCATTCTTTTCACATTAGAACAGAACAAAGGCCAACAAATGGAAAGAATTCTGTTTATTCAAAAGTACCTTCTATCAAAGAAAGTTCAGAAAAGTGACCTTGATTGTACAGCTATAAAACCTAATCAGGGAAATCAGAAGCAGACATTAGGCGAGCGTGAGTGGGAGGCTTTCCTTCCAGACAACAACAGCTGATAGCACCTGAGATGTCCACGGTTCGAGCACACCAATGGTTAGACCCAGAGGCAAATGGTGATATTCTGGATGAAAATCCACATTTTAGCTAGGTTTTCATAATTTAAAGGGTTATTGAATATTTTTTTTCTTTTCTATGTTGGGATCCTAAAGTTGTTTTTTCTTTAGAAAGAACTATTTTAGTACCTATACTCAATATCCACCATGGTAAGGTAGGAAACAATAAATCACAGAGAAAGCCTTGATGAAAAATGCTCAGGTATAATCAAAGTAGGAGGTATGTTTCTAAGTTTGTTTTAAATTGCTGCTGGGTAGGTTTATATGGCATTTACATTTGTAATGAGGCAACTGTCACTTCATGTTTATATTCTGTGGCTATTAACTTTAAAATTGTTATTGGAAATTAGCTTCTGTGTTTATTCCACATTTGCTGTCCTGGTGTCCCAATTACTCTTCTCTATTAATTTTAAGGAAGGCCAGTTAGGTTAAGTTGACAAAAATCAGTGGAATTTTTTCATATATAATTCACAAAATAGAGACATCAGCTTCTGAATCTATTTACATTTTAAGTCTAACTCCAAGATGATCTAATTGTGTTGAAACATCCATTCGGCTGATAGTAGATAAATGGCTCTCTTGTGACTAAGATCTGTCACAATGGTAAGAAGTGGCCAAGCTGTTTGATCAAGGGGCATGGCAGAGGTTAGCTAATGCAGAAAGAAGGACAAAAGTTAGAAAAAGGGCCACCCTAGAGAAAGTGGGAAGCAGTTTCTATTGGAAACAGACTTATGAATAGACTGCAGATTTAAGTCTCTGGGACACATATTTAATGGGTATTGTGCTAATTATAGGTTCAAATAAAAGGAGTAGAAGAATCATAAGTAAGGAAATTATAAATGAGTCTAACTCTGTTACATTGGGGAAACAGGTTAACATATATTTCCAGGTAAGGCCCACTGACAGGGTGCCTATTTCTTGGGGTTGTCTGCCCTGCCTATAATGTCCAGATGTCTCTAGAACTCTGAAAAGCACTCCTGTTTTGAGGCTGTGTTTACTGTGGCAGAGAGTGAGATCCACCTTGGACATGCGTACTCATAATTTTTGGAACAACCTCCTGATTCACTTTGAAATCTCTTAGCCATAAAAACTCTTTCATGTTTAATATTTTCCCCTTTTTGTCAAGGTCTTTTTTTCCAAATGTATCACTAGTTAGCTCTTGGTAATAATCCCTTGGTGCCGGGGAGGTGTATCCCTGGGAGTCATGTCCCATGTTGGGGTGAAGGTAGTGAGTTTATATGCTGAGTTTGACTTAGAGAGATGCCACATTTGAATAACAAGGAGGTTTTCAGGAGTTAACTCATGGGCAATAGATATTATTAGACTAAGTTTCAATTTTACAAGAATAGGTTCAAAAGTACAAGCATTAATATCAAGGGTTTGGTGTAATGGTCTGTTTTCTTAGGCACTGCCTATGTACCCTAGAGATTCTTGCCATTCTGTTGGAGAATGTAGCAGGACTCCCAGAATGGGAATTCAATATTTTGTTCATTATTATGTGGGTCTCCACCCACTGAGATAACACCCCATGACCACATGAACACATTCATATTCCATAGAGTATGTCAAGTTCTTTGATGATGCTTTAATCCATATTTTAATCTTTTTATGATCTGATCTTCCAAATTGTCATTATTGTCCTTATTTCACTTAGGTTCATATAGATTGAATTTCAAACTCAAATAGCCAGTGAGTGAGCAAAGGTAGGACTCAAACCCTAATCTGTCTGATTCTTTGATCAACAGAATAAAGAGTGATCAACAGAAAGAACTCTGTGAATACAGAGGTCAGTGTACCATCATAGTTCCAATGCCTGCAAGGGATTAGGACAGGGTGGAATGGAGGCAGAGTGGGAGGGTTTGGGAGCTGGATTGATGAATTAAGTTTCCCTTGATGGCATAATTCATGCTAGGGAGCTACTTGGTTAAACATTCTTAAAATAAATGCAAATAAAACTTAGGAAAAATGGAATTAATTTTTGAACCTTAATGTTAGGAGGCGCCATATCAGTGCCAAAGTGCTAGTTAATTTAGGGCTGATAAAAAGAAGCACAACTGTCATTAGATCAGGAAATGTCTAGACAGGGAGAATGGTTAAAGGCATATATCTTTGGCTAATTGCAACAAAACTGGCCATCAATCTATGAATACCTTAGGCATACCAGGATAGAGCCCAAGGAAAGAAAACTCAAAAATCATCTTTTCAGCCTAAGAAACAAAAGAAAAACAGGTTCAAGTATCATCTTCAGACCTAACAGAATCTGCTACTGGAATGCTGAAACTTTCTACCAGAATCCTTCACAGTGGCAATATATGCATTTAGACTGAAATGGACTGGGCCCTCTTACAACCTCTCCTAAACTGTCCACTAGGATGCATAACGACTTTCAAGTATTCAACAAGCCAGCACACAAGATGATTCTGAAACTTGAAAAGGCATTGGTTTTCCTGGAAGTAAAGAGGGAAAGCAGCCAAAAAGAGCATAGAAAACATGAAGGCTGGCTGCTCTAGTCTTTGCACATTACCAGCCTGGATGTTTAGATGGCGATCTTCAGGAATCGCCGTGGATACTTTACCACTTTTGTCTTCAAAGGAAGTGATTTAGGACTCAGGAGTCCTCCAGTTGCCTCCAGTGGATGTAACAACTTTCAAAAAGCTGAGAGTTTCCTAGCGTATTTACTACAGAGGTGTCTCAGGTATGTTTTGGAATTAGAATATATACAAAGTTAAATATTTCTGAAATTCACCCTTTAAAGTCAGGGCAGAGGTAAACACTGCAGTGTGCAGTACTCTCCTCAGTAAGTAAGGAAGACGGCGGGAGGCACTTAGGCACTAGGCCGCTGTTCGCAGGGTAGAAAGTGGACATCTCAGTAGCTTAAAACGGCAGCAAGTTCTGCCTATGGGAAGATGCGCTCAGGGTTTCAGCGCACAGCTCCAGCAGCTCTCTCTTGACGCAAGACCCCTCTACCCTACAGCAGTTAAGCAAGGGAAATATCATTCTAAATGTGGATAAAAGGGTGGCCTTTCCACACATCCATTAGAGAAAGTAGGCTTCTAGGCAAACTGCAAATTAATATTTAGAACAGAATTAGGAGACAAAGGGCAAGTGATGGTCCCAAGGTGCTGGGGCATAAAGGTGTGGGACAAGAACTCCTCCAGCACACGTTTGTATGTAGAGGTTGCTCCTAAGCTATGTGTTTACAAAGTGAAGACAGCTGCTAAGATTTCCATCTTCGCAGGGATCTACTGAACTCTACAAGCAGGCGCACAGCTGCCTAAGGGACACGCTCACCGCCAACTGCCAGGTGCAGCTGATTGCACTCTTTACACAGTTGCCCTCTTCCTCTGGCACAGTTCATGGGTATTCAGCTTTTTTTTTTTTTTCCAAAGTAAACTTTATTTCAAATTCAAAAAATAAAATAACAGACAAAAGGCAGCTCCACTAGTTTATAGAAGCATTACTCCAAAAAATTCTGTCCAGGCAGTTCTATCTCTTTTAATCCTAAAAACAAACTCAATTGTCCCTCCAGTGTTCAGAAAGATACACAGATGAGTACAGACTGCTTAATTACATGATCAAGGTCTCCTTGTTAATGAAGAAAAGGAAGAAGAAGAAAAAAATGTTTAATCTCTTATTCACATCTCATAAAACTAAATCCCATATTCTTTTTTGACCTTAAGCATTAGTATAGTAGTTTCTTTGCTTTTGCTACAAAAATATTACAATATTGTTAACTAGAGTCTATAAGTTCAATGAGTTTTATTTTTCCCATGTATCACCAGATTCTCAACACCTTGTGGTAGGTGTATTTAGATTATTAACCACAATCCTCATCTATTGCCAAAATCACTGTTATACAGTCCCGAGATTATCCTCCAACTGTCCTCCAAGTAACCTCCCTACACTACCTATTTCAGCCACAGTCACATCCATAAATCAGCAGTGTTTGTTACACTCATTTTAATGTGCTACCATCAACTCCATCCACTACCACTTATTCATAATTGATCTTCTTAAACATTCTACATAATCTAGCATTAGCTCCACCTTCTCAACTCACATCCTGCCTCCCACCAACCTATACTTCATAGTCTAACTCCATAAGTCTACTCAATGTATTTAGTTCATATCAGTGAGACCATACAATATTCATCCTTCTGTGTCTGTCTGGCTTATTTCTCTCAACATAATGTCCTCAGGGTTCCTCCATGTTGTCATGTGCTTCCCAAGCTAATTTCTTCTTACAGATGAATAGTATTCTATTGTATGTATATCCCATATCTTGTTTATCCATTCGTCAGTTGACAGGCATTTAAGTTGCTTCCATCTTTTAGCAATTGTGAATAATGCCGCTATGGACATCGGCGCATGGGGATTCATCTTGAAGCTATGTTCTCCAACTAAATAGCAACTGTTTTCAGTATGAGAATAACTCTTCAGTCAAGAAACTATGAGTAACCATGTCCTCCAGATAGAACTTCTAAATATACTAGTAAGATAGAATGGGAGGTAGTTACACCCCAGGCTCCTCAAGACAAAGTACAATTTGGAAATTTGAAAACCAAAGTCAAGGTTTGGACTTAAGTAATTAATTCAACCATAGCAAACTTGAAAGCATGATTATAAGCCATCTATATCAACTATCTATAACTATCTATCTATATCTGTATCTACATCAATGTCTATATCTACATCTACATTTATCTATGTATCTATCCACCTTTCTATCTATCCATCCATCTCCAGTGTTCTTCCTGCTTCCCTGATTCCAAGTGCAGAATGAAATTGGGGGCAATAGACTTAAGCTGCCTCCTAGGTTTGGAACTAGCAATGCAAGAATGGAGAGCAAACAGACCCTGCCATTCACTCCACAGGCTTGCAGCTTGAAAGCAGTGTATACTGTCCATCTCCTCACGCCTAAAATACCTAGCCTCCCTCAGTCTCAGCAGTAATTCCAGATCAGG
The DNA here is from genome assembly GCA_026826555.1 of Tolypeutes matacus. Lineage (NCBI taxonomy): Eukaryota > Metazoa > Chordata > Mammalia > Cingulata > Chlamyphoridae > Tolypeutes > Tolypeutes matacus. The sequence continues at coordinate 9,272,271 of JAKSZT010026446.1, read as the reverse complement.
AAGCATCTCTCCAGTGTAAGGTCAAGCTGCAGCAGCCGACACCCAAAGGCTCAACTCAACAGCCTCTTTAGCTACCCATGACCTTGCTAAAACCTAAACTGTGGCTCTGCCCATAAGTAGCCACTACCTCTGTGAGGATGACTCCTTAACCTAAGTATCAACAGCTCAAGTCAGGAATCTTAGGGAGATTCAGAAAAAGAAATAAATGTAGGGATGAGGAAAAAAATATCTTCCCTATAGGACAAAGTTCTTAGGTCTAAGTAAAAGCCAAGGATAACAAAAACCCTGAAGAATTTGTTCACAAGAGCGTGAAAGCATTTTTACAAGGTACAGCCAACACTGAATGTGGGACCCATTGCCAAAAACATGAGGCCTAAAGGAAAAAAGGAAACTGAACGGATTTAAAACTTAGTAGATGGGAAAGAAAGGCCTCTCAAGTAAGACCTGGTGACTGGGTCACCATTACAAAGTTTTAAACTTGGTAAGAAGGCAGATGAACTGTACTATCTGAAAGAGGTGACAGATGCTTTGGTAGCTTTTTGCCCCAAATATGGTAAGTGTATGACACTAATACTAACTTTTTCTTAGAAGAGTTCCACCAACTGAGCTTAATCCCACAGGATGTGGACTCTGGCTACTGTCACTGATTGACTGGCATCCTAATAAATGCCATTGTTTTCTCTGTCCACCTTCCTTTCCTCAGAATTTACATTGAGTTTTTGCTGAGCTCTTCTATCTTTTAAAATATATGTTACCAAATTAAAGTGGATAAGCAATTTTTAAAAAAAGTGGGAACCTTAGGGACACTTGGTGTTGAATTAATTCAACTCCTGAGATTCTGACAAAAACCACATTTACTTGGTGGAATAAAGCTGTAGAAGCAGCTCAGGCTGCAAATACTAAGCGATCCATCTAAACTATAAGCTGCACGAGAGCAGGAACCTTGCTCACTGCTGTCTCTCAGCACCTAGCACATAGTAGGTACACCCTAAGTATCTCTGAGTGGATGAGTATTCTTATAGGAAAGACTACCATCAAAACGAGTGGCCGAGCTCAGCAGCCACCAGAAGTTGTACCACACCCTTCACGTAATGTCTGTCTTGCTACAACCACAGATTATTATATTTATTTTATTACTCACCACCATGTGCTGATGGCCTCCCTTGAACTTTGTAAAATGCTAAATGTCCCAAATATGGACACGGAGTCCTCATCAGAACCTTTAAAATATACATCAACGCCACTTTCAGATAAGGGAACCGATGATTCAAACTCAGGTTGGAGTATGCCAAATCTCATTCACTTTCCACCATAGAGCAACTTATTTTTCGGTTTGTTTTGTGATTCAGAGAATGTCCCCGGAATCAGAGATAAAGAGGTTGATCCCTGGAGGTAAAGGGTGGCTGCTGATTCTGGTATCCTTACCTAGCACTATGATGCTGCCCTCCCGAGGGATCCACTTCCCTGTCCATCACATGGGGCTAGCAACGCCAGCTTCAACAAACTAAATGGATAAAATGAGGGAGTATGTAGGAGAAAGAGCTTTTAAAATTAAAGGGGCGTAGGTGCAAACCGGTATGCATGTTCTAAAATAAACACTTTCATTCACACACTCGTCAAACGCTGAGGGGAGAAGGAGGGCAGCTCCAGCGAACTGGCAAAGCTGCTGCGACAGCCCGAGACGCAGCGGGACAGCAGAGCTGGCAGGCGGGACAGCAGAGCTGGCAGGCAGCAAGGGTGGCTTGGCCTCGCCCTGACCAAGGACTTTACAATTACAGAAGTTGAGCTTAGTTGGGGGACCTTATTTGCTATGGTCTTCACATAAAAATTGAGGAAGAGAAAGCTTTTCTTTTCTAAAAAGAAAGCATGGGGTAAATTTGACTTTTCCCCTCAAAGAGGAATGAGAATGCTTTGAAATATATTAACTCCATCAGAGCGTTGTAGATAGAGGATTCTTTAAAATTATTTAATGTTTGCATTAGGGATAATTTTGCAAAATTATAGAAAAACTTTTAATTTCTTAAAATTAATGAATTAGAGTGAAAAGCAATTAAGACACAAATATATTTTAGCTGAATGTGCTTCAATCCTCTTAGTTCTCATTTCCTTGGGATCATTTTAGGTAGATTTATAGCAAAAAAATATTAAACTTCAACAGAGGCTTTTTTCTTAATTTTTTCCTTTCATATCCTTGACTACTTTCATATTTAAACCCTCAGTTTTAATTATACTTTCCTTTTTTTCAAGATCTCAATATTGAACTTTATCAAGTAGAATGGAAACCCTACATATCTTGTAAGAAAAAGTCTTCACCTTAGAAATCCACTCTAGGGATGTTATCTACCACAAGACTAAGAACATATTATGTATAATTTTTCTTTAGAATAAAATATCTTGAAACAATCCACACTTTGTAACTGTATTTTTTAAATAGACTTTTAAAAGGCTACTTTCAGCCCTGACATTTAAGTAATCAAATTATATAGTATGCTTAATCCCCAAATAAAATTGATGACTCTCACAAAATGATTAAAGCAACTAGTTGTCCCCGAACTTAAGATATGCTATGTTCTTTGATACGTCATCTCTGCAAACAAAGCAACTTTTCAAATTACTTTTTCAGCAACACTTTTTTTGGACACAGCAGGAAGCTGGCCAAGGCTTTTCTAGAAATGATTTCTTCACTTCTAAGAAGACACAGGATAGGGTGGGTCCCTTTTCCTCTTCTCAATGTGATGCCTGAAACTTGAAGAGCTGCCTTGGAACCAGGAGGGAGTTCAATCCGAGGGAAAAGCTAACGCACTGAGGATGGTACATCAGGGAAAAAGACAGATGCAGGTTCTTTTTTCTTTTTATTTTTTATTCTGATTTTTTTTCTTTATTACAGAAGTTGTGGGTTTGCAGAATGATCATGGTAAAACACAGGATTTCCATATACCAGCGTATTATTAACACCTTGCATTGGTGTGGTACATTTGCTACAACTGATGAACGCACATTCTTATAATTATACTATTAATGATAGTTCATGGTTTAACTTGGGGTTTACTGTTTGTATAGTGCAGTTTCATGGATTTTTTAAAAATTTATTCTATTACCATGTGTACAACTTAACATTTCCCCTTTAAACCACATTCAGATATATATTTCACTGTTATTATGTTCGCATTGTTGTGCTACCATTCCCATCATCCACTGCGAAAACATTTCTGTCATTCTAAACAGAAACATCGTACATTTTAAACCTTAATTTCCCATTCCCTATCCCCACCCCATCCCCTAGTAACCTATATGCTAGATTCTGTGAGTTCGCTTATTTTAATTATTTCATATTGGTGAGATCACACAATGTTTTTCCTTTTGAGTCTGGCTTTTTTCAATCAACATGATGTTTCCAAGGATCATCCATGTTGTCGCATGTATCAGCTTCACTCCTTTTGCTGAGCAATATGCCATTGTATGTATCCACCACATTCTGTTTATTCTCTCATCAGCTGGTGGACATTTGGGTTGCTTCCATCTTTTGGCAATTGTGAATAAGGTCACTATAATCAGTGTAAAACATCTGTTCAAGTCCCTGCTTTCAATTCTTTTAATTATATACCTAGAAGTGGGACTGCCGGGTCTTAGGGGAATTCTATAGCTCACTTTCTGAGGAACTGCCACAATCTTCCACGGGAGCTACACCATTTTATATTCCCACGGCAATGAACGAGTGTTCCTATTTCTCTGCATCCTCCCCAATCAATAACACAGTTTTACTGACTCCATGCTAACATGCACAGGCATGCTTAAATATTAGTATGGAGATATTGAAATTGCTGTATTTATGTTACTAGAATAAAATTTTTTAAAAAAGAGGATCCTATATCACAGTCGACCCTATTGTAAACAATGGACTATAGTTAATAGTACAGTTATAAAAATGTACTTTCATGAATTGTGGCAAATGTACCACACTAATGCAAGGTGTTGATAACAGGGTGGTATTTGGTAATTCTGTATTTCATGCATGAGTTTTCTGTAAGCCTACAACTTGTCTAATGAAAAAAAGACAAAAAAGGAACTGCCCGTTAATGGGAAGTTCAAAATGATGTTTTTTTCCATGTGTATTTACAACATCCTTCAAAAATGTGCAAGAACCCATGACTATTCCTTCCAGAAATACATCCTAAGGAAATAATTATACATGTGGCTCAAGATATATACATATAGATATTCACTCCATTATTATATCTACAGAAAAATACTGGAAACAAACGAAGAGTTTAGTGCCAGGAAATGGCATTATTTGAAATTTTTATTCTAGTAATATATATACAGCCTGAAATCTCCCCTTTTATTCACATTGAAATATGTACTTGCTGTTGTCAAAATTACTCACAATATTGTGCCGTCACCGCCACCCATTACCAAAACTGTACAATCAGTCCAAATAGAAATTTTGTATAATTTAAGCATTAACTTCTCCTTCCCTACAATTTAAAAAATCTTTTCCTCTTCCCATTGCCAAACCGCTGCATTAAGTACTGTGAAAAGAAATCCATGGCTTGGGAAGCAAATGAGCTTGTGGATCCAAAAAGCAAAAACTACTCCTTTAAGCCTAATGGAGTCATTTCAGACAAATATTTAATTATTGCCTAGGACAGTTCGAAGTTCTTTTATGAATCCCCAAAAGAGAAAGATCATGTTTTTGAACTGATCCATTCCTGTGGGTGTGACACCCATTTGATTGGACAACTCCAGTGAAGAGTTACTCTTTTTATCAGACCTCTTGCTGGGTCTGATAAAAACGGAGACACAGGAAAAGGGAGCCCCACCATAAGTGATCCTGCAACGAGAGAGAAAGGACTCCACATTCACCCACAGCTGAGCTCAAGGAGAGAAGCCCCGAGGATTCAAGACCTGAGGAGATGAGCCGTATGCCTGAGAGCTTGCAGCAGAATTCAGGAAGAAAGCAGAGCAGCCGAGACTGAGAGGAAGCAGGGCAAAAAAGAAGACTTATGCCTGGTATGCCACAGCTGAGCTCCTGGAGATGGTAGGTTCTGGAGGGGAAGGCAGAGACCTCGGCAGACATGCTTTGCCACGTGGCAGGACCCTGAAAAGGCATCTCTGCTGATGCTTTGATTTGGACATTTCATGGCCTCGGAACTGTAAGCTTTTACCCTAAATAAATCCCATTTATAAAAGCCAACCCATTTCTGGTATGTTGCAACAGCAGAACTTTGGTAAACTAAGACAATGCCTAAATGTAATTAATGCTCTTTTATTTTCATCTTCCACTTCTGCCACTTCAGGACCTGCAGGCTCTATGTGTAACAGATTGCCAGATTCGTTGTTCAATTGTGTTTCAACATTTACTGTAGGTGGATTGCTAGAATGTACAGAAGGACACCTAATTAAGTCTGTCATCATCATGCACTGCACCTTCAAACAGATGGTCAGCTAAAAGTCCAGCGCAGAATTCAAAGGTTCCATGGAAAGTGTTTATCCAATTGTCAGAGGACACATGTCAGGAAGACTTGTCAGGCTCTCACTGATCAACACATTCCTTCCTGAGAAACAGGAGAAATCAGTTCTTCTGAGTATGAATAAGACAAAACTTCAAGACTCATCATATCCCAGCACACAAAGAGATCTATTTGTAAGATAGCTGGCATGACATCTGTAATTTGCCATCATCTCAGTGTAAGAGAAAGAATGTGGTGACATGAAAGAGTTTTACTCCCTCCTGAATTCATTCATCCACTTACTCAAACTTATTAAATAATGAGAGTTGTTAATATGTATTAAAGACTTTTGTTGTGCCAGGTACTATGCTTATCAGTTTTACATTTTCCCCTAATCCTCATTCCAAGCCCATGAGGATCTTCATATCAGAGATGGAGGGGTCCACAAGGTTTCATTCTGTGCCAAGCATTTTGGAAATACGGAAATGCAAGATATGTGTGTGTCATGATGCCGATCCTTGTAGAAAGTAACCATGTAGTATGAGAAAAAAATATTTTTAAGGAGTTATAGTACAATGAGATGGTGTGAGCAAAAATTAAGTTAATTTTAAAATGATTACTCTAAACATGCAGTTGAGTATATCCTACATTCCTAATACCCTTTAACCTTCAGAGTCTCTGCGATAGGTTCTTTGATGACCTTCATTTTGTAGATGAGGAAACTGAAGCATACAGGGGTGAATTAAATTGTCAAAAGTTATTCGCTAGTAAGTAATGAATGCTATGAGGGAGCATTTACCAAGTGTTGTAAGAACATAAAGAAAAGAGCAATTAACAATTCGAGGGCCTCACTTAACACTTCACATAAAGTTGACATTTGAACTGAGGTTTGAAAAAAAAAACGTGAGTGGGAGTGCACCTTGATAGAACGGGCAAACATTTCAGCCCTAAGGAACAGCAAGTGGACAGGCCTGGGATTCTCACAGTTCAGGCAGCAATGGGTAGGTCCGCGATTCTTGAGAAAAGGGTAGGTGAATGTGGCAGAACATGAGAATAAAGGTTATAAATATAGTTTGGGACTAGATATTTTAAGGGTCTTACAATTTTTTTTTTTTACAAAATCTAGTTTTGATAACACAATGGCTCACAGCTCATACTCTGGGAAATAAACACTTCTAGGTTTGAGCCCTAGCTCAGTCTTTATTAAATATGTCTCCTTGGACAAGAAACTTCACCTACCCACTGTTTCTTCATCTGAACGATGGGAATAAAAATTGTTATTATTTCACAGGTTGTTAGCGACCAATGATATAGCACTTGTAAAAGACATGTTATTTAGATGTAAAAAGTGAAACTAGTTAATAACTAGTGACTAATAACATAGTATATAATATTAGGGAATAATAACCAGTTAAATGTTAGTTATTCTCTTTATTAATATGGATATTATTATCATGGAAGAGACAGACATGGTCTGCAGCTGGTGGAAAATAAAATGTAAAAAAAAAGTCATCATATTAACAGATTGAAGGGAAAAAACCACATGATCATCTCAATTGATGCAGGAAAGGCATTCGACAAAATCCAGCATCCTTTTTTGATAAAAATACTTCAAAAAATAGGACTAGAAGGAAAAGTCCTCAATCTGATAAAGCATATATGAAAAACCCAAAGCCAACATCATACTCAATAGGGAAAGGTTGGAAGGTTTCCCTCTAACATTGGGAAGTAGACAAGGATGCCCACTGTCACCATTGTTATTCAACATTGTAGTAGAAGTTCTAGCTAGGGCAAACAGACAAGGAAAAAAAAATTAAAGGCATCCAAGTATGAAAAGAGGAAGTAAAACTCTTGCTGTTTGCGGATGACATGATCCTGTACTTAGAAAATCCTGAAGGATCCACGACAAAGCTACTTGAGCTAATAAATGAGTTCAGCAAAGTCGCAGGATACAAGAGCAACATGCAAAAATCGGTAATGTTTTTGTACACTAGTACCGAACAATCTGAGGAGGAAATCAAGGGGAAAATTCCAATTTACAACAGCAACAAAATTACTCAAATACCTAGGAATTAATTTAACCAAAGAAGTTCAGGACCTATATGCAGAAAACTACAAAACAATACTAAAATAATAATAATAATAAAAGACCTAAACAAACGGAAAGACATTCTGTGTTCATGGATTGCAAGAATAAATATCGTGAAGATGTCAATCTTACCCAAACTGATTTATAGATTCAATGCAATCCCAATCAAAATTCCAGCACCCTACTTTACAGAATTAGAAAAGGCAATTACCAAATTCATTTGGAAGGAAAAGTGCAATCGAATAGCCAAAGCATTCTGAAAAAGAAAAGCGACTTGGGAGGAATTTCATTGCCTGACCTTGAAACATATTATAAAGCTACAGTGGTCAAAACAGCATGGTACTGGCATAAAGATAGATACATCGATCAGTGGAATAGAATTCAGAGTCCAGAAATAAACCCTCACCTATACAGTCAACTGGTTTTTGACAAACCTACCAAGCCCATGTTAATGGGACAAAACAGTGCCTTCAACAAATGGTGCTGGGAGAACTGGATATCCATAACCAAAAGAATGAAAATGGACCTCTATCTCACTCCCTATACAAGAATCAACTCAAAATGGATCAAAGACCTAAATATAAAAGCCAGGACCATAAAACTATTAGAAGAAAATGTAGGGAAACATCTTCAAGACCTTGTAGTAGGTGGTGGTTTCCTGGATTTTATACCCAAAGTATGCGCAACAAAAGAAATAAAATAGATAAATGGGACCGCCTCAAAATTAAACACTTTTGCACCTCACAGGACTTTGTCAAAAGGGTGAAAAGGCAGCTGACTGAGTGGGAGAAAATATTTGGAAATAACATGTCCAATAAGGTTTTAACACTGAGGATATATAAAGAGATCTTACAACTCAACAATAAAAAGACAAACGACCCAATTAAAAAATGGGCAAAAGACTTGAATAGACTTTTGTCCAAAGCAGAAATACAAATGGCAAAAAGTACATGAAAAAATGTTCAACATCACTAATGATTAGGGAAATGCAAATGAAAACTACAATGAGATATCATTTCACACCTATCAGAATGGCCACTATTAAAAAGACAGAGAACTACAAGTGTTGGAGAGGATGTGGAGAGATAGGAACACTTCTTCACTATTGGTGGGAATGCAGCTACTGTGGGGGACTGTTTGGCAGTTCCTAAAGAAGTTGAATATAGACTTGCCATGTGGCCCTGCAATACCACTACTGAGTATATACCCAGAAGAACTGAGAGCAATGACATGAACAGACATCTGCACATCTTTGTTCATAGCAGCATTACTCATGATGCCAAAAGTTGGAAACAAATGATGTCCATCAACAGATGAATGGATAAACAAACTGTGGTCTATTCACACGATGGAATATTATGCAGCTGTAAGAAGAAATGAAGTCGTAAAGCATACGACAACATGGATGAACCTGGAGGACATTATGTTGAACGAAGCAAGACAGACACAAAAGGACAAACACTGCATGATTGCGTTACTATGAACCATTGAACTGTGTAACATATTCTATGATTCAAAAAAAAATTGTGTATCCCGAACATTTAATTGAGAAATTTATGTTTTTATTCAACTATGTTTTCTTTGCATATTTTAACTGTTTATATTTTCAATTACTAAATGTACAAAATAAAGTTAAAAAAAAAAAAAAAAAAGAAGAAAAAGGGCTCTGTTCTCGGCTCCAGGAATTGGGCCTAGCAAGTACAGCATCCAGGTGGGGTACATTTGCTCACACTTAACAGCAGTAAAGGAATGAGAGAAGCAGTGTGCCTGCCGAGGCCAGGTGAAGTCTGACTCCGTAATGCTACTGAGGGGCCAAGCCAGCAGGGCTTGGAGTCCAGGAAGCAAGATTTAGTTCTACATGAAAAAGGACTGAGAAAAAACAAGGATGTAGGAGATGAGGCACTGACGGGACTGACTGTAGGGAGATTTAGGTCAGGAGACCAGTCTATGGGGAGGCTGAGGGAAGCAACAAACGCTGGAGGGAATAAGAGAGACGCAGGGCTGACACAGGTTTGCTTTAGGGCACTAGTTCCCGGCAGGGCAAGCAACGCAACCAAATTCTGACTGCCCCTATGACGGCTAAGACGACTTCTCTCCTTCTTAGCCTCCACCAGACTCAGGTGAGGCAAATACATGGCTCAGGCCCGCTGGTTCCCAAGCCTGGCTACCCTGTGGACTCGCCTGAGAAGCTTTAAGACAGACCAATGTCCGAGTTCCACTTCAGCGACTGCGATTTAGTGAGAATTTCACGGCCTAGGCATCGAGGGCTCTGAACGCCCTCAGGTGATCATAATTTCCAGCCAAAATTGAGGATCACTGGGATAGGGCATCTGCTGTGGACCGTATTCTCATTTCCAGCCTACTTGCCATTGTTCCAAAGAATGATCAAAATAGATGGAAAGTTGTCCTGTGAAAAATGTTATCAACTTGAGAGTGATTAAAGAAATACAAAATGTATCCACTTTTAGGCATTAATAACTTTTTAAGCTGTGATGAGAGAGTGAGTGGGGGAAAGGCAAAGTTGTATATATGCACATATTGACAGTTAATTCATTTTTTCTAAAGAATGATCTGGGAATATATTATAATTTGTCTTCTTCAACTTCAGCGTTAAATATTAAACTCCCAATAAAAATCCCAATCTATGCATAGGTGTTCATATTATATGTAATTAAAGAACAAAAAATTTGAAAAAGTAAAAAAGAAGAGAAAATAGAGGGAAGGGAGAGAAAGAAAGCTAAAATGCTTAACAATATTAAAAAAACCCTGCTAACCAAATTAGGATTCAGTAGCAGCAATATCATACCATGTGGCTCAGAAAGAAAAAACTGTGTGAACTATCTTAATAGGTGGAAATATGTATAAGAAAAATGAAGCAAAGCCCACAATAATGTATTCTGATTAGTGCTTTGTAAAGGATGTTTATGGTAACAGATTGGAAACAATTCTTAATTTATCTAAATTTTAGAATAGGAGATGGTCATTTTTCCAAAAAAAAAAATGTACCACAGAGCTATCCTGTGTGTTTTAAATTATTAGATTTATACAAATTATATCCAGATACACTTAAAAATAATATGTCTAGTGCCTGAACTAAAAATCATTTTATAGGATATGGTAGTAAAAGGAAGATAAAAGTGTGGTTGTTACAAGAGCTCCAGTGGATATCAGGAAGAAATGGTAATCACCAGGTATTTTTCTTCATAGTTCTATTTGTATAATCCTTAAATGTTCACCCATCAACATTGACATTTAGTTACCGAAATCTTAGAAAATATACAGTAGAGATACATAGAAAGAGAATGTTCTGGGAAGCGGCTGTGGCTCAATCAGTAGGGCTCCCGTTTACCATATGGGAGGCCCCGGGTTCGGTTCCCGGGGCCTCCTGGTGAAGGCAAGCCCGCCCGCACGGCATGGTTAGCTGACCCAGCGAGCACAAGCAGCAAGGGGGGGATAAATGAATAAATAAATAAAATCTTTAAAAAAAAAAAAAAAAAGAAAGAGAATGTTCTGCATGTTTCAAAAATTATAGATTCAAGAAAAATTGAAGAGTAACAACTGGAATCTGACATAAACAAGAACACCATGAATCAGCTGATCTTATTTCCCCCAACTCTTTATGTTTGTTTAATAATTTAATTTTATTTACTGTTATTTTTAGGGTATGTGTGCTCGTTTGAGTCTTTTGTGGACCCCAGAAAATTATGTTCTTCAGCTAACCCATTCCTATGCATATAACCCTGCTGAATGAGGGGCCTTTGGGTTAGACCAAGTTAAGAGACCCTTTTGATTATATCATTTTGATTAGATCACTTCAGGTAAGGGCCTTTGATTAGATTGCAGGACCCAGGGTGGGTCTTGGACTCTTGCTGGAGTCCTTTATGAACCAAAGACTAAAAGCAGAGGTGCACAGAAAAAAAGAAGCTCAGAGAGAGGAGGAGAGGTGCTGGAGGCTGGAGACTAGAATCAGCAGAGCACAGAGGCATGGAAAGAGGCCTCCAGAGTCTAGGCCCACGGAGCTGCTCGAAGCTGAGGAGATGAGGGCCAGAGGAGAGGGGAGGGCATATGGGCACTGGGCCCTGCCGTGTGCCTGATCGCCCACAGCTGCAGCCCAGTGACACGGCCCTGATTTGGGCACTTCTCAGCCTCAGAACTATGAGCTTGTAACCTAATAAACTCCCATTGTAAAAAGCCAACACGCTTATGGTATATTGCATTGGCAGTCTTCAGCAAACTAAGACAGTATGGTTCCGTCTGATTAAAATTTTAAAATGGACAGGAAACTTATTTTTTATGCTGAGGTTATAAATCCAGTCTGTTGAATTCATCAATTATATTTAATGGCAAAGTGTCTACAATAACAATTTGTTAGTCACATTTATCAAAATGTGGGTGGGTATTTAGTTAACCAACTCTGAGAATGAACTTGGCAACAAATCCCTGAAAGCCCTGTCCAGATTTTCAAAGAAATATCATTCTATAGTGAGAAATAGCAATTTTGCAGGAATGATCGCTCAAGTGTTACAAAATGGAGAATGGGTTAAACTTCAATCAAATGCCAGATTGCTGGAAAGAACAATGACAAGGGACTGTCTTGTTGAGGAGATAAAAATATATGCTGTCAGTAAAAATTGTACTTATGTTAAAAATTACAGAAGGCCTGCTTTTTTTTTTAAAAAAAGAAAAAAATGCAAATGATGCTATAAGAAAGTGGAATATATATTCTTTAGATCAGTTAAAATCTAGACTTAACCTAGGTAGGGTTCTTGGGTTTTCCTAACTGTTATAAAGGTGGGATACAGGTTTTTGTTTGTTTGTTTTTAAAGATATTTTGGTATTTAATACTTAATAGCTGAGGAATGTGGTTTTAAATTTTGCAGGAACAGAATTCAGACCCTCTTGATTATCAATTCCACCCTATAGACCCTACTTTCTAACAAAACCTAATTGATCTGTTATATTCTGTGCAGTTTCACATTGTGAATATTTCATTCCTTATTTTTTACTTATTCAATTTCTTGACTCCTTTTCTGATTGTATCCTCGACATTAACCCATAAAAATGTGAACCAAAATGGTTTCTTTGATGTCGTTGCACTCTTTTTTCCCATTAATTTTATTTGTATCTCCTGTCACCTCAGCTATCCTTTCAGCCCTTCTGTAACATCCTGTTCCACCAAACACATGAGAGTTGCTCGTTTATTGTTATTGGATAGGTCTATGGTACATATTTTGTTCCTGGCTCTATTTTGACCCAGAAAATAGCCTGAAATAAGAACTGCAACGTGCAGTAACAGAGAGGCATCAAGTGAGAACTCAATAAAATAACTTAAAACATTTTAAGACCCTGGGGACAATGGATTCCGATTTTATTTTTATCTTAAACCACATCTGTCACTGTGCTTACTTGCATTCATCAGCTTATCTGTAATTTTAAAATGGTATTTTCATTTGCAAAACATCACTGCTGAGAAATTAATTTCCCAGTGCAACGCTGGCACCTGCCGTACCAGCCCGTGAGCAGGCCGCCTTAGAGCCTCTGCGGTGGTTTCCTCAGCAATTCCTTAACCTTTACAGACCTCAGTAACCTCAGCCATTAAATGACAGAGCAGAAAGCTAATTCCAGTATCAAGACCGCAGGAGTCAGGATTCTTACAGTGTGAACGAAGAGGCCAATACACTGAAAAAGTGCTTGGTTTACTATGAAACACTGCACGGTGAGCCAATCCATGAAACAACAGGCTCAAAGAAAAGGCATGCATTCATTAACTCACCAAATATTTATTGAGTACCACTCTGTCCCAGTCCCCCTACTAGGAGCTAGGGATATATAAGGAATAAAAAGATGTAGAGCCGATATGTTGGGGGGAAGAAAGACGATAAATAAGCAAACCAATACTTCAACAGTTATAGGAAGAAAATAAACTGGGGGACATGGCAGAGCAACAGCGGATGGGCTATATTTAGGTGGAAGAGTCAGGAAAGGCCTTTCGAGTGGGGTCCATTTGGGCAGTATTCTGAAGGATGACAGGAAGCTAGTAATGTGAGGAGGCAGAGGAAAAGCTTTCCAGGAAATGGGAGCTTGAACAAGCACACATTTCCTGTGTGACTGTCTCCTCGGCCCTGCATTCACTCTCCTGTCACTAACTGCCAGATTTCATGAAGGGGGCAGACTGAAAAATTCAGAAATGGAGGCAATAAAGAGAAATAACTGGAGCAGAACTGTCGCTGATTTCTTAGTGGAATTAGCTGATCTCATTTTGATATGCTGAGTTTACAGAGACAGTGAGACACTCCAAATATAAGTATAAATTACAACACTTAACTTTTATAAAAGTTGCCTGCTAAAACATTTGTGGAAAGCAAACTCTAAGAGCGTGTAAGATGGTGCAGAAACTGCTGGAAGCCAGCAAGAATGATTTGCAAATGAAAAGAACATGATATTTTCATTTTAACAATATCCCATTTCTTCCACCACAGAATGCATGAAAGACAGCTGTGGCAAAATTTTGGACAATATTCCAAAATATTGTGTAGATATTCCATATTTTAATATTTAAATTTTTTTTACTATACTTACTCTTATTTGGCATCAGTAGAGTATGAAATATTTTAATCAAATAGAGTTCACTAGTAGCAAGTTGCCCTATATAAATGGATGTTTATTTTCCACTAATTTATAAAACATCAAATATATGAAACAGTAAAACTAAATGACATGAATGCTTTGATGACTCTGGCAGTTTGAGATTATTTTATGAATCCCAAAAGGAGAAAGATTATGTTTGTAAACTACTCCATTCCTCTGGGTGTGATAAGCTTTGATTGCATTAAATTCAGCCTAGGGACCTTTGATTAGATTACTTGATAAGAGCCCTTTAGGACTTTTGATTGGGCTAAGTCAGTGAGGCAAAACTCAGGTTGGGTATCCACCCCTTGCTGGGTCTGATATAAACGGAAAGACTGACTGAAACAGAACAAGAAAAGCAACCTCTGTCATTTTTGATCCTGCCATGTGACAGAAAGGAGAAGGCTCAAGCAGCTGAGGCCCCAAGGAGAGATGAGCCATTTGCCTGAGAGCTCACAGCTGAAATTGGGAAGAGAGGGGAACAGCCAAGACCAATATAGAAGCTCTAAGAGACAAGCCCTATGCCAGCTTGCAGCTGAAAGCGGTAAAAGCAGCTGAGCCTGAGAGAGGAAGCCTGGAGAAGAAGGAGAGACCAGGCAGAGATCGCCTGCCATCTTGCTTCAACACGTGGCAACTGACTTTGATGAGAATGCACCTATTATGGTGCCTTGAGTTTGACTTCTCACAGCCTTGGAATGTTAAGCTTTTACCCCAAATAAATACCGTTTATAAGCACCAACACATTCCTAGTCCTTTATATCGGCAGCCCATTGGCAGACTAACACGATGACTCTGAAGGAACCTGAGGTCACCACCAAGATCACCATTACCAATGTCTGCTTAGCTATGGCAGCTGGCACAGCTTTGGAATAAGATACTTTCTATGATTTATTCTCTAAAAGTTAGCCCTAGGTTTCAGAACAATTCAGGTTTCACAATGATTTTCATTTCATACTATTTTGAAAAGAGTCAACCCTTCCACAAGCATTCTTTGAATGCTTATTCTGTGCTAGGCACGATTATACTATACAGTCCCTTAATTCATTAAAAGACACGAATGAATGCAATTACTTCGTGATGCTCCGTGATCCACCGTTCTGAGACATAAGGGGGGAGGATCTTCAAGTTGGCCAGTTCACTTTAAATCCCAGTTCTGACACTTACTAGTTTTTGGATGGGCCTAGGACAGATAAGTCCTTAGCTTCACTTTCTTCACCTATAAAATATGTAAATAGTAGTTATCTAGATTCTGGAGAGAATTTAACGAGGTGGAGTTGTAATCTCTGACTTAACCTACTGGAAATGGCTATAAATCGTATATTGTAAATGGTAAGTGAAAGGTATGGGTGTGGGATATGTGGGGGTGTATAAAATATAGGGTCATATGCATGTTTCTATATGCATGTGTGTGTTGGATAAATAAAATAAAGTGCACACAAAAATACGCAATCAACTTGATTTTTGTCATTTTCTGTTTTCACTGCTGTTTCTTAGGTGGGTTAGGGAGGTCAGGGGTGTCCATGCGCTACCAGCCCCTGAGGGCTAGGATAGTTCTAGAAGCCATGAAGAAGGATGCCAGTCTCGTCAGGACAAGGCTGGAGCAGATGCTCCGTCTCAGCAGAGCCTTCCTGAGCCTGGGCATCTATCACAGAGGCTGTCAGCTGTAGTGACACTGTACACTTGAGAACGGATTTTACTGGGGTTGGAAAGTTCACGTTTTTGTTAGTTCACTACCTTTTTTGCTGTGGGCTTACATGACCTTTCCACAAGGACTTATGCTAACCATGCCTGAACTTTTGTGGGGGAACATTTGCAAACACTGAGATCATTTTAATTCTTAAACCAGGCTCATCATCCGCAAGGCCACATATTTCCTGGAAGGAGAAAGTGAAGTCAAAGCCTACAGGCATCTATCTGGCCAATGTCTCTAACTCTTGATTTTCAGCCCAGAAAGCACATTTCCCCACATGCACAGAAGCAGAATATATAATGAAAATATGTGTCCAACCAAAATTGGTGTCAGGGAGTGGATGTGGCTCAAGTGGTTGAGTACCTGCCTCCCACATGGGAAGTCCCAGGTTTGGTTCCCTGTGCCTCCTGAAAAAAAAAAAAAAAAAAAAAAAAAGAAAAATAAAAATCGGTGTCAGTTATCTACTGATGCATAAAATAATCACTCCAAAACTTAGTGGCTTAAAACAATAGTAATCATGTAATTATCTTTCCTGGTTTCTGTTGAACAGGAATTTGGGAAGAGTTTGGCTGGAGACGTCTAATTTAGGGACCTTTGTGCAGTTGCAGAAAGTTTCGTGGAAGCTCCACGAAAGCTTGGCTGGGGCATCTTCTCCCCAGGTGACTCACTCACATGGCTGACAACTGGTGTTGGCTGCTGCCCAAGGGCCTCAGTTCCTCTCCACAAGGCCTCTCTCCCCACAAGGCTGCTTCAGTATCCTCATGGCATGGCACCTGCTTTCCTAATTGCAGACAATTCAAGAGAGCAGGCAGATGCTGCAAAGCCTTCAGTGCATACCACGTAGGAGGGAAGGGAACATATTCCCACCTTTTGATAGAGGTGTTTCAACATTTCATTGTAGGAGCGGCACTAAAGCCAAAACAATTCATATCCCGCCCATGTGCAAAACATATAATAAACATATATGTCCAGCTCTGCAGTGAAATCTCACTACCCTTCTATAAAATTAATGCATCAGTAAAATCCTTTGACAGTTTAGCAAAATTCATGTTATCATCAGAAATTACTTTAAACATTCAGTGAATAACAAAAAATGCTTAGTTTATTCTCACTGTATTTTTATGAACTAATAATGATCAGGTCAGCGCTTGAGAACTCCAGAGAAATCTGTGGCTCACAAAGTTTCTTTAGTTCTCCTGAAGGGAAGCCTACTTTCAGGAAGATGAAGAAGTCTTGCAGCATTCAGAGATCTCCACAAAGCCAACCGTGGTCCCCCAGTTTCACTGGTGTGGTAACTCTAAGTGTCTAATGGCCAGGAATTTGGTCATTTTGCAGGTCAGAAGGGAAGGGCAACAGGGCCTGGCAATGACCATCTGCCAGCCCCCCGGAGAGCTTGAAAATGATATGCATGGAACTCCAAAGGGGGGTCCTTAGGCCTTGGCTGCCAGCTGAAGTCTGGGTGTGTCCTTGTGACTGGACTTTCATGTGCTACTGCAGAAGTGGGGGAGGAAAAACGAATCCAATATTTAAAAATACAAATCTGGGTAATAATACCGAGTGTGACGAATTTCCTGCATATGTCTGTTTTTGCACTCTCACTGCAACCCTGCTCCTCTCAAGCTCATATTGAGTCGTCTCTGCTGTTGTTTTTTCCTATGATCTATAATTACATAACTACAAAGATACATGATTGTTTTCAGGAGACATTCTAAACCCTTCATAAGTTCGTACTCACAGTATGCCCTGTACACCTTGAATTGGAGTTGCCTTTTCAAAGTCAACAAATGCTTTGGCAAACACATCAAAGCGTTCCTAAAAGCTTTCCCAAAAGGGGTCAATACTGGCTCTGCCCAAAGGAGGTTTTTGCTAAGAACTAGAAGAACCTGGGTACAATGCTATTTTAGGTATTAATTGGCCTTAAAGTATGGCACTCCTGCTATCATTGTTGTTAAGTACTAGAATATTTGAGGCTAATGAAACATTTCTGTTTCCAAGTATTCCTGATTTAAACTTAAAAGTTTCATATTCATTTCTTAAATATAAGAATATTAATACATTATGGAATTAAACAAAATATTTTTTCCTCAGCAACAATTGATCACATATAAAGTTAAAAATTTGGTACATGGCATATGAAACAATACATTTTGAACCTTAGTTGATAGGAAAAGTAAAAGAATAAGAACCAAGGGGCTCATTTTTAACAATGTAAAAATGTCAAAAGTAATTTCAGACATCAAGTAAACTGTAAGAATAGTTCCCTTATGCAGAAATATTTGAACAGTCACAATAAATTTGCTTAACATTGAATATTCTCTCTGTTGCCAACATCTGTACTAACAATTGTTTAGACTCATTTCAAAATAGGTCTTGTTTTGCAGATAAAAAGAATACATACGCCTGCCTTAACCCAATTAGTGAACTGTTTAATCTATGAATCACTAAAAATTGAAGTGTCAAACACAGAGAAGTATATTTCTAATATCAAATAAAGGATTACAAAAAACTTTCTTTTAATTTTGTCATGTCTTAAACATATATTAAAAATGGCAATATTTGGTGAGAATGCCTCTTAAAGGATACCTGATTGGACTACAGTATATAATCTTAGAATTTCAGTTGAAACTAAAGCAGAGAAAAATCTATACACATTTTTTCTACTTATCTAGATAAATGCAAAAAGCACCCCAAGATTTTTTATTTATTTACACCAAAGACATTAAATTCAAATTAGTATTATATTTACCTTTAAATGTTCAGATGTAATTTAGACAGATGTTCATTTTTAATAGCTAAGCTTAAATAGTAGGGAAACTATACCAATCTTACTATAAGAAATGAATAAAATAAAAGAAGAAATCAAAAGATATTACTTCAACCTAAAAATCCATGTACACATAAATATAACAAATAACACTCTGCTTCCACATGCCCAGACGCCTATTACATAGTCAACAGCCTGTTTTTATTCTCAATTTTTCCTCTTTGATCCTGTCAACTAATCATTTCCCAAGTTTTAAATGAAAGTACCAATTCAAACAGAAAAATATGTGCAAGGCTTTTCAAAGGCAGCTCATTATGAAGCATATACCATTAGTCCACATTCGTGGTCCTATAAGTCTTTGCATCAAATATGGGCAGGGCTAAATTCAGGAGGAGGAGAAGGAATAAGATAAGGTAGATAGCCTCGGATAGGAAAATGTATTATTTTTCTAGTAGTCCAATGACTGTCCCTCTGTCTTTTAGACAAAAAAACTCATTTGGAACTACTGCACGTAAACTTTCCCCTCAAAAGTACCAGGGTATAGATTCCCTGTGATGACCCCAAATTATGCCATTGTCTTCACTGTATTTACAAGTTAATTTCTAGTACTAGTTAATTCCTGAAATAGCCTCTGCTTTTCCCCTCAAATCTTTTATTATGAAAAACTTTAGACCTACACAAAAATTGAAAGGGTCTTAACCTAAGTTGACCAGTTGTCTATATTTGACCACATTGTTTTTCTCCATCCCCTGCCAAGAATACCTTGTGGGACTTATCTGTCACGGACCTCAGTTTGGAAGCCTGTACAGCATAATGTCACTGAAACACATGATTAGTTTTGCACTTATATTAAGAGTACAGTCCATTTATTAAATTGGAAATGACTTGGGGGTGGCAGAGTAAGATAGTAGGGTAAAGTGAAGAAAGGACTTTGATAGGCTCAAACCCATATTCACCTGATTCTCTTTGATGAATGGGGAAAATGGTTCGTTTATATCTGCTATTCCCCTGTATATATTTAATGAGCTGATTACTTTTGTTTATCACAGATAGCCTAGAGAATTTATTTTACTCTTTAGTCTTCCCTCATGCTCTTTATAAAGCAATTAAATTAAAATACATGTGGAAATTGCCTTATCTCATCAGATGCACTGTTCATTAATCCCCAGTTTGCCATACTTAATTTTAAAGTAGAATATACAAGACAAAGACTGTAAAATAAATACTTCGTAAAATGCGTCCCCCAATTTGTCTCATTCCTAAAGATAAAAAGTAGCCTCTGAGAGGACAAAAATAGAATTCGGATGCAAAATTTTCTTAATCTCATGACTTCATTTGAAGGTCTGAAAGAAACTCTCTGCCTCTCTATATTAGTATCCATTGGTAATTGAGCCTCTTCTGTGTTGCACTTCACTAAATTCTAAGGCAACTTTATAAGGTACATTATGTTGATTATAAATCCATGTTGCTAATTTGTTTATGGTCTAAAAGAAAATAACAGCATAGGGAACTGATATAAAATAAATGGGAAAGCCAAGATTTTGGAACTAGGGAAACTTTAACCCTTTGCTTGGTTAGTTATCACCTATGAATCTGGGCAAGTTATTTAGCCTCTTTGTAGCTCAGTAACTGAAGATAATTACCACCTCCAAGTATCATGGATTTCTTGAGATACTGTAGTTGGTGATTACAACAGGTAGCCTTTTTCAAGTACTTATTATATGCCAAACTTGGGGTCAATTGTTTTACATATACCATCTCCTTCAGTTCCACCCAGAAACCCTATGAGGTTGATGCAGTGATCTCCCCATTTTGGAGGCAGGTAAGTGAAGCTTCCAGAGGTTACGAAATTTCTACCTACTCACACGGCTAGTAGAAAGCCAATCTGATAAAGAAGTATCAAAGTCTTTGATAAGAAAGTAAGAGCTCAAAAAAGTCTCCAAAGGTAGATGTCATTAATGTTTCATGTGTTACGCACCTTCACAGGCAGAATCTACACTAATTCTCACAGCAGCCTTTGTGAGGTAAGTATTATGATACCCATTTTACAGACAAAGAGGTTAATGGCCAGAGCCTGTAAGTGACATGTTTAAGGCTGCAGAAACGACTTGCAACTATTTCACCTTATTTAATATGTTTGCACAGTTACTTATAATGTTTCCCCTGCTGGGACTGTCCTTTTTTCATATGGTAAATTCCCTCAAGCTGTAGCTAATAAATAGAAGGAAATATTATACAAGAATGTCTAGCTTATGGATGGCTGTTGCAAATAAGCACAAAAATTACCTCTGAGCTTCCTGGCAAATTAGACAAAAAAGGGAAAAAGCAGTGATAGCTATTAAAATGGTAAAAGGGGTAAGAAGTCTTAATGGTTCCATTTTAACAAGCTAGCCAAAGAGCAGCAGATTCATAATTTTATAACTCATGCTCCTTAGCAGTTCAGAGGGTTTCACTGATTTTTATTTAAAAAATAATAGACATAAAATATAGTGCATTTTAGATCTGAATCTCGTTACTAATTACATGCTTTCACTATTGTGAAATGAATAAATCACAATTTTGTACCATCTCACAAAATGATGAGAGTCAAGAGTTCAATGTATTCCATCACATTTTATTCATTAAAGATGCAGATTTCTGCCTGCCTATAAATATGATATGAGGAGTTAAATATATTGTTGCTTCTCATTTCCTACTGTAATTATTTCTCTGAAATGCATTTGAAGCCATGCATATTTTAAGAAAAAATAAATAAGTTAAAGGTGAATTAAAATAGACATTACTCTTCTTGAAGTATAAATATTATGAAATTCCTCAAGCTAAAAAAAACATTCTCTATCTGTATACAAGAATTTTTTAAAAAATGCAAATAATAATTATTCTAACTGCCACATTGTTACAAAGACATAACATTTTCTGCCTTTGATCCCTATAATTTTATTTAACTTAATGCTTATTTGCAAAGTCAATATAGCATTTACAAACTAGATGGATTCTTCCTTGATTTTTAAACAAAATATTAATTTAATATTTCAAATAGCTCTTTTAAGAACTTTGTATTTAAATACTTAATTACTTTATACGGAAATACATATACAGTAATCAAACACTGGCCACAATTTCAGCATTAAAAATATGACCTGTAAACACACATATTAATGGAGAAAATCAGTATTCTTTCATAAGCAACTAAGCACTGTATATACTCACAGTACTGTTGAACAACGAAAATAATCTGTGTAAATAAAGCTGGCAATTTTCATTCTGCCACTTGAGCACCATCTAAAACCATAGATGATGGCAACAGAGGAAAACAGTTGTGTGTCCTCAAACATTCAACGGACTAATTTTGATCTTCACTTTTGGCAGGTGATATTTGGCTTTAGAGAAGACTCTATGTTGGATTGAGACAATCCTTCAAATTTCACAACTGTTTTCCTGTCATGATCCAGAAAATATTTCTGCCTGCAAATTTTCTTCTAGATCAAATTCAGCAAAGAGTAGTCAGAGTGGATGGGGGGATTAAGTGACGTATGTAAAACACTTCAATTCTGCACATGGAAAATGCCCTAAACCAGTAAGCTTTAAAAAAGCATCAAGTAAGTGAGCTGTACTTTAAATTATCGTTTCTAACAATATCATTATTTTTATTCACAAAACCAATTCTATTTGAATAAAGTAAAAAATGTGCCTGTTCCAGAAGAATGCAAAGATATCTGGAAGTTTGTTCACAACTGAATCTGCAGTGTCTAGAACAGCATTTTCCCACTGCCATAAATATTTATTAAATGACTAACGGACCGACTGAATTAACTACTTAATTAATTAATATATTAAATAATAAGAAAATGATTTATAAAAATATAACTTTGAAAACCTTTTTAATTTTCCTTATCTAGTTTATGTGAAATTTTCTATTTTTAATTGATTTTGAGAAAGTTTAGTAACTTTGTAGGAAATAGAAAAAAATCAGTATCAATGAATGAATAAATAAAGCAAAAACATTATTTTGAAAAACAAATACAAAATTAAAATAGATTTAAGCTAATTAAGACAAAAAAAGGATCAGTTTCAGACATCAGAAGTTTTAAGTGTGCCCTGATTACTATCATCTAATATATTTTTATGACACCCATAAAAATATTTAAGAATATATCATCAAAAAATAGATAGCAGTGGACTAACTTCCAGGATCAGGATTTCTGACATCAGCCATCTAACTCAAAATGTAAAATTCCTCCCACCAAAAATCATAAATCAACGCTGGGGACGGACGAAAACGTGACATACATTTTTCAAATGCACAGCTCACATCACAGAAAAGTAAGGAAAGTCATCAGGGCCAAAAGTAAGGAGGACATGACAGCTGGTTGGTCAGCAGGGTCAACAGTCATGGCTACACTGGCCATCAGCTGCTCTTTTTAAACAGGAATCTTGGTCCTAGTCATTTCTCAGGGAAAGAAGTTAAGCTTTAGGCCCACACAGGCATGGATTTAGAATTGAAACCTCTACAGAAAGCCAAGTCCCTTCGAGGGTTACATTGTCGGGAAAACAGGACACCAGAAAAAGTTTATCTGTCAGGAAGAGATTTTTTTCTTTAAAGAAATCTATAAATTTCCAAAGAGAATGAACAGGTTTTTAAAAATCAGTAATATATGGCATCTGACTTCTCAACAGCAATACTAGGAGCTTGAAGGGAAGGGAAAAAAAAGAACAATGTCTTCAAAATTCAGTGGGAAAATTACTTCTGACCTAGGAAACTAATCCATCAGTTTTGGGGGGAAAACTGTTCAAATTTCAGTAGGCTGGAAGGTTCTGGGAGAGATTTCTTCTGGAAGAAGAAATTACTATACTTCCTGATGTATCTGAACTTCTTTCTGGAATAGCATTTATATTGACAAAATAATATTTTAAAAATAATATAAACACTGAAAATTGTTCTAACCAAAATTATACCCATAAAGAAGGAATGAGAGAGAAAGTGGAAAATATGCAAAACTATGGTCTGGGCAGAGGGTGAAAGGCAGGGGAGTAAAGATGACAACTGGTTTCTGAAACAAACTTTGACTCTCAATTAGGTACATGTAATGCCTCAATAAAGTTCAAAAGAAAAACAAGAAATTAGCCTTGAATATACTGGTTGCATTTCAACATTTCTCAATTAAGTGTCCATTAAGGATGCCCTATGTTCTTATTGATGTATGCTGCTTAGCACCCCAGTGTCCCCTTCTCTGTCCCCAATCTTCCTATACTTTTTCCTCTCCATATACACATTTCCCTCTTTCTATGCCACTTATTCTCTCCCCCTGTACTCTCTGTCCCCATGCTCTTGCCCTTCAGTCATTCCCCTCTGTCCCCCATTTACTGCCTACCAATCCCTCTCTCAATCACTCCAACCTTTCCCCCTCTTCTCTCTCTCTCTGCCTTTCAGCCAGCACCAGTTTGGAACTGGCCACTCTGGAGTGTGCCGTGCTGTTTATGAACGCCCATATCCATCTGTCCCTCTGAACAAAAAGGGTCCTGAGTCAGAGAGAAGTTTAGCATCCCTTAAAGTGATGAGACATCAAAATGAACAAAGGATAACTTTGCCAAGATCTTAAGAGGTTATTAAAACCATCCCATTGAAAATGAGCTAATGTAAACCTTCTAAGGCATTAAAGAGTAAATCTGGCTAGTTCATAAATTTATTCTATTATCCACATTGTTCCTAAAGACAAGTAACGACTATCCAATTTGACGGGGAAAGACAGAGCTATAACCAGAGTTTACAGGAGAATGAAGAAACGACTTGTCTGGTGGTGGAGGCAAAGCTACACACTGACAGCACGATTAGGAAGGGCAACGGAAGGCAATGGAAGGCAACGGAAAGGCGCATGGAGGCTGGGGTTGCCGACAGGGTGACAGAGCCTTGAAGGTGCCGGGGTACAGAAATGTAGGAAATGTAGAAATGTAAATGAGAGTGCAGCTGCACAGGGCAGGGTAGGGGAGGGTAGAATGACAACGAAATCATCAGGTGAAGAGTCATGGTAAAAAGATGTTTGTTCACTTCAGTCAGACTGGAGAGCTGGGGAATTTCTTAGACCTGGGAAGATGGGATCTGATTATTTGTTTTATGCCCTTTTTCCCCACTCGAGTGACCACAGTGAACCCTGTTGTCCAGGCGTGACGTGATGAGATCGCAAACTGATGCTGCACCAGTCGGAATGGAAGAAACGACTGCAGCCAGAAGCCAGTTCCAAGGTGGAATCTTATTGTTTGCTGACCAGTTAGAGGCAGAAATCAGAGACAATGTGGGATCCAGCATGGTTTTCAGTTTTCTACCTAAATTAAGGAAGTTAAAAGCAAGGTTTCCCCCAAAACATAGTAAGATACACAATATCTGAGGTGTCTCTGGCATTATGAGGAGTCTAATTTATTAGGCAGTTGAAAGCCAAAGAATGCAACTTGTGAGAGAGACCCCACATGGAGATCAAGATATTCAAGATATGAGAAGAAGAGAGAATTTGCTCAGAGAGATCCCTACCATCAGTATGGAGAATACTCAAGAAGAAACTGTAATAAAAAAAGGCAAGCCCCTTCCATTCTTGGCAAACAGTGGAGGAGTCAGGCAAGGAGAACGAGGGGGTGGTCAGAGAAAGGCTCAGGCTTCTGCTCCACTCTCCTTCACCGCTAGCCCGCCTGAGAGGTCTTAAGTAGAGTAGGCACTCAGTTGGTTAAGATTTGTTGAGTTTGCACTGAAACCCTTTCGTCAGCCCCAGAGTTCACACGGCCCCCAAGTCTCTCTTGACCACTCTCCTGACGGCCAGCCCTGAATTCTATCTGCATCTTGAAAGCTTCGACTTGGAAACTTTTACATCAAAGTCTATCTAAGAGTGAATTGGGATTTCCATCAAAACCACGTGTGGCCTCTGGACTGCCCATTTTCTGTATTTCCATTTCTCCCTTCACCCAGCCACCTGCCCCCACGCTCAGTCCTGCAGTTCTCACCTGGTTCCTTCCCATCAAGTTGCCATGCCAACAGCCTAGTCCAAAGCCTCATCTAGAACCTCCTTCCAGCTTGCTCTTTTTTCACTCTTAACCCTCCAATGAATGTATGCACGACAACCAAATAATATTCCTGTAGTATTCCTTTTTGAATAAGGGAATTTAAAACGCCCTTGCAGTAAAAATTCAAAGTGTTCATTTCATTACAATTTTCATTTATCATACACAAAGCTTATTTTGCTTCCTTGATCATTTGGTGACGATAAGACTTTAATTTTGTGTTTCTCCTCTTAATCTCCCATGAAACATTCTTCATTCCAATCAAGAAATAAATCTGAGAGTATCAGCCTGAATTTCATGGATTTAAACTTAATCAAAATAAAGATTTAATTTTTTATATGCCAGGTAAAAAATCTCCAACCTCTTCTCCCAAACTAATTAAGCCTGATTTATTTTTAACATACTCCACAGTTGAAATCATTTCACAAAGTAAGGATAAAAAATGTAATAGACATATGTAATTTTTGGAAATTTATTTTTTAAGGAGAAAAATAACAACAAAAATCAGATTTGACATTTGTACGCTAGGGCCTTTTAAAACAATCTCACCAAAGGAAAATGAACATTTACTGTCAGTTACATACTAATAAAAGTATAACAGCAATTCATAAATCTCACCTTTACAATGCCTTGATCTTAAGATCAACCACAAGAAAATAAACATTAAAAACTGGAAAAAGTAATCAATAACACCACCCCCAGCTATAGATGATTTATTTATTTTACATATAATTATTTTTAAAGAGATATCATTAGCAGTATCTAAAAAGTTACATTCATGATCCTAGCAAGTCTTCATAGTTGCTAATAAAATAAAGTTGCATGTAATCCATTTGATTAACACCTATCTCCAATATCTTGCATAACAGACATACCATGTGATGCTCCTCACAGATGATGACTTTGGAATTCTTTTTATTTAGTTTCTTTCTTTGAGTCGTCCTTGGGCATTTCATTCTACTTCTCATACAGAGACATTTCTCTCCATCTTTAATATTCTATTTCTATCTTTGTTGCTGTTGTTTCATTTTGTTCCTTTGGTCTATTCTCTTTTGCCTTTTAGGTTTCATTATCTATTATATATGTCTTAGAATATATATAATAGTTCAATTGCAAGGAAACGAAAACCAGATTCAGGCTAGCTGAAACTGACCAACTCACATTACGAGAAGTTCAAGGGGTTAGCAGGGCTCCAGGGTCAGGGATGCCACTAAAGACCCAGAGCCTTCCCATGCCTTCCCATTTCTTAGCTGCGCCACCCAAAGCATGAGCTTCTCCAACATGGTTACAGACGGCCGTGCCAATTGCAGGCCTCAGCACCCAGGGGAACAAGAGTGAAAACAGTTTCTTCCTCTGTCTGCTTCTAATGGGCCAGAAAAATATTCACAAGCTCCCTGCTGATTCCACACATAGCTCATAGGCCTGGATTACTATACATGCTCCTTTCTAAAAGAATATTTGACAGGGAAAATGGTGGTACTTTGCTTAGCTACTACTAGTAATCTGGAAGTAGATGAGAACTGGGGAAGTCAGTTAATGACAGCTGAGGCTTCTTCAGTGGAATCTCAGAATTCTTACACAAGGGTAAACAGCTATTTAATCTCAAGACTTTTAAATTGTTGACTAAGCAAATAAACCCATCAACACATATGATTCCTAATCAGAAAAATCATCAGAAAGTCATGTAATACATAGAAATACTTTTATGCACTGAATTTAGTCTAAAACACATGAAAATCAATGTTGTTCTTATAAATATTACAATAACATAAATAAAGCTCAGAAAAGCATGCTATCCTTAAAAACTGTTTCTATCTGTCCCCTACAGTGTTAGCATTTCTATGTTAACAGGCAGGGTTGTACATGATTCTCAGAAGCTCCTGAGTTTCTTGGCTGCAGTGACCACATAGAAACCAACTCTACATACACCTTGAAGAGAACATTTGCAAGCATTTTACATAGAAATTTAACTGGAGTCCAAAGCATGGAAATTGGTGGATGGACATTCTAGGCTAACTTCCTCACTATATAAATAAAAAGTATCATATAACTGGGTATTCCAATTGATAAAGCATTAAAATAGTCCCAAGACTATAATAGGATCTGTTATGACCCCAGCATACAAACACTGTTTTGCTAAAATGACTCCCTGAAAAGAGAGTAACGAGAAGAAATATTTCTCAGTAAACAGTATTAATCAAAGATATTTACTCTTCATTTGAAAATTTTCACTGGATGGTTTAGTTAAATCTAGAAAGCAAAATTCTAGCTTGATTCTGAAGAACTTGTGGTTGGAGCCAAAGCGATAAATTCCTTATCGTTACAATATCTGGTAGAGATGAATGTTTGTGAAGCTGGAGACATTTTAAACAGCAGAAGACACAGTGAAGTGGACACCTAGACTTTCACTGTTTATCTGGTATATTCATTTGGAGTATATTTTTTGAAATAAATTCTTGCTTCTTCTAGTTTTTCCTATTGTGTAAAATTTATGCAGAGTTGATACATATTTCACATTTTCTAAGCCATTATCTCATCACATACAGGTGAAAGGGCCCTAAAGAGTACATAGTTCAATAGCTGAAAGCACTGAAGTTGGAGACTGAGTGATATTTCCCATATCATAAAATAACTAGTCAGAGATAGCGCTGGTATTAGAACAGAACTCATCTGATACTTGATACCTGGCTCAATTAATCAATAATTATATCCTGAACAACCACTATGCCAAAAGCATTTTGCTAGGCTCTAAGGATGACTATAGAAGCATCATGCAAGTGTCTGTGTACTTAAGGATTTTACAATGCACGTAGAGAGTACAAACAGAAGAAAAAAATTAAGACAAATAGAATAACCAGCTCAAGCCCACATAGGATTTTGAAAGTCCCTAGGTAAAAAAAATTTAGAGGAAGAAAAGGTTAACTATGAAGTAGAGAATGAAACTAACAGGAAGAAGAATTTCAGTGAAGCTAATGAGAACGGGGTACATACGCATATCTCAGAGGGCCGTGTGAGTTGGTTATACTAGTAAGAGGGAGGTCAAATTCAAACGGTTAGAGTGTGCCCTATTTTCCAAGAGTCTTTTGGATCTACTATGTCAGAACCGCCCATTAGGTTTATTTGGCATCAATGCCAGGGTTGTGATTCATGAGATCTGTAGTGGAGCCTAGACATCTGCATTTTAAACAAGCAGCCCAGGTGATTATATAATAAAGAGCAAATTTAAGAACACCAAAACCTTAACTCCAAGACAGTAAGGTCTTTGTCTATCTTGTTAACTCTTAAATCCCTCCATACTAAAACCATGCCGGCACATATTAAAGTGTTCAGTAAGTTATTTTTGAAAGATGGTGAGCAAAGAAGAAAGGTGAAATATGACTGTAGAAGATCACTAATATGAGTTGTGTTGCTTTTATTCATGAGGTCTCATAACATATAAAACTTTCACATTTCAGAAATAAGCATCCATAATATGGGCATATTCTTGTCCTGTTTGAAAGATTCCAGACCTTTTCATAAGCATGTGTCCATTGGATTTGATAAATATGAGGTTAGTGATGATTATATTTTAAGCAGAGTCATAAGGGTAGAAACCATACTTCCATGAGTTCTACATAGAGACCAAAGATGTAGAGTCATTTTTACCATGAACCTTTGAAGAATAAAGACTATTTCAAGTATTAAATTTCAAACAAAAAGAAGACAAATAATTAAAGGGTGGCTAAGATAGAGCTACTGATGTACTTAAAAGAAAAAATGCAAGGAATATGTTAATTTTATATTTGGTGCTATATACATTCATCATATTTTAACGAGAAGTTCTGACATTTGAGAGAATTCGCCCAAATTCTGGAAAATATTGAGGTATACAGTTTGAGGCCCCTTTTCACTGTCAGAAACTGCCTAACTTCATAATTGACCTTGCAAATTCAAATATTAGCTGCCCTTAAACAAAATCGTGGTGCTTCACCTCTCATTTTTCTCTGAATTCTAACTTGGGGAGAGCTGCTCTAATTATTTTCTTTGGAATAAATGTGAATATAGTTAATACTCCTTCTCAATAACTCTTGCAGATTTAAAGAAGCTTGTTCTAGTGACCCTTCTCTGTGAACTCTTCTGTCTTCCCAAGCAGAATTAATATTTTCAGTAACAGGCTCCACACCAAGCCTTTGGCTTGAAATACTCATCGCATTCTACTTGTATTCTCATCAGTCATATACCACGGATATTTTATACAATTGTGTCTTCCGTTATCACTCAAAGCTTTGCTTTTCTCATATGCACAAATCTCACATTTGCAGGGACTTCTATATAAATTATAGGGATATCCCTTCACATTCTAAACCCCACAAGTCCAAAATAGAATTTTTTTTTTTTTTTACTCTAATGCCTGTTCTTCAAACAGTCCAACAAGCACAGCTGTGCTTGGCCTACAAAAATAAATGAGACTGATTCCCTGAATTCAGTGAGTTTTTTTCTATTCACATAAACAGGCTCAAAAACACAGTATTGAAAAAATAATATAGTACACACAGCTCATGTAAAGGTGATCTTATGTTTCTATCACTCTCATCAGTACCCACACCATCATCATCACACCACTTACTGAGTACTTACGGTATATTAGGTACTTTTCTGTATGCTAATTCCATTTATTGCTCACAACACTAAAACACATGTCCTTAGTGAGATCCCCAGTTTTAAAGTTGAGGAAACCAAGACGAAAAGAGATAATGTTCCCGAAACACAGATCTGGTAAACAGTAGAGCCCGAGATCTGACCCTAGAAATTCTGAATTGAGAGCTTACATTCTAAACTCCACTTCACATACTATGTCCTCTGAAAGGCCAACCCTGCTATCGGGCTGGGAATGATCTCCCATCTGAATGGCAAGTCTTTTATCTGTGCTTCCTTAAAGGCATGAGGTGCCGCCATATTGTCTCCTGAAGCCAGAACCTGAATCTCTTCTAAGCCATGGGTTCACCGGAGGTAACAAGCCAAGGTGGAGAAGCTCCCACTTGGCCTCCAGCCATTCCTACTAGGGAATGAGGCCTTCCCTCTCCTTACAAGGTTGACAATCCCAGTCAGGAATGAAACGTAGTCTTCCACATGTGAGGCACCTTTGCTAGGCACTGAAGAAATTATGAAAGTAAAGACTTACAGTCATAAAATAATTATAATGCACGTATCTTGACATTTATTAGGAAAGGAAGAGTTATATATTAAGAGAACATGCTAAATACATTTAAAATAGGTAGAACATACTATGGGAATGGAGAGAGTTGTGGTGGGGGGGTGGGTTGCAGAGATCAAACTATGTCAAGTGTGTAACTGTACAGTAGCTTGTAACATCCTAAAAGCTGGAACTAATCTATTTGAGTTTTATTAGCTTTCTTTTCTCTAGCAAGACACAAGGGAAAAGATACATTTTACATGCAGCTCTTAGAAATTAGTTTACATACAAAACTACATCATGGTTTGCCAGATACCTGTATTTCAGCTCATGGTGTTACAGCATTGATTAAAAATTTATTAATCAGTTAGAGAGAGACAGGTCTCTGGCAAGCTCTCAGAACGTCTATATATATGTGGTTTATGTTCCTTTGTTCTGTTTTATTAATAAAGCAAAAAGGTAGTCTTCTGTGGGTTCAACTGCCCTTTTGAAAGCTTAGAATAGACAGAAAAAAGATACAGAATTCATTAGGTAGACATTTAATTCCATCTAAATCAAATTCATTTTTATAGGATAAACTTTTTTGCAATCTCTTTTTGTGATTACTAGGTAATCTTAAAAAATAAATATATGTTTACCACTGTTCATAGCAGTACTGCTCACAGTAGCCAAACGAAGAAACAACCCAAGTGTCCATCAGCAGATGAATGGATAAATGAAATATGGCGTATATACACAATGAAATAGTATTCTGCCATAAAAATGAATGAGGTTCTGATACACATGACAATATGGTTGATGCCTGAAAACTTGCTAAGTGAAAAAGCCAGACACAAAAGGACAAATATTATATGCTGCCAGAAATATGAAATATCTAGACTGGACCGATTCATAGCGACAGAAAGTGGATTAGAGGTTACCAGAGGCTGGGGAAGGGGGAAGTGGGGTTATGGCTTAATGGGTACACAGTTTCTGTTTGGGTTGATGAAAAAGATTGGGTAATTGATGGTGATGATGGTAACACAACACAGCAAAACTAATTAATGCCATTGAATTGTATGTTTAAAAATGATTAAAATGGCAAATTGTATTATATGTTACTACAATAAATTTTTTTAAATTAAATAACTACAGTGACTACAAAAGCCAAGGATGCATGTGACTAATAATATTTTATTTACTAGCTACGTATTTCAAAATCTCTACATTACAGGACATCTTTACAAATGGAATTGTTACTGTGCACAGCAAAAACCTGATACTTGAATGATTTTTAGTTCGACCAGGCAAATGTCTTGATATCATGACATTAATAAAATAAAAAGTTGAATGAAGCAAATAGATAATTTCTCCCATCAACAATACTCAATGCCCATATTTTACTACCAGTTCCAAATACTAGGCCTTCATTCTCACTCCATTTTCAGCCCCAGGGCTGATATACACTTGGTATTTGCTGATCTAGCCATTTCAGTTGGTAAATTACTGAAATCTGTTTATAGTAGTTAATAAATAGCTGCTGATTGAATCGAGCACCCTAATTGCTTCTGTGCTGCCCAGACTGGCAGATCCTGGGACATGCAGGACTTTTCCAGTGAAGATCAATGTGCATCCTCGTGGGGCTGCAGGTCCCTGCTCCAGCGCCATGTCTGAGTCTGTTCTGATTGGCTGCTGCCTAGACTATTCTCGTTTGAAATAATTTATATATTGCCCAAACTTAGTTTTGGCTCACTGACCTCAAAGCAGTGGCAATGGCCTCGCTCCTTGCCATCTTACCTTACTCTGTCCTAGTCTTCACTGCCGTTTTACCTCGTCACTCTGTGAAATAAAGAGACAAGAAAGAAAAGAGCAAAAAAAAGAAAGAGTATCTGATACCTCTCTGCCTTCCACTATTCTTCCAAGACAATAATTTCTAGAAAAGGAAAGTCAGGCCTCAGAATAGACACCATGATCTACTTCACCCTCATCCAGGAAAAGTGATGGCGTAACAGTCCATGAGAAAGCAAAGGAATGAGAAAATGAAAAAAGCACAAAAAGATATTAAAACAAGGCCCTGGGGTGGTGGGTACTCAGTGCTAGCCAGTCTCTGTTCTTGTGCTGCCCAGGATTATCTGCCACTATCCCTACCCATGGAAAATGGTTCAAAGTGTTTTTGTTGATTTATTTTTATCAAAGTCAGTTAAAACTGAATGCATATTAATCAGTCTTTTTTACAATCCCTAGAGGCCACTGGAGAAAATGAAAACTGTAAAGTCAGGCAGGGCTTTGAGTCCTTATCCCAAGTAATAGAAAGACGATACTGACCCCCCCCCCCCCCCGCTGCCATCATCACCTGCAAGGTTCAA
Source organism: Tolypeutes matacus (assembly GCA_026826555.1). Lineage (NCBI taxonomy): Eukaryota > Metazoa > Chordata > Mammalia > Cingulata > Chlamyphoridae > Tolypeutes > Tolypeutes matacus. The sequence continues at coordinate 9,239,089 of JAKSZT010026446.1, read as the reverse complement.
AAATGTTATCACCATTTGGCATTCCTTGGGATAACATTTCCCTCTAACTTTACTTTCCTAACACACGATTCTGGTTTCTGTTTCAATAAACCATATTTGGGAAGTGTACTTTCTGGATCTGGCTAGTAATTTTAGCACACAACCCACCCAAAATATTCCTTCCTAAAAGCATAAGCAGTCTAGTTGGCATCTGTGAATGCACACACAGATAAGGACTGGCAGGGGAAAGTGGAATTTTCAAATGGAGCAGGGAAAATGGAATCAGTATCAGCTTCTCTTCAGCACAGGATGCCAGTGATTCATCAAAACAGCCCATGCTGCAGAAAGTTAAAAATAAATAAATGAATAACCCTCCAAACCTATTACTATACACACATACAAGTTGTGTAAAGGTGTTTTCAAAACGCTTCATCCATCTTAGATAATTCTAAATTATCAATACAGTATAGAGTGAGATAATTTGTGATAGTATCTGGAGATAAGAGAGACAGGAGTTGCCATAGCTTAGAAATCTTTATTATACATCTATTTGTTCTGCCTATTTGCTTCCTACATCAGGGGCCCTCAGTTACTTCTTCCATCTCTAAAACAATCTGCAAGGTAGGTGTAGTACATGTTTTACAAATGAGGAAACTGAGGTTTACATTGGTTAAATAAACTCATAGCACTAGCAAATGTAGGGCTTGAAACTGAATGTAGATAACTGGCTTCGCCTCTCCAAGCTTGATTCTAACTTTCAAATGGAACTCTTCTCTGTCCTATGGAAGGCCAGCTGTGCGACCTTCCCTCAGATGACACCATGAGGCCATTTCCATCTCCTTTGCCCCTTCCACAATGTATACATCTACATACCGATGAAAAAGATAAATACACAGAGACAGGCAGATGTCAAAAAACAAGCAGCAGTAGAGGCCTTATTTTAGAGAATGCAATGAAAGATAGTGAATGTCCTTCAGTCCCAATACAGCACAGACTTATGTGTTAGTTTAGCAGTAACAGGGAATACTGCACCAAAACCCCTGGTTCTACCCCCACTCCCTTTACCCTACTTTACCGGCTGCCAAAATAGGGAAGAATGGGTAAGAAATGAATCGTACAAGGGAGTATCCTTACCCTTTAGTTGAAAAAGGGAAATCCAAAATGGGGTGTTCAAGAACCAACTATGACAATAATAGCTAATATCTACTGAGCGTTTCCTACGTCCCAGGCACTTTACATGGATTTGGTCATTTATTCCCCACAAAACCAGCTATTTTCATCTCCATTTTATACATGCATGTTGAAGTAACGTAGCTGAGCTCACAGAGCTGTGCACAGCAGAAAGTGTTCAAAGATAGATGGGCTGACACTCCAATGTGTACCGTATGCTAGTCAAGCAAAACCCATCCCGGCTGTGACACGAGGCAGACATACCATGGCAGAATGGGTTAGGGTACGTGAACAGAAGCATTTGAGGGCCTGGACTGAGAGAGCCAAAGGATGTGCAGGTCCTTGGGCACGGTAGAGAGGCTTGCCAGCTAAACGGAAAGCAAATTAGAGGGAAGGAAGGGTACGGCTAGAGATTTCCATGTTTCCCTGTTTCATAGGCCTGCTCTCTGGATTTTTTTTTTTTTTTTTTTTACAATTTAGATGATACAGTTTAATAATTTTGATGATATTTACCATGTCCTGTGTCCATTACTGTAAGGCAATGAAAAACCTTTCCCGTGACCACCAAACACCCCATTAGATCTTGACTGTTCCCTTCCCCCCAGCCCCCCAGGGCTCATGACACCCCCCTCTCCTAACCCATGGAATGTCAAGATTCACAGTTACATGCCCTGCTGTCTGGATTTTGGCTTTGCCTAACAATTGACAGATGATTTAAAAAGAAGACCCAGAGAGAACCAGGAAAGGTGTTCCCAAAGGAAAACGAGACAGAGTAAAATTCTGAACTATATAAATATTTTTGGTAACTTGTTTAGGTGTCATAGATGTATATATCTACACAGATGTTCAATATTAAGTTGTCTGTTGAACTGAACACCTTGTGGATTCAATCAGACCCAGCCACTGGTTTTATCATTTTTTTTACATTTTGTGTTTAACATCTCTATTGGATACTAGTTGTGGCAGTTTGATATTATTTATGAATTCCAAAAAGAGATATTGATTATGTTTGTCAACTGATCTGTTCCTCTGGGCATGATATCCTTTGAGTGATTTAAATTCAAAGGCTTTACTTTTACTTGAATAAATCAAGATTAGGGCTTGATTCAACTACATCATTAGGGCATGCAGGGTTGAGTCCCCTCCCCCTTGGTGGGCTGAAAAAAACAGACTCTCACCCAGAGGTAGACAAGAGAAGTAGATACACAGAGGATCCTGTGGCCCCGGGAAGAGAGGTGAGCCTGATAGTTTACAGCTGCCCTTGTGAAGAGACCAGAGCAGCTGAGCCCAGAAAGAAACAAGCCCTGGGAAGAGACACAAGTCTTATGCCTACCTACAGCTGAGCTAGAAGAAGCCGGGACCATGGAGCCTTAAGAGGAAGGAGGAAGGCTGAACCCTCACAGACAGTGCCCACCATCTTGCTTCACCACATGGCAAATGACGTTGGGGGAGAAAGTCCCTCTTTTGGTACCTTAAGTTGGACTCTTTAGGGCATTGTGACTATAAGCTTCTACCCCAAGTAAATGCCCTTTATAAAAGCCAACAGATTTCTGGTACTTTGCATCAGCACCCCTTTGGCTGACTAATATACTAGTCAAGAGCTGTCCTTGGGCTAGTTGACTTCCACTGAGCATAAATAAAGCACATGGTTTGAATTCCCATCCCTTCTTATACACAGTTACAGAGTTAAACAACACTGGTAGTTTTAAGGTTTCTGGATCTTAATTTTCTGCTCAGTGGGAACCTATTTATTAAACAGAAAACTCTTATTTTTATCAGCCTTAATACTTTTGAAATTCCTACTGTGTGCTTGGCATTCTATCCAGATAACTTCTTTAAAAAGCTATTTTTAATAAAGTTTTCAAGAAACTTCAACTATAAATAAACTTACATTTCATAAATATGTGATAAGCACAACTTCCCATAGAGATTAATTTAGCTGAGATATTTTCAGTATAGGATAGATAGAATTTTTCTTTTAACTCATCTGATAAGGTTGTGACTAAACACCACATCCTGCCAAGTAAAGCCTGGCCTATTGTGTCTAGTTTAGCCACACACACACACATACACACAAAAAAACAAACAAAAAAAAACCCCCCATATTTCTCCAGACACTAACTGGGGAGCTCCCAGATGGATCCACAGTTCTGACTGAGAAATTTTATTAGTCAACGTGTTTGAATCTACATGAAAATACTAATACATCATCAATGTGTAACTCCATCGATTGTATATTTCTAATATTGAGTTACGTTAAAATAAACAATTCCTAAGAGTCTTTTACTTTTTAATATTCGCTATTCCTTGTAAAATATACCACTTACTGGAAAAGTACCAAATCTACCTGCCAATTTCAGCTCTGCTGTCTCAAATTGTACACATTTTAAAACTCTTTTGAGTCTCAGTTTCTTCAACTATAAACGGAGGGGGTTGCAACGATGAGTCCTCGGGATCATTACTGTTGTTAAATAATTTTCAGGGCATTCAATAAGTAACACCTAACCTCTCAGTGAGTTTTGGACAAATTAAAAGCAAGACAAAAGAGTCAGCATGGGGAAGGCCGTATCACTCTGAATACTGATGAAAGTTGGCATGGAGATGATGGGCCATGAGGCCGCCTATGCCCCCCTCATCCCAGGTAGCCCTGGGCGAGGAAGATACGCTCAGCCAGGGTGGGAGAGGCTAAGGCAGAGGAAGGTGAGAATGCCGGGCTATTCTGTCTGGGAATTTATTAGGGTAAAAGCTTACAGTTCTGAGGCTGTGAAAATGTCCCAAATCAAGGCATCATCAGAGATGCTTTCTCACCGAAGGTCAACTGCAAGCGATCCTGGACTCCTGCCACATGGCAAGACACAAAGGCAGGGGTCCAGTCCGGGTCTCTTCCCCAGGCTTCTACTCCAGGCTCACTTTCTCCTGGAGCTCAGCTGTGGGTGATGAGGCATATGGCTCCTCTCCTCTCCTTGGCCATCTTCTCTTTTGGCCTGTTGGGAACCTCTTTCTGAGCCTCTGTGCTCCGCTGATGCCAGCCTCTGGCCTCCAAGATGTCTCTCTCAGCCGCTTGGAGTTTCTTCATCTCTGCTGCTTTTTCCCTGTGTGCCTCTGCTTTCAGTCCTCCGTTTATAAAGGATGCCAGTAACTGGACGAAGACCCACCCTGGCTCACACTGAAGTACTCCAATCAAAGGCCCCCAACTGAATCCAATCCAATCCAATCAAAGGGTGCAACACCCACAGGAATGGATTAGTTTCATCAACATGATCTTTTCTGGAATCCACAGAAAACTTCAAACACTCACGCTGCCCAAATATCTTATCAACTAAGTCACTTTTCCCCTGGGAGGGGGTGAGGGGAGTATGAGGAGGTAGACAGAGGCCAGGAACATTTGAGTAAAATATCTCTTCTAGGAAATCAGGATCATGGAAGTAACATTTTTACATTTTAACTTTAACAAAACAACAACCAAAAGTGATTTCTTTTCTCATCATGGCACTCTATGATCAATAAAACTTAGGTATAGTAAAGACACTTCTTAGGTAGCAGTCGCTGGTTTTAATACTTGACAAACTCAACCTACTATGGGGAGAAACATGTAGTTGGAGAGGGCAGTATGGAAGTTTTCAAAGATGAAGAGAAAGATGTCAGTGGGGTGTGTCAGAGCTCGCTAGGGTAGGTAGGTTTCTACTAACTTCTTGGTCATGAAAGGCAACAGAGCTGAGTGGTAAAGAACACAGAAGCTGTTTCCTCAACAGAAACAGAAGTGCACTCAATTCTGTAAGGCTTCATCGGTTATCTGGGGTGATGCTCAATACTGGAGGAATAAGCGTCCTTGCCCTTGAGCAGTGTCCCCTCTAGTGGAGCTGACAGGCAGGTAAGCAAACAGATTACTACTGGGCAGAAGGCCTCAGGGTAGCTCCCACCAAGGACCGAGTTTTCTTTGTTCCTTTTACTTACTTCTTAAATGCATTCAGAAACTTTTGAATAAAACTAGACCTTTAACCAAGAGCGTACTCTTCTGTAGGGTTTACTATATAAACAAACTGTGTGACACACACTAGACTTTCATTCCTCTGAAGGCATACTAATAGTGATCAGAGCTCTCATTCTGAGATAAAAATCGATCGGGAATTGATAAAGCAGTAAAAGGAATACTGAGGCTAGCTAAAATTTACTGAGCATGTAGTATGTACTAGCAATATTCCAAGTACTTTACATGTTCTTATGTATTTAATCACTGGAGCAACCCTATAAGATAAACTATTTTCATATTTTGCAGTTGAGGAACTATATGCACAGAGAAGGTAAATAAGTTGCAGGGAGTTCATACGGGGAGTAAGAGAAGAGCTGGGACTTGAACGTAGACAGTGTACCTTTCACATCTGCTCTCTTTAGCACTATACTCTACTGCACAGGTCGACATTAGAACAGATTCTTTATTCCCTTCCTTCCATTAAAAAAAAATCTACATAGTAAATCAGAAGTAAAGCTAGAACCTTTCACCTCTTCTTGTTAACAAAGCTTCATAAATAAGTGCTGCATGCATACCTTGGAAATGTAGAAATAAGACACAACACTGGTCTGTTAAAAAAGCCAAAGGATGGAAGAAATGGCCCACTTGCACTGTTATTCTCAGCTAAGATAGTCATATGTGATCCAAAGCTATTCTCAGAAACTAAATACATAGCAAAAAACAATAAAGAATCATTAACTGGGACTATGACTGATGTCAGTAGAAGGTCAATTCTCTGAAGGGCTGAAGATTTAGATCACATTCATTAGAGTGATATGAATGACACCCAGGATAAGAAACTGTGTTGTTAACAATCTCCTAATATTTTTCTTACTCAAAACTAGGCCTCAAAAATTTTATCCTGTCTTTCCATGACTGTAAAGGGTCTAGGAAAATCTTGATGATCTTTATTTGAAACCAGATTTTTATTATAAAAATAGCATATGAGTACAATTTAAAACACACAGACACTTATAAATTTAGATATAAAAAGTGCCCATATGCTTTACCATAAAGTAACTAGAGACATTGGTTTCTTATCAATTCTTCGGAAATTTTTATGCATATAAATTTTAAAATAACTTACACAGAGGAAACTGTTACTTATATACAGGTCTGTACTACGCTTAATTCACTTTATATTTCAAAGATTGTTCTATATCAATACAGGTCTGTACTATGCTTTATTTACTTTATATTTTGAAGACTGTTCTATATCAATATACAACATGGAAGAACCTTGAAATCATTAAGCTTGGTGAAATAAGCAAGGCACATAAGGACAAGTATTGTATGATTTCACTTATAAGAAATGACTGAAAATAGTAAATTCACAGAGAAAGAAAGATTAGAGGTTTCCAGGGGATAGAGGTAGGGGGAAAGGACAAGTGTTTATTTGTAGGAAAAAAAAAATACATACAAAATTATCTAAAATCTAATCTTTCTAACAACTGTAACATATTCCATAGTAGAGACTGACCATAATTTAATTGGTCTCTAATTTCCCAGCTGTTAAAACAAATACCATACCATGGATCGGTTTAAACAATGGGAATTTATTTTGCTCGTGGCTTTGAGGCTAGAAATCCAAAATCGAGTATCAGCAAGGTAATGCTTTCTCCCCAATGACTGTAGCATTCTGGCGCTGGCTGCTGGTGATCCTTGGTCCTTGGCTTTTCTGTCACGTGACAATGCACATGGCAGCATCTCCTCCTTTCTCTCCTAGGTTCCTTGACTTCCAGCTTCTGGCTGCTCTTCAAGGCTTCTCTCTCTCTCTCTCTCCGAATTTCATTCTGCCTATGAAGTACTGTAGTGATCAGGATTAAAGCCCAAACTGATTCCGTTGGGCCACACCTTAACTGAGTAACATCTTGAAGGGATTTTATTTACACTGTGTCCAAACTCACCAGAATGTGGACCAAGACCAAAAATATACCCAAACTGGAATATACAATCCAATCCACCACAGTCCCCTACTAATAAACAATTAGGCTGTATCTACTGTAATTTCAATAATACCTCTGCACCTTTAATAATATGTAAGTAGGAAATCTTCCTAGGAGGGGAATTTTACTCCTAGAAGGAATCAAAGGGTAGGTACATTTCAGCCATATTACCTACTAAAGGGTTTGCCCCAACTGGCACTCTCACCAAGAGGTTATGGGATGCCTGTTTACCAATACCCTTACCACCCCCAAGAAATTTGCAAATTTTTCATTTTTCCTAATCTGGCAGGCTAAAAAGTGCCTCATTTAAATTTCTATCGCTTTAATAATGAGGCTGAGCTTGGTTTTTAAAAATATGATTATTGTCTATTTATTTGTAGTTCCTTCACTGTGAACAGAGCTTTGCTTAATTTTCTACTGGGTGGTTTTTATTTATGCCTTTGTATATTACAGACATTTTTATTTTTTAAACAAATATTATTCCCAGCATGCTTCTGTCACTTGCTTTTGTATTTTCAGTAGTAAAGATTTTTTAAAATAATAAAATGCTTCCTTTATATATTGAATTATAAACTGGATTTTATTGATAAATTTGATACCTAAGGTTTACTTTTCTAATATCTATGTAAGCATTTCTAAATATTCTCTTGCTTTTTGATTAGGAATACAATATACTTTTAGAGTACTTTATGCAGAATTGACCTAAACAATAGCAAATCTTCCTATCTCAAAAACATGCCACGTGTTTCCATTTATTCACTCATTCACTTAGGTTCACAGTAGAGGTTTGAAGTTTTTTTTCATCTAGGTCCTACACATTTCTTATTGAATTTATTCCTAGGTATTCAATCTTTTTTGTTGCTCTTTTACATGGGAGCTTTCTTCCCAAAATAACCTAAGTGTTTACTTGTTCTGTATCTTAAAACTACTAAATTCTGTTTTTAGTATATATGTGTGTGTGTATGTGTGTGTTTAAATTAGACCTTTTAGTAAATTCTCTTCTTTTTTCGTTGGTTTACCCTGGGGTGTCCAGGTTTGCTGTGGATAATGCCGTCTGAAAATAAAGATACTATTACAGTTAATTGGAAAGGCTAGGAACATTTTGATTGGGGTTTGGAATATTCTTCACCCAAAAGAACACATGCTAAAATCCTAGAAAGTATCTATCTTTTTTCTCATACTTTAATGTCTTCAACAATGGCCTTTCTTAAGTCTACTTTGAGTTTATTAACTCTATGAAATTCTTCATAAGATAACTTTCCCTTACTGACTTTCATATTTAAGGAAGAAAATAAAGTAAGAATTTAGTCTGCTCTGCATCAATTACTATAGTCTAGAAGTTGGGAATTGCCATACATGTCAAAACCTAGAAATTACAGTAACATAAATTCTTCTTCATTTTTTCATCCATCCAATATTCTCAACACAGGAGACATAAAGAAGAATAAAATTTGTGCCCATCATCCAGGATTTGCAATCTTATTAAGGATGTAACTTCATTACAGTAGACAGCAAATGATGAGTGCCTCTCACAGGACACAGAGGTAAGGAAGGGTATTTTAAATCAGAGGTGGGCAAACTACAAACTGTACGCCACCTGTTTTGTAAATAAAGTTTTATTGGAACACAGCTACTCTTATTTGTTTCCATTTTGTCTATGGCTGTTTTCATGCTACAATAGAGGTGCGTAGCTGTGACAGAGATCACATGGCCCTCAAAGTCTAAAATATTTACTATCCACCCCTTTATTGGAAAAAGTTTGCCAACCCATTCTAAATGAATGTCATGTCATGACCAAGTTCCCATAGATAGGAAATAACATGATCACCTTAGTTTGCCAGAGTGGCCATCACAAATACCACAAACTGTTTTTGACTTAATAGGAATTTATTGGTTCATGGTTTTAGAGGCCGGAAGTCCCAAAATCAAGGCACTGGCAAGGTGACGTTTTCTCCTCTAGCTCTTTAGCCTTCTGGGGCTGGCTGACCACAACCACTGGCATTCCATGACTTGCACCTCTGCCTCCTGTCACACGGTGATGTCCTCTCCTTTTGTCTCTCCTTTAGTTTCTACTAGTTTCCAACTCCTCCCTGTGGCCTTCTCTGACTTCCCAGGTCTTCTCTTTATAAGGCCTCCAGCAATAAGGAATAAGTCCTAACCCCACTCAGATGGCCCACATCATAGCTAAACACAACATCTTCAAGAGGTCCCGTTTATAACGGGTCCACCCCCTCAGGAATGAGGACTAAGAACATTTCCTAATTGGGATGCAGAATTCAATCTACCAAGGATACTTTCCATTGTTTGTGGAGGGTGCGGTGGAGAGGCCGGAGCAGGTTGGGAGCCCGGGTGGCGGACTTCCTTACCCACAGTGAGCACTGAAACAAATGCAGGTGCAACAGGACAGACCCCAGGCGGACTGAGCAAGGCGTTGAGTGCTGCTCTCAGCAGCTTAGATCTTATTTGGTAGCAGGAGAGAGTTATAGACGTTGGTGGAAGGGAGGGCACGGTCAATACAGAAAATGAAGAAGAGAAATCTGACATCCGTGGACAAGTATTTTCAAAAGTAGACAAGCGGATGAGAACCAGTGAAGAAGGTGAGACGAGGACCTAACCGTCAGGGCACGGGGCTTGTTCGTCGTGGTTTCCCCAGCACCTCACACAGTGTCTAACATGCTGGGAGCACACGGAATTTCTCTCTTTAAATGAATAAAAATATCGAAGCTATTACATTCTTCTAGGAGAAAATTAATGATGATAGCCTTAGGCGGGTGTTAGTGGAGACAGAACAGAAAAGATGACTTTGAGAGAATTAAGAAGAAAAAATACAGGTCTTGCCTAACAAGGTTGAGGAACTTGGAAATAAAATTACAGAAAGTATCGTGGTGTACTGGACTGGAATAAAGACATTAGGGAAAGGAGCAGACTTTATAATTGTTCAAAAGGAACTAGTCAGTTTACGAGTGTGAGACTAAAAACCTAAGCAGAGACTCCTTACAGTGACACAACATGTTTTCTGGGGCAATCTTTTAAAATCGGGAGATTTCAAGTGAAAACCTGATTTCTCTTTCTCATGCAACAGTTAGGAGATCTGGCCACATGTCACCCTGTTTGTGCATGGAAGTGACAAGTGGGAGCTGAAAGGAACTACCCCCACAAGATGGGCATGTAACCCCATTGTGCCACAACCCCCACCATTCCCTGATATATCTCCAACCTTAAGACAAGTGCCATTTGCCATTTATCTCTAAGGTGGAATTTATATTTTTTTCTATTAGTAGAGAAATATTTTTCTATTCTCACAACCTTTATCAAAAGAAAGGAAAAAGATAGGTCATGGTTGCCACATGTTTCAAGAAAGCGAGGTGCCAGTATATTCTCTGAGACTGAAAAGACTAGCCTTGCCTATTTAACGGCAAACTCCTTGCCAACTCTATGACTTGTGTAGGCATTTGAGGTTTTGCATCCTAATCCTATGTATGCAAGACCCGGCAAAGAAATAGGCAACTGCCAGGGTGCCAGGCATGGTAAGACGGCTAAGTTAGCATACAAAGTTTGAATTTTCATAGCTTGATAAAACAGATAAATGCAGTAGACTTAAAGTAATAATACTAAGTTCAGAATAATATGAAAATACTCATGATCCAGTGATGAAACTGAACATCATAATGAACTGGAAAAGTGTTCAGCAAAATTAACTTGATTTCAAGAGTTCCCATAAAGACAGGTGTGCACTGCCTATCCTCCCCAACAAAACTGGAGAGCTGAAAGCGTAGGTTTATAGCACTCATAAACTGAATTATAATCTTTGCAGTCATATGAGAATAGTTTATTTTACAGAAAGCTTGTTATAAGAGCCTTTCAGGTCTTAACTTCACTGCACTGTGACTCTTACACCCTTCTCATGAGCTCTTGCCTCCAGCAGGCTGCAGATGTCCAGCCTCCTACGCCATGTCCGTCCTTGTCTGCTACCCAGGTCTAACTTTCTTCTACTGTAATAACCATGCTCTCTTGTTGGACTTGTATCCTGGAAACACTGGTAAATAGAGATCTTTTGGAGACCCTGAGGGTATGTTTCAAAGCTGAAAAGACTACACATTTATTTTGTTAGTAACATTGTTTTTCAAAAGTGCATCGCAGTGAAATTGTTTTTTCTACCTGTATAAAATAAGCATCCAAGAGAAAGGGAGACAAATTAAAACTGTGTTTTATACTGTGTGTATAAAACCCACATTTGTTCTGATACCGAATTACCAATTTAGCCAATTTAAGCAGAGACAAAAAGTAAGAGTAACGGTTTATCCACAACCTGGTTAAGTAGCCGTGGAAAAGTCATGATTTGTCTCGACAGTATTAACACCACCTTCTATTTACTTAGACTTTGACTCTGATGTGCTCAAACAATTTTATAGGCAGTACCCAATTAATCTTCAGCTGTGTAGGTGGCAGCATTCAGATTAAATTATCTTCCAGTCACTTCCTCATTAGAAACAGAAAAAGAATGGCAAGCATGTGACAAAGTGTCTTGTCAAAATTATTTCACAGTGGAAGAAGCTTTGCCAAAGAAGGGCAACTCACCCCATTTGCTCATGCAAACCCAAGTTTGTGGCCCCTACCCATCTTTTGAGGGGCAGCAATCCTAGGCTTCTTGGGCTCACTCTCATCGGGAAGTCCAAAAGTGAATAACTTCTTTCAGGATGGGGGAGAGGGGGACAGAGAATGGAGAGCCAAATCTGTGAACCTAATGAGGGTATGATTAGTGAATTTTACAGAAGCTTCAGAGAGCAGTTTAGAATTACCATGAGGTCCTGTTAGAGCTCCAAAGAGGAGCACTCTTCTACTGGGGCAAAACTCCGTGGGCTTCATCTTAGTCAGTAAATCTTTAATAACTTCCTGGATAATGAAGGTTAGAATAATTAAATGTAGCAAATGTAGACAAGACATGTTATAGTTTTAAGACACGGAATGCCAAATTACTGTAAAGCAATCTTTCCAAATACTTTAACAAGTCTGTTAATTATGGCTATGTTAACACTAGCATCATAAGGAATACTTCCTTTTCCCTTCAAATTTCTTTCTTTTTCAAAAAAAGATTTATTTATTTATCCCCTCTCCCCTCCCCATTGCTTTTGCGCTCGCTGTCTGCTCTCTGTGTGTTCTTCTATGTCTGCTTGTCTTCCCTTTAGGGGGCACCAGGAACTGATCCTGGGACAATGCGGAGAGGGAGGGAGGCACTCACTCTCTGCGCCACCTCAGCTCCCTGGTCTGCTGCATCTCTTATTGTCTCTCCTCTGTGTTTCCTCTTGTTGCATCATCTTGCTGTGTCAGCTCTCCGCGCGGGCCAGCACTCCATGCGGTCCAGCACTCTGCATGGGCCAGCTCTCCGATCAGGCCAGCTTGCTTTTCACCAGGAGGCCCTGGGAATGGAACCCTGGACCTCCTATAGGGTAGACGGGAGCCCAATCACTTGAGCAACATCCGTTTCCCCAAATTTACTTTCATAGGGCAATGAGCCAAAACAAAAGAGCAACCCTAAAAAAGCTCCATTCATTTCAAATAGTGCCTTTTACAAGCATGGTTATAAAACCATCATCAAATGCAGTGGAGGGTCTTTCAGAAGGGAAAAGCAACACTTTAGAATTGCATGAACCAAATAACGCTAATGACATGAAAAAAGTTCTGGTGAATTTAGTTTCATGAAAACAATAATGAGTACCTCCCTATATTTTTATATCATGTTATCATTCATTCATTCATTGGGTTGACCAATACTTACTCTCAGTAAACTACTAAGTACCAGTTCTCAGAAAGGCACTGGCTGTACAAAGAGGAATATGACAAATATGACACAAGACTGAGAAACTTAGAGCCTGGTGGAGCATCTGAGCAGGTGACTGCACCTCTGTGAAATAAGATAACGGGACGGTTCAGGGTTATGAAGGAGCACAGAGGAGAGCCTAGGAGAAGGCTGCCTGGAGGAAGAGCTATCTCATGGAGATGTGAAGGGTGAGCAGGGGTTAGCCAGGCGAACTGGGAGTGGGGGACGGGGAGGGGATTTAAAGGGTGCTCTAGGCAAAGAGGCCATCCTGATTTTTCAGATAAAAAAAACTGTAGTTCATCCAGAGTATGCGAACTTTTCCAAGCTCAGAACTATTATTTCATGGAGTAGAAACCTGAAAACTGAGTTTATTTTTTATTTTTGGCTCCAAGTCCTGTGGGTGTTTTCTCCCCTAAAGGACCACAGTGTTTTCCCATCACAGTTGCATACCCATGTGGACAGAGGTTAGCAAACAAGATATGGAAAAAAGAGAAAACGATATTTTCGACAGCAGTGTGAGAAAATACTTGTTCCATGAGTAACCACAGCAGCTTAGAAAAGCATTTGAGTATCACTGGGCTGATACGGGCATACTCCAGGCAGGGACAGAAGTGTCAGAAAAAGAGACTGGGAGGAAAAGGAAGCAGAGCAAGAACATACGCTGGACAGACCGAGAACTTACGAAGGAAGAGAAAATGAAAAAGAGAGTCTTTGTGATGGAAAAGACAATGGACTTCAAAATTTGCTCCAAAGAAATAATTTCTTGCATGACTAATCTTCCTAAAACACTGTTATGTTCACATAATTCTTACTACGTGTAGTGATATATTTCCTATCTTGGCCCCCAAATTACTACCCATCCAGTCAGACTCTGCTCACATAATATTTCCTACATTATATATTATTCTGATGGGTCTTATTTATTTCTGCATTTGAATTATACCAATTTCAACGAAATTTCATCCTTTATTAACACTAAATGTCCTTTTAACTGCTACTTCAATCAACATCCTTGCCTGTACACCCAGTCATTGAGCCAGGTACAAAGGAGATACAGAAATGAAATATGGCCTCTGCCCCTAGTTTGCTTATTTTGTGAGCCCTCCATTGACTTAGTGGAGTTAACTGAACAAAGTTTAAAATTTTTTAAATTTTAAAAGCTTTACCATGTGGTAAAAAACCTAAACAGCAGCAAAAGTGAGTGGAGTAAAAACTAGGTTTCTCTTCCAACCCTGAACCCCAAGTTCTAAAGTACTTCTCCCTAGATTCAAACACTACTGGTAGCTCTTAAACATTTTTAAGAAATATTCTCTGTGTATACATTTGTGTATGTTTGTGCATAAACATATGTAGACATAGATGTGGAAATACTCTATTCTCACTACACTCAGCCTGACTTTTCCACTTAGAAAGGTCTGTCTCAGATACGTTCCAGGTCACCACACTGAGATCTTCCCCATTCTATTTAACAGCTGTATAATATTCTATTGAACGGAAACATCAACATTTATTAGTTTCCTATTGATAGACAGTAGGTTGTCCCCTGAATTTTGTTCATAAAACAATGTAATAAACTTGTTCAGGTATTTTGGAGTATATGGAAGCAAGGGTTGAAATTCTTGCTTTGCAACTTAGTAGCTGTAAGGGTATTAGGCAAGTTACTTCATCTATAAGATAAGAGTTATTGTAGGGCTACCTGAGTTAAAAGGTATAAAGCACAAAGAAGACACTCAAAAAAGGATGTTTTGGGGACCAGGTGTACTCAGTGGTTTGGGTGCCTGCTTCTCATGTATGAGGTCCCAGGTTCATTCCCTGATACCTCCTTAGAAAAAAAAAAGATGTTTCTCATTTTTCTGATGTGAGATGCTGCTCATATGCTAAAAATCTCACAGATTTTTATATAAGCTGTGAACAGTTAATAACATTTAAAGATAAATATATAACTACATAAATATATATAAATTCAAAACAGCCCTTTATTCTTATCCACATACTTACCCTTTCTTTTGCACTTCATTCTTTTTATAGATCTGAGCTTCCATCTAGTATTCTTTCGGTTTAAAGATCTTTATTCAGTATTTCATTTAGTGCAAGTATATGTCAAAAATTTCTTAACTTTTGTCTTTCTGAAAATACTTTTAAAAATTCTCATGTTTGAAGGGTATTCTCTGTTCTAGATGTAGAATTCTAGGTTGACATAATTTTTTTCTCTGCACTTTGAAAGTGCCGTTCCATCTCCTTCTGGCCTCCATTTGTCTCTTGAGAAGTTAGCTGCCATTCTCATCTTCGTTCTCCTGTAGGTCATATGCCTTTTCTTTTTAGCTGCTTTCAAGATTTTCTTATCATTTGTTTACAGCAGTTTGATTATAGTGTGTATAAGCATGGTTTTCTTTGCATGTCATCTGGTTGGGATTCACTGAGCATTTGGATTTGTATGCTGTCTTTGTTTAATTTGGGGGGAGGTGGAGCCATTATTTATTCAAACATGTCTTCGGCTTCATTCTGTCTCTCCTCTCCTAAAGGGATGCTTATTTCATTATTGTAAGACTGTTTGATATTATCCCTCAGGTCTCAGATATTTTGTTCCATATTTTTCACTCTTCATTTTCCTTTTTGTATCTTAATTTGGATAATTTCTATTGACCTACTCTTTTTATTCACTGATTCCTTCTTATGCTAAGTCCAATCAATTGTTAAACCCACAGAATGCAGTCTTCATGTCTTATATATTTTCTAAGTCCAGCATTTCCATTTTGATTTCTACTTTTCTTCTGAAATTCCACATGTACATATTCACATTATCTACCTTTTCCAACTAGATCATTTAAAATATTCATGACAGGCATTTTTATTTCTTTGTCTAATAATTCTGCAGTCTGGACAATTTTTGGGTTTGGGTCTTTTGACTGTTTCTCTTTTGGTCATCAGTCACATTTTCTTTCTCCTTCACCGTTTTTTAATTATCTAGTTAATTTTGCATCTCTACGCAAATAGCAAATAAGAGTTGAGAGTGGGGCTAAGAACATATTCTCCTGTAAATGGGTATATGCCTTCTTCTGTCAGGCTGCTGGAGTTGAGGTTTGAGCCAATCTTACCTGAATTTGAGATTTGTTTGGGCTTTTTAGAGCTTTAATTCAGTCATTTCCTAAATTAAAGGGGAGGGGCGGTACCGGGACTTTCCTTTCAGCAGGACTTGGTAGAACTTGGGAACTTAGCACCATTAAGACTCTAAACATTTCTTTTAGCTTATTGCCCAGCCACCTGGTTTCTACCCTAAGGGATCTTTCTCTGCTTTACGACCTTGTGGCCAGCTCTTTGTGTCACTGAGGATTTCACTTTCTCTCCATTACTACTCCTGGCTTGTTGCCATGCCCCAGCTTCACCCAGTCTCTGCAGCATATGGAGTGAAGTTCTTCTTGAGACTTGGGAGGACTTCTCTAAGCCTTTCCTCTATTTGTAAGCATCCACTGTGTTGCACTCAGTGAAGGACTGGAGTTCCATAAAGGTTTTTTTCCCCAGCTTTATCAGCTCTCTCTCAGCTTTCTGGTCATGCCCTCAGCCTTGTACTTGGAAAGGCCCTATATCATCAGTGGAGGCCCTGGGAAAGAGCATGTCGATGCAGACTCATTTTGTAGGTAAGGTTCCTCAGGATTCTATACCATGTTATGAAACTCTCATGTGGCTGTTAAAAGCTTATCAAAGATGTAGGTGGTTTCTTCTCACTCTCTCAGTGACAGATGCCTCTTCCACTTGCTACTTCTCTAAGGTTGAAATAAGCTAGTGGTCTCTTCTCATCACTCTCTGGGTTTTTAGGTTATTTAAGTTTTTTTGTTTCCTAAGGTCTTTGGAGGATTTAAAAAGCCTGTGATATTGTAGTTTATCTAGATTGTTCTCATTTTTAGGGTGGTAGCAATAGTGTCTTATGATTTTCTAAACCTTACTTGATGTAGAAGTTCCCCAGGCAATTATCTAAGTGCTCTTTATATATTAACTTAGCCAATCTTCATGGCTTTATGGGATTATTATTAGCCTGACCTCAATTTTAAAGTTGGAAACTGAGTAACAAAGAAATTAAATAACATGCTCAATTCATTTAGCTAATGAGTGGTTGGTAAGGATTTTAACCTAGGAAGCACTAACCTAACCAAGTACTATTCTTGTTTTAATCAGAGCTTAAGTCACACAGAATCTGGTGGGCTTCCATGAGTCTGCCATGTTACTTTACATCAGCAAGTCTACATATGCAATTCCCAAAGCGCAGATTCAATCCCTCCCTTCCTACTCCTTTCCAATACCTAAATCACTACCCTGTCCTCCTAGTAGCCTTTTATATCCTCCAGTCCTTTGAAAATCGTTCTACTTTCCTTGTCCAGAATTTTGTATTATTCTGTAGTTATTTTTATATTTTCTTTCAGCTTAGCAATGTTCTTAAATTTAGAGTTACTTCTTCTGAAATATATCTGGTGGTTGAAGAAAAACATATTGAACATATTATTTGAAAACATGATGAACATACATTTTAAAAGTAAGTTTATCTTGTTTCCCAGCTTTGCAGATATACTGTATATAGCAATTTTTATTCATAGATACATCTATAGCTACATCTTCATTGACAGATTTTAGGAAGGGATATTTTTCACTTAGGGGTTTTCTGCAGAGACTTCTAAAATGTGACAACAGATGTGAGAAAGGATCAAGTCATTCAGTTTATTACTAAGAAGGCTCCAGTAATTTTGTCTTCTCACTCTGCAGGCCCATGTGATAGAATAACCACTAATTGGCAGCAACTTACACACACTGTTATTTGATTTGGATAAAAAAAATAAGTATTTAGCAATTACTGTTCTTTAAAATCCAAAGTAATCATATCCATTTTTTCTCTACTATATATAATATATTGCATTAGACTATATGATAATTTGTAAGGAAAAATACAAACCATACTGGGGAAAGACTAGGAATGATTTCCCCACATTTTTTTTTTTTTCAGAGAGAGTATATTTGGTTGTGCAAGCAAAGAAGTTCAATTGCCTTAGCCCCACAACTGCCTCCCCCCGCAATTCTTAACTACAGAATTTTATTCCCCCCACTCGTTCCTTAATATAATTTTCAACATTGAAGTTAATAAACTTTCACTATATATTGAAAAATATAATGGACAAACTAAGACACTTTACAACTAGTTGCTAATATCATAACTATTAACCTTTTAAATAGACTTTTTTTTTTTTTTAATTTTAGAGCCAGGTTAGGTTTCAGACAAATTTAAAAGATAATACAGAAAGTTCCTATATACACCTCCACACCCAGTTTTCCCTATTATGGCGCAATTGTTATAAATAATGAACCAATATTGATATATTATTAACTAAAGGTCATAGTTCATTCAGATTTCTTAAGTTTTTAACTCATGTATTTGTTCTAGGATCCCATCAGGACACATTACGTTTAGTCGTCATCGTCCTTCAGGCTCCTCTTGGCTGTGACAATTTCTGCCAATTTTCCTTGTTTTTGAACTTTGAGAGTTTTTCAGGAGTGCTAATTGCATAAATAATTTGTAGAATGCCCTTCTACTGGAATTTGTGTGATATTTTTCTCATGATTAGAATGGGGTAATGAGTTTTGGGGAAGAAGATCACAGAGGTAGCATGCCATTTTCATCACATCATAGCAACATGATTTATTACTATTGATATTGATATAAATATTAATTTTTACAATTCTCTCTTACTAATATGGCTTTATTTTTGGCACGTTGTATTCTTACTTGTATTTAACCTTCACAGATACAACATGGATGATTTGTTTTTACTTAGTTATCCCTTAACCAGGCTGCACATGATTTTGCAGCTTAATTTTACTTAGGAATTAAATCATCCCATTTTCTTAATTGTTTTGTTTTTCTTCACAGAACCACCTCTTAATTGTATATATCTGTCTGGAACTATGGTGCTCCCAAACAAATAAGCGAAGTAAAAATAAAGTGCAATCTTATTTTTGTGAGTAGGCAGTATCACTGGCTCTCTTTGTAGCCTAAAATAGCATAGTGTAAGTATTTTGAGTTTATTTAGATGTCTAACTTAGTTTTATTTGACACAAAAAGTCTAATATTGCAAAATTGTATCCGTTTATCCTTTTGAAAAATTTACATTAATTCCAAAAGCTGTTTCTATTAAAAATTATGGGGCTCTCATTCTATTCCCAAAATAAATCATTATTTATTGAGCACTACCAAGCACCAGTTACTATTCCAGGTGCTGGTGACATGTGATGTAAGAGTGAACAAAAGAAAAGAAAAAGAGCAAGCACACACTCATACATACGCACATAAACATGTATATGTGTGTGTGTGTTTATGTAAAACAATATCTCTAATAGCCCATTTACTGCTTTTATACTGTTGTGATATATAGGTATGTGAAAAATTCCATTTTTCCCTGCTGGATAAACATGGTAGGGACTAGTCTAATTTATACTCCGTTTTAGCATTTGCTTTTCATATGAGTTAGTGACCTCTGGCCTTCTCTCAGGAATTTCTGCTTTCATAACTCCAATATGATTTTTCTTCTGTAGGAAAATATTAGCAAGTTAGCATTAATTATTAATAATAGTTGCTAATGAATGTATAAGGTTTGTGAGAGTTGCTTCTGCTTTCTTTGGTCTTCTTTTCATATCTCTCCTAATCTAGCTGAAAGTGTGGACTTAAGAAGATACATGGTAGATATGGGAGTTTTGTAGTTTGCAGTCTGTGTCGAAGTCCCACAGACAGAGTTCGTAAAGTGACAGGTGACACTGCATTCTTGCACGTTAATCATTCTAAGCATATTAAGATACTAAATTTGGAGAGAAAGTCATAAAAATGGCATCCAATTTTTATTATTTCTAATTTCAATATGTCAAATACTAAATAGTGAAACGGTATTGTTGGGTGTAACAACTAAAGTGAAGAATTTAAACACCTGACGCCTGTTTCCAGGAACTGACAAAAATTTCTACTAAAATAGCACATTTCACTCCTGTGAATTGGCAACTATCATTCTCATTTTGCCAAAAACATAACACCAGACATTAACTGCAACAAATTTTATTTTCAAAGGAGTAAAGCACACTTTAAAATTAGGATATTTTGAGTCATTATTCATAGAAAAATATATTTATCATTATTTTAAATAAAAAACATACTCCAAGCTGAAGCTGAAGACTTCTCTTTATTCAAAATCTTCTCTAAAAAGCTTAATAATAATCTTATACCTTGATATAAAACTAGGAGTCAGGGTCACTTTTTTCAGAAATGACAATGAAAGTTAATATATTAATCAGCATTTTCCAACAACTGATCCAAAACAGGCAATTTGCATTCTTGAACCACAGTAATGAGTCAAAATGGGGAGAATAAGAAATTTCCATATGCCTTACACAAGAATCACAAAGCCTATTCCATTACTAAGACTAAGTTTGGGAGCTTTTTAAAGAAAAGAAAATTATAAGGGACCATGTGCTTTTAGCATAATTCCATCTGTTTTACCACTCAGAGTTCTTTAACACCCTCAGACTCTGAGGAGACAAATGATCACATTTTGTCATCTTTTCCTTTTGGAATAAAGTTGGGAGGGAGTAGGGAAGAATGGTGGAGAAAATGATGAGTTCTATTTTAAGGATGACACTCTGGGAAGTACACAAAATAAAAGTGCTCCAACCCCAAAGCAAGAGAAGAGCATCACATTAATCATAACTCACCTTCACGCCACATTCAAACCATCTCATCAAAAATTGTATGTTATTTGTTAGCACTATGGTTCCATACTTTAAAATAAAGCAAGAGATAGAGCTTTGGAATACATGACAATGCCACAGCAACCACCAACCTCCAACTTTTTTCCCTTATGTTTGTGTTCTCTAACTCAAGATCTAAAGGCACTTAAACTCAAGAATCAACCACTGATCATTGGAGCCTGTTCATCACAGAGAATAAAACATAAATAAATAAAGTAAACATTCATTTGCAAGGTATGCTCTTCATAATTATTAAGTGTACAATGTTGGTGGGAAAAATACAAAATAATCCAACAAGAATTCAGTATAGTTAATCACCTATTTCAAGAGGGCAACAATTAAACACTTGTTTATCATTTTCACAAAGGTCGAATTACTCTTTCACCAGGATTAGACAGCCATTGAGAGAAGCAGGTGATGTACTGGAAGAGCCACAGAGATAAGCGTCCAAAGACTTGCAGTGCCTGCCAGCTCTCTCTTCACTAGGTAAGCCGCCACGAGAAGGCTGTCTTAAATTTCTGGAGCCTAGGTTCCTCCTTGTACAGAACAGACAATACCATCCTCTGATCCATATTACGAAATTATTACTAAGCCAAGTAACTTGAAGAGAAATGTAATTTATAATTTAAAACAATAACATGTTAAATAATCATTTGTTGAGAGCGAAGGATCATTTTTCTCAGAAACAGGTTTCAACACTTGGATTCCAAGGTTTTGGAACATCCCTAAATCTAAGTTACCTGTTCAGCAATGAGGCCATGGAGATATGGAAGCACATAAAGCAACCCCTAAAATCACACACGTCCTAGTTTGGTTGTAGAAGCACAATGCTCAAATGGCAAACAACAAGGAGGCCCTTGCACAGGGACACACAGGGACACCTCACACAGGGACACACAGGGACACACAGGGACACCTC
>JAKSZT010026446.1:9123798-9217075 GCA_026826555.1 Tolypeutes matacus | reverse complement strand
CGCACCGGGACACACAGGGACACACAGGGACACCTCGCACCGGGACAGAATCTCCAGAGAGCCCAGAGCTTACACTTTCACGAACGGTCTGTGGAAAGAGGGGCAAGAGCCTCACCTGCACTTTTTTTTTTTTTTTTTTTTAGGTTTAGCAGTTGCTCTTTCATTTTATACTTGCATAACCTTGGACAAAGCATTTACCTTTCTTACAATTAGCTTTCTTGCCCCCTCTCACTTGGAGGTGGAGTGGACATCACCATCCCAGTCCCCTCAGGATTAGGGAAGAACTATGGACTAGAGTGGACTTGATGGTATTCTCTTGCTCACATATGGTGATTCTAGCAATGGAGGAAATTATAACAATGAGGTGGAGCCGGTGGCCACTTGACACTTTTGGGCAGGGAGGGGACGAGTAGTTGAAATACAGGGGCTTCTTTGGGATTTGGAGGTTGTCACCTGCACTTCTAACACCTAGTTAGCACCTAACACAGGGCGGGAGTGGCCTAGGGGGGTGTTCAGTATTTTTTGTTCACCGTCAAAGTAAAGAAAATTTAGAAAATATCAAATCTCCATTTAACATTTTGATATAATTGCAAAACATTCATAAAGAAGATTCTGTAGGCACCCAAAGAAACTGGATCAGATTTTGGGAGAACAAATGAAATAGGCAGAGATTTGGAAGTCCTAAGCATAGAGTATAGTTGAAGCTCTGAGAATTGTTGAGTTCTTCAAGGAGAGACCTTCCTTGGCTCCTCTCTCTTTTATACGTACATCCTTTACATTTACAAAGGAACTGGTAACACTGTCCTAGATGTTAATTTTGCTTTTTCCCTTAGGACATGCATGTACACAAGTACACAAACAGATCCAGAATGGTTAGGAACCCGGACTGTGAATTTTATTAACAACACAACTCTCATCAAAAAGATTTCTGCATATATACTCACAGTTGAAAAAAGACATAAATTGTATCCATGTATTCCTATATTATAAATCATGCACAAAATATAATTTTTAAATATATGAAAAAATTAATAATACATATTCTCATATTTACTTCCCACACCCAAACAGACTCTCTTGTGCACCCTACTCTGGAGACCACAGCTTTAGGGAAAGACTCAAATGAGAGTCAGGAACCCATTGCAATCCTTCCCTTAATGAAAGGAAAGAGGGATTTTTAAGTTGCCCTTTTAAGCAAATATCCACTAACAAAAATCAAGAAGACTCTATTCTCTCTACTGTTTTCTCTAATTCTCATCACTCACATTTCCCAACCCCTGTGGTTTCAAGACGGATTGCGAATCAGAAGGAATCGGTGCCTCTGCACTTAGGCCGACCTTCATCACAGTTGTCAGGTTCTAGACTTCATCCTAGGGCCATAAAAGCGAATGAGACACGATCTCTGCCCTCGAGTTGGTCCAATGTGAACTGTGGTGGAGGAAACAAGCCACTATGAGGCGACAGGTGTTAATACAGAGCGGAAATGTGGCCTTGACTCTGCTCCTTCTCCAAGTGGGGAGATTAAGAGCCAGGCACCCCGAGCAAGACAACCATTTCTGGTAGATTCAGGACACACCGAGACCAGAGAGGCATGCAAAAATGAGAGGACTCTTTAAGGCAATGAAAGCATTGGCAAGGGAATGAGAGGAAAAGCCATCAAATAATCGTTTACATCTCACAGAGAGGAGCCTGCCACAACACAAATGAGCCTCGAATCCAGATGGCTTGCTTGGGCTGATAACCCAATCTCTATTTTCTCATACGCAAAGTGGATAATGCATCATTTATCTTGGAAACTGCTGTGAGGACTGAAATCATGGCATATAAAAGGTCCCTAACATAATGCCGGACACACAATAGGCATTCATTAAAGGGGACACAGTGTACTATAAAGGAAATCACATGGGCTTTGAAGTTAGGGCAATATTTCAAAACTTGACTCAGTCCCTACTAGCTGTGGGACGGTGGCCTAGATGCTTAATCTCCGAGACTTAGTTTACTCATCTATAGAATGGGGACTAAAAACACCTCCTTCTAGGGGATGTGAGGATGAAATGAAATAATACTCAGCACCTCATATACAGCATGGTACGTAATCGACACTGATAGAAAGTAAATGGATAAACAAACAAAAATAGCAGCTGTTATAGGAGATTTGCAATTATGTGAGGCATGATTTTCGCACCAAGTTCAGAACTTTTTTCTACATATAATCTAAGTTTCATAAGTTTTCTCAGTGAAATCTAAAGGGGGGTGGTGCACTGAAATATTCCTTGCTGCTTCTCCTTATTCCTCCTTGCTCATTCCTTCTCTTTTTCCCTACATGGACCGTGCTTATTCTGCTACCCCACTGAGTGTTGAGGCCAGTGAACCCTAGCTGAACTTTCTGAATCCAGGCTCTGCAAGTTCTCACCTCTCCCTGCTGTATTAGTATTGTGCAAACATTACATTCACGATGCCTCTTTGCAGCAAATGAAAACTCAGGAAGCACCTATCTGCTCTTAAAACTGGAATCTAGATATCAATGCCTCTTCTCTTCCCACTTCTTATCAGCATGCATCCTCTATTTCCACGTGGCTGATCTTCTTGGGGTGTACTTCAACTCCCTACGGATGGGTACTCATTTGAGCCTTCATTTCCCTCAGTGCATGGATCTCCTGGTTTGGAATACCCTCTCTTGGAGTCTGGATATACAAAAGAGATGCACGATTCAAAAAGGGTTGCATTACTGGAAATCTGGAAATCTAAAACTACCCTAATCCAGGGTCCCTTCCACATCAGATACTATGATTCTAGTCTTAAACCTCAATTCCGCCTCACTGCTTTGGTCCTCTGAGATCCACCCCAACATAATATTCTACAGCTTTTGTAATCTACATAGTTCAATATTCTAATTAGTTATACAGTCTGGAATCATATAAAATATTGCCATGTATTTTAGCTACTCAGGCATAAACTGCCTTTTGCCATAATTATGACTCATGTTTTTCTATTCCTCCCATCATCTACTAAAATTTGCTGACTGATGATGAGAAAATTTCACACTAGGGAATTTTAAAATACTGTGCAAATATGATGCAAGTATGAAGAAAATGGCTTTCAAAGAGTTGTCAAGTAATCTTGAGTAATAAATCTAAAACCTTAAAATGTGTTACAGCTTCAAATGCATCATACTTAAAGTTAATGTAAAATAAAATTTTATATATTTTAAAGTATCTCCTTTATAGCATTTCTGAGTAGTTTAATATCAATCGTCTATTTTGATATCTTAGTCTTCCAGAAAAGTGAACTTTCAGTTGAGTTATTTTTACACATACCCTGCAAGCAGTTGTAAAAGTGTGAATGTACAAAGTGAAATGTTGACTGTTTTTTATATCCCAGGGATGCATTATATTATAAAGACAAAAAAATTACTCATGGTCTGGCTCAAGAGCATAAATCCAAGAAACTTTTCCTTTTTTCTTTTGATAACTATGAGGTTTCAGAATCACGACATTAGAAACAAACCCATTTTGGCTGATAAAAACCGGTCCCTGTTAGTATGACTAACCTGGGGTAAACCAATGGTCATTTTCTATTCACCCAGTGTCTATAATAAATAAACAATAGCATCAGTTTCTGCAAATTCTGTCATTTTTAAGTCATTTCTCCCTGAGATGGCTTGACATTCAAACGCAGCATTTCTCTGCATGTTTACCAAAAATATACCAGTTTATATTTCCTCTCAGAAGAAGTCACATACAGTTTCTAGTGCTCATTAAGCAATAAAGGAAAAACGAGCATTTAATTTTTTAAAAGTCTTGATCAGAATCTATAACCCACATGAATCTGTCCTTATTCACTGGCACATAATTTTTGGGCTTCAAGTATTTGTCAGAGAATGTAACTGTGAACTTTCTTCTCTAAATACACTAAACTTTATCTTTGAATTAAGCCAAACTAGTAAGAAGGACACACAAACACCAGGACCTCATCATACTGAGCCTTAGTAAAAGAGCTTTGGTTGGATATTATGTTATAGACTTATATAAAACCATTTAAAATAACAGCAAAACGAATTTCATTTTTAAAATTACTGTCAGTACTGTAGATGATTCTCGTTACTTCACAAAATGGCTCCGTATGGGGAACTATGAAAATGTCCCTTTATAGCACAGGAATAAGTATACTTTCTCAAAGGATTTTTTAAAGCCAACAAACACTGAGTTTTACTTTGTGTTTTCCTTTTTGTATTGATTCTTGGGAGAGTATAATGCCATTTGCCTACCACCATTTTTAAGTACATGTGAATTTGTTATGTTAACCTACTGCCAGCTTCTAACTTTGTTGATCATCAGTTCCCTCATCTAATTTAGTATCTTCATTATATTGGGTTTTACTTCATGTGTTTTTGAAAATCACCTTAAAAATACTCTTTGGCAAAGGTATGTAATTTTTAGTATATATTTTTTATTAGAGAAGATGTGAGCTTACGAAACAATCATGCATAATGTGCAAAATTCCCATACATCACCCCTCCTGCAACACCTTGCATTGTTGTGGAACATTTGTTAGATTATGAAAGTACATCATCAGACTATCACCATTATCTATGATCCATAGCTTACATTTGGTATATTTCTTCCATACGCCCCCCTCTTATTAACACCATGTATTAGTATTGTATAGTTCATAAGCGAACACTCTCATATTTGTTCTGTTAACCACAGTCCATCTCCCACCACATGGTTCACTATGTTATACAGTCCCATGCCTTGTGCAATGTACCCAAAGTGTACACTCAGTGGCTCTCAGTTTCATCACAGAGATGTGCTGTCATTGCCCCTGCAAATTTTGAACGTTTTCCTTAGTCCAAAATAAAAAATTCCATACCCCCCATTACTGATCCTTAGTATTGATATAGTATCTTCTTTGACATTGATGCAAGAATATTACAATTTTACTGTTAACTATAGTCCACAAGTCACATTAACTGTATTTTCCCATGCATCACCAGATTCTTACCACCTTGTGATAGTGATGTACATTTGTTCTAGCTCATAGAACATTCCTGTATTTGTACTAGTGACCACAACCCTCATCCACCTCTGGGTTCACTATGTTTTTCAGCCCCTAAATTATTCTCTAGCTTTCTTTCAAATGAAGATTCTGGTAATAGATGGTAGTGAGGAGACTGCAACATGGTGAGTGTGACTGATCCCACTGAATGGTATGCCTGGGAGGGATTGGGATGGGAAGAGTTGTGTTGTATGTTTCCACAATTAAAAAAGAAAGGAAGGAAGAAAAACTAAAGAGGGAATGGCAATTAAATGTAATACATGATACTGGATGGGATCTAAGAATGGATCTAAGAATTGCTCAAAAGGACATTATTGGAACATAAGAAAGAATTATAACAGAGCATGTCTTATATCAACATTAAATTTCTTAAAATTGATAACCACACTTAAGTTGATTACATAAGTGAATTTCCTTGTTCACAGTGAAGGTTCATGGAATATACATGGAAGTATTCAAGGAGTATGATACATGCAACCTATTTTCAAATGTTCAGAAGATAGAGAGATAGATAGATAGATAGATAGATAGATAGATAGATAGATAGATAGATAGATAGATAGGCAGGCAAATAGATAGGCAGATAGATAGGCAGATAGATAGATATGGATGGATGATAAATACAAAGAATGATACAGCAAAGGTGGCAAAATATTAACACTGGGCATCTGGGGAAGGAAGTTTTGTTGGAGTTCTCTGTGTAGGGTTTGTATTATTCTTGCTACCATCCTATAAAGTTGAAATTAATTCAAAATAAAAAGTTCAGAAAAAATAAAATATGCCATATATTTTATAATTTTTTTCTTTTTAAAATGTGTTATTTTAGGTATTTTGGTATCTTTAAAATCAATGTCTCATTAGGATCTTAAAATAATATTAAAAACTCAGTGTTTTAGCTTATAGCTTGGCATATATTTAGTGTATAAATAAATTATTGATCAAAAATCTAAGGAAATGCATCAAGGTAAAGTCTTAGGAAACCAGGTATTACAATATATTTTTCTTACTTTCAGAAAATTATCGAGTTACTTTCAAAAGTCATTTATACTACCAGTATTATTTTAAAATAGACTTTTTTTCCTGTTTTTATTTTGCTACAAGTAACTGTTATGGAAGCAATAATTTAATTTTGCAACAATCATGCAAATTCATTAAACATAGAGTGTTTTAGTTCTCTATTTTAATTTATTATTTGTTGGGGCATTAACAATTGGGTGCACTAAAATAGTGCTCGGAGTCTCAAGTGCTTCAAGATAAAGATGTACTCTTTCTTGGAACACATATCATGAACACCAATGCCTGTGTGTGATATATAGATATGGAGACATATCTCATCATCATCATTCATTTCACCCCTTACAGCCTTTTCTCAATCCTGGCAGAGGCCACCTGTGGCAGTTTGATATAGTTATGAATTCCAAGAATAGATATTGGATTATACTTGTAAACTGGTCTGTTTCTCTGGGCATTATTAAGTTATGATCAGGGCTTTGATTAGGCCACATCAGTAGGATGTTGAGTTCCTGCCCCTTGGTGGGTGGTGACTTGAGATAAAACTACATGGCAGAGCAGAGGAATTAGATGGAGTTTTGAGGTGGAGTTCTGATGCTGAGTTTTGATGCTGGAGCCCAGGGAAGTAAGCACACAGAGGAGCTTGGTCGTGAGGAAGGAGAGAAGCCACTAGAAAAGAGACGAGTCATTTGCCTGATAGTCTACAGCTGGCCTTGTGCAGAGAAGTAAGCCTGAGCCTGGAGAGAAAGCAAGCCCTGGGAAGAGAGGAACCCAGGAGGCCCGAAATCTTGACAGATCTTAGCAGCCATCTTGCTCCAAAAAGTGGCAACAAACTTTGGTGAGGGAAGTAACTTATGCTTTAGGGCCTGGTAACTGTAAGCTTCTTCCCCAAATAAATACCCTTTATAAAAGCCAACAGATTTCTGGTAATTTACATCAGTACCCTTTGGCTGACTAATACACCACCATTTAATTCAGAGCTTCTCATTGATTTTATTTGGACATTTGGCTACAATACAATAAAAAAAAAAAACAGCAAAATTCAACATATTTTGAATCATTCCATTTGCATGAAGTGTAGATGCTGAAGCCAAAACTGAATATGACTGATTCTTTCTATGAACTGGATGACCTGTTTATTCCAGAAATGATCACCATCCAGACATACTATCATGATAAATCATCCTCCTTGAAGATTTATTGAAAATGCCAGTTCATGTTCAACAAGTGTTCATGTTGAGGGCTTTATATGGACCTGGAATACATATTTAGACATTACTAATTACAACTGCTTCAGATAATTATAAATAAAAAATAATCTTGGGCAGGAATAATAAAAAATGATAGAGGAGTAGATGTGGCTCAAGGGGTTCAGCATCTACTTCTCACATATGAGGTCCCAGGTGGTTCCCAGTGTCTCCTTAAAACAAAAACAAACAACAAGTAAACAAACGAAAAAACCAACTCAGGGAAGCCAATGTGGCTCGGTGGTTGAGCGCCGGCTTCCCACATACAAGATCCCAGGTTCAATCCCCGGCCCCGATACCTCAACAACAACAAAAAAGCAAATGATGAATTATAAATTAAAACTTCCAATTGTGAGACCTAACTGGAGTTACAAAGAAGGAAAAGTGTAAACTGAGTGAAATTATTATAACTTATTGAAATGTGAATATATTGCCAGTTCAGAATTTGCAGGAATCCGTCTAAAAGATGGGAGTGGGGTGTATATCCAAGCTGAAACAAGAAGCGTGGGGACGATCAGGTCCTCCAGCTGATGGTTACTGATACAGCCTCTTCGTCAAGTTTCACGCCGTACGGCTGGGGCTTGGAACAGAACCCGTGTTCAGCACAGAGACTCCAAAAGAGCAGGGGAAGAAGTGCCATTGTCGCAGGTCTCCTGTGGCCAAGAGCTGCTCCAGTGCATAGATGGCAGCTCTTTCTGAGTTTCCTCCTCTGCAGGCTGTTCATATCCTTTGTCCTACCTTGTTGTCAGGGAAACAAACATCAGCATCACTTAGGACATGGTGAAACAAAACCTTGTGGCGCTCTGTGTCTTGTTCTTATGCAGGGATCTCTCTAAAGCTCGGGTACACCAAGAGCTCTTTGGGGTTGGAATCATTGTCTGGAAAGAGAAAAGGCGACTTTTTCTTCTTGCTGCCATGCATGCATGTCATCAATTCTGATCTTTGGGAAACTGTAAGGTATGTAATTTTTTAATGTAAAGGGATTATATTAGGTTAAAGAAGGATGCTTTCCATAAAAAACAAGCATCAATAATATATAATGACAGAGAAGAGTTGCCCAAAGTAGTAATCAAGAAGAAAAAGACAATATAAGATTCAGCCTTGAGTTGAAGTCAACCCACTAGTGTCACATAACAAATCATTCTCAGATGGAGTTTCATAGGCAAATCCATCTCTGAACACGAAGAGCTGGTGATTCATTTGCTTTCACCGTAAGTGATGAGTTCAGGCTGATGAAGGGCAGTGCTCTCTCCTTAATACTCCAGAGCTTCTCCCCAGTGAGCATGGACCCTTCAATTATGACCCTAAGAGTAAGAGTGAAACAGAGAAGTAGAAAAAGCATATTTGGAGCCCACTTCTCTTCAATGACTCTTTGTTTGCATTATTTTCCCATTCTTCCCCAATACTTGTTTCTTACATTTTCTTAGAATCTGCTGGAGAAACAGCAATGCTTTTCCTCTGCCAAGCACATCTTCCTGTTCAAAACCCACTCTGGAACTAATCTGTGTGGGTTCGAATCCCAGCTCTACCACTTAATAACTTTGTGACTTTGGGCAAGTAATATAACCATCCTGTCTCTCATATCTCCATCTGTATAATGGAAAGAATAATAGTATCTTCCGCATGGGGCTGTTTGGAGAATTGTTTATTAATAGGTGTAAAGTCCCTGAACAGTATGATACACAGTAAGTACTAGATAAACTATTTATTAAATAAAAGCTACTCTGAACATTGGCATCTTATAGGAGACAGGTAATTTCAATATCTTCTCTATGTTGTTACATCTCCATTACTTCTTTAGGATAATATTTGTAAGTTACATTTAACAAGGACCTCCTAGAGAAAATGTCAGAGGCTCACTCACCACCAATGAGTTGCTTTACGCAACTGGTAGACAAAAATATCCACTGTATTAAAGTAAGTCTGGGGGAGTGGACGTAGCTCAAGTGGTTGAGCACCTGCTGCCCATGTACAAGGCCCTGGGTTCAATCTCCAGCACCTCCTAAAACAAACAAACAAACAAACGAAAAAGCCAATTCTTATTGGGGAGCAGATGCAGTTCAGTGGTTGAGGGCCATGAGGTCCTGGATTCAATCCCCAGTACCTCCTAAATAACAAAATAATAATAATAATAATAATAATAATACTGGGTTAGGAGGAAAGACTTTCTGAGACCACTCCCCATCCCTTCCCTCCAAAGAAAAAATTCTCTATAAAGCTAAACTAAAAATACACTTATTAGTGTACTTTATTTCCATTGGGTATAATTATTAATTTTAATTTAAGATGTTTAACATTTAGTGGAACTTGGTTTTATTACTATAACCATTCTCTAAAAACAACTCATGCTTAAAATGTAGTAAGTATTCTAAGGATGCAATGAATCTGGAAAGAAAAAAAAAAACCACTACATTCCTGGGACAATTCCCTTATAAGTACAGGTATAGCGAAATTAGGGAAGCTAAAGCTGATTCTTATAGACATCTTTAAAGGCGATGTATTTTCAGCCACAATTCACTGAAGTCTGACTAAATAGAAAATGCAGTAAAGTGCAGTATAAAAAGAAAATGTAGGAGAGATATAAAATAAAATTTTTCTTGTAATGTTCATTTCTTTCTTGGTTTTCTTTATGACTACTCTTTGGCACTACTAGGAAGTAGAGAAGAATCACGCTCATGTATTAAGAGTTTAAAATAAAACAAAAGTATATAGGGGAAAAAAGACAACTCCAGACAATGGTTAAAATTTTTCATACCCTTGCTTCTTTGGAAGTATCAATTATCACACCTCTAGCACTATCCTGTGTCACAATATACCCTGCCCAGAACTCCCTTGCATCACAAGAAATCCTAAAATGCTGACCACTGGGGAGGGAGAGGGTGAAGCAATTAATAGGGGAGGAGGACATCCCTAACTACAGCGAAAGCAGCTTGTAAAGAGACCCTGTTTCTGCTTTAGGGTGTAAATAAGGTACCAAGAGGCCTGAGGAGTTGAGCTCTGATGGATGCTTCTCTAATTTTTGTCTTCCCATGCACAGATGAGAAGTAAACTGTAGAGCCCCATTTTAAATTTTTGCGTCTGTGCTCACTATTTCCAGAACCTCATAACTTCATAAGTAACTTCATAATCTGTGTGATGAGGGCCTTGCAGAAAATAATTAATGCAGGCGAAAACTAGTCACTCTCTAACTCAAGGATTTAAGAAGTGTGGAAATTCCTTCAAAATACATTAAAGAATCAAACCCTTTTGGTTTATAAAGCTTTTATATTTATGATACCTTATAGAATTTAGACATATTGTACATTATTATTTTAGTTAGTCTGCTTTACTTTAACTCTGTACCTTCATTCTTGTATTAATATAAAATATACTATATATTTCAACTTCTTATTTTAGTACTAAGATAGTAGGGACTTAGGCTTTGGAATAATTATTTTATATATATATATATTATCTTCAGCTTGTTCTACATATTAATTGATATCATATCAAGAAGATCCAATCATGTAATAAGCTCTGTTTTCCAGCCATACATCAAACCCATAACCTCAGCCAATCATCTTGGAAATGTGGGACTTCAGATAAAGTTGCTTGAGTGTGCCTTCCTGGAAAAAACGTGAAATCTATTCACTATAAAGTGAAAAATCAATTAAGTATATTGTAACATTTTTCTCCTTAAAAAGAAAACATCTCCTCAGTTTTCTTTTTCTCCATAGAATGCATCATAATCTAACATTCTCTATATTCTACTCCTACCTACTGCTCCTTTTCTGCCTTCTCAACTATGGAAGCTTCTTGAGAGTATAGGTTATTTTTGAGCTACTAATCTTCAAATACCACTGTAGCATGTAATTTCCTTGGCAACACAAACCAGAATAACTGAAATTTGATACCCAAAAATTTGTATCTTCCTATGTGGAGGAATTGTATCAATGGCCCAGGCAAAAGATGAAGATTTTCAAACGTCACTTGTTTTTCATCTATGTCAAAAAACTATTCAATCCCACTCTGTCTTACATTCCCATATTCTGACAAAAATAATCTTTCTTAAACTTCCTACCTTTTTCTCATATCCATCAAGAACACTATTCAAGCCGTTATTATTCTTAGGGGGAGCGTTTTCCAAAAGGATGCTAAAGTTTTACACTCCTTGATGAGTAAAACCAGGTACCTCTCTGTTCGCCATCTGTTTAGGAAGTTATTTCTTTTTATCAGTCTCACAGTCCTCAAACTTTAATTTTGGGGAACTTTTGTTTGGCCTGCCACTAGGCAAAACCTAAAATATGAACTCCACAGCATTAGACAAGGGTCTAGTTTGGGTACTTTATGGATGCCTGACACCATTAATTCTATACTTACCATTAAATTGAGGGAACAACTGGAGCTTTCAAAACAAAGCCTGTCAGCTCAAATGCATGCAATACATATGAGAACCCAGTAATTTCTGGGTAAGAGTGTAAAACGTTGAGATGAGAGGATACTCAAAAATTATAATCAAAATCATAATTGCCAATATTTTTAGGAGCTCACGTAGGCCAAGCATCATGTTGAGACATTTATGTGCATTCTCTCATGTAATCCCCACTTCAAATCCTCGATTCCATTATTATTCCTAGTTTACAGTGGAGAAATGAAAGAATCTGCCAGGCAAAGAAAGGGCTGAGTGGGGAGCTGACTCACTGATTTGAACTGAGAATGAAGGACACAGATTTCAAAGCGCATGGAGCCCATGGCAGGGGCTCCACCAGGCATTCCTGCCCAGCACTCTGGCTTGGAGACGCCCCTCAGCCTGGTGGCACTTCCTCTAAATTGTGCTCAGTCTGAAGCTCTTCCATTCTGCCCGTTCCTTCCCCTCTCCTTCACAGATGGCAGGCCCTCCCTGCCTACTCCTCGCCTCTGCCCTTTCGTCCCTCACAGGATGTCCCCCAATAAAGCTCGCCTACATTTAATTCCATCTTGGTGCCTATTTAAGAACTGACAAGAGTCTCATTTGCTCAGGAGAACAGTAGCACTCGTAACTACCTCAGATCCTTCTTAGTTTCTAAGATTGTCTAATACTTGATGTCTACTATGCATCCTTCTGTGAAAGGTGTTTTCCACAACTAAACCTCCTCATTCATATTAAGATATATCCCTCTTCGTTGTGTAGATGTACAAGGAGGCCACATCGGGAATTATTTCTGACATGACATAAAAAGTGTTTGCATAACAGTTCTATGAGCAACTGTACAAAGATGCAGTTATGCTGTTTAAAATAAGAGTACTGATGTTATTGTAGACATTAGCCCATATTTAGATGAAACCACATAAATTTAAATAAATGAATCAATCACTAAAAATGGGCATTTTAACTCAGCTTTTGCTACCATAATTTATGGGACAGCAGCAAATCCATTTTCATTTATTATTGCACATTAGCTATAATTGCATATTGATGAACATTGTGAGGTAGGAATAAAAGATTACCAATGTTAAAGTTTCTCTTTCTTATTTCTTAACAGGGAAGCTGGAATAAAATGGAAAGGATAAATGATCGTCATGATAACATATTGAGCTTGAAGTTGGAAAGACTTCCGAGCTGGTCTTCCTAGTCTCTCTTACCATCCCACAGCATTCCATGAGAGGCAAGCCTAATTTACAGGAAGAGTGAGTATGCCTCATCTTTTTAACTCTGCTTTCGTGAATTGGAATGACTTTCTTGTAAAATATGACTGTCAGACATTAATCTGGAGTTTTGCTAAAATTTATACTTCCTTTGGGGAATGAGTTTGACACATCTAATAATGCTTTGTTTGCAGACATCAAGCAATCGACTTTGATCCTACGTTATTACAGTGATCTTACATCTTCGTGAAATAGCTTGGTTACAGTAAAAATTGTTATTGGAAATGCTGGAACATATTTAGTAGCTTAGTGATTCTTCAGGAGTGATTTTTAAAACAGGAAACCACCTTTAAAATCTGTCCTTAAGGAAGCAGTTGATTGCTAGAATTGCTGAGGTCTTTTTCTCACTGTAGCCTAACTCCCTGGCCCCAGGAACTATCATCAGCCACTTATCACTATAGATATCCACGGCTGGACAATAAGAGTAATTGCTAATTCTTTAATACACAATATAAACTTTCTGAAGAAACAAACAAATTAAAATTAGCTCCTATAAATGGCCAGTGATTTCTGCTACATTAGTGGGAATCTAAACCAAAGTTAAAAATAATGCAAACTTCTGTATTCACAAGTGTTTCAACATGTGGATTTTTTTCTTCTTGTGGCCAAAATCAAGATAGCGAGTAGGTTATTTGAATTAGAACAATCAGGTATCAGTTTATATTACATACTTTTGGGAAACGGATAAGCATCATCTTCAAAGGACCGATGTACTATTTCATGGAAAGTATCTTTGAGTAGCAATTAGGTGTACCAATAAAGATACAGGATAGTCTGTTTAAATCACATGTATTTTAGTTCAAAATATATTACATGTAATCACTTAAATAATGATTTTATTAAAATTCTATAAAGTAAATATTCTAAGCTATATTATTCAATTAAAAAGGAAACAGAAGTTAAGAAAACAAGATCAAACATGTTATACCATGTAACAGTTTCAACTACTTTACTAGTATATTTTGCATTTGATGATACTGCATTTTTAAATATATTTTCTTTTATTCTTCCTATCCCTTGGCAGGACGATTTCCTAATGTTTCCCAGGTTAAATTTATTAAAACTATCTTACGGAAGTCTGAAATCTTGGTTCAGTAGAAAAGCTGAAATACAGCCTGATTTTAATATATATATGTTCCATGCATTGTTTTAAGCACTGTACATGCATGAATTCATTTAATTCATTTAAGCTGTGAATGGATATTATTATTACTGCTTTCAACCAATGAGGAAGCTAAGGCACTAGAGCTAAAATAAGCTGCTCTCACCTCTATGAGATACAAGTTCTCCAGTTTTGACCTGGCGGGACTCTACTTGCCTTAATATTCATTCTTAGTAATACTCTTTGTATTGTCTGCTATTTAATTCTGCAGAATTATAAAATACAGTCTGTTTTATTTTCATTCAAATTCAGACTGTGACGGTGCACTTCTTTCATTCACTGAGCATTTGGGGGCCCACAGTATACAACACCCAAATCTAAAAATGATACTGCTATTGAACACTGATTTTATCCATTGGTTCATCACTACAGTGTAATTTTTAGGATTGGAGCCAGAAATGTTTCAACATTTCATAAATAGTAGTTCAATACTGGTTTATGGAGAATGATTGCAAGATTTAAGAGCATCTTAACCAAAGGTAAATTATCAGAATCTTACAGTTTTACATGATGAAACTTAATGTTTAGTCAATATGGGAACTGACAAGCCTGAGTTATCTGGGGCATGCACAAAACCAGAATGAGACTTCCAGTAAATCTGAAGAACATTTAGACCTTTTTATTTTTTTAAAATGTACTTTCATATCTAGTCTCATGAATTTTTTTTCTAAACAGTCATAATTCAATGTGGAGTAGATACAAACTCACTTTATATGACCAGATTTCTCCTCTTACGTGATGTAGGGGAGGGCATCTTAGGTCCTAGTCCCCAACAAAACCAGACCCAAATTTACACACTGAAAGTGAAGGGCTGCCCAATGAAGCAGCAGATGTGGTAGAATTTCACCTTTTTAATATCATCTACAACTAATCAAGAAGAATCTCACAGAAGTGTAAGATACACAGAGGAAAAAAAAATTGGAAATGTGTAGTTTATCTTACAAATCCCGACTCGGCACTGATTCCACGCAGGCTCTGTGCTAGACCTTGGGATTCAAAATGAATAGGGCACAGCTCCTGCCTCCTGGGAGCGTACAGTGGACAAGTAAGTAAGTCATTATGATTTGAAGTGACAAGCGCTGGCCTTGCAGGGAGAGCCAGGGGGAAGCAGGCACAGCCACATACGACTGGCAGAAGCGGAAAAGGTTGAAATCTCCTCAGAGGCCTATTTGGCAGTATACTTTAGAAGTATTAAACATGTACATACCCCAGAGTTCTTCTTCCAGGAATTTACTCTACAAAAGTAGTATTAGATATGCACCAGAATTATTTATGAGGAGGTCTTACAAAAGCAAAGACATCAGCCTTAATGGCCAACAAAAAAGGGGCTGTTAGGTTAATTACATTCTACCTTATAACCAGCCCAGTGCACGCATATTTCCCAAAGAGTTTTGAAGTAACAGAATTTTAGCTCCTGAACTAAGTCCCCAATAATTTATATTGCTGAAGTGATCACCTACCCAACAGGAAGGCTCGGCAGGGACTTCAATTTGGGTCTACCTTTTCCAAACAAGTCATGCCTCTCTCTAAGTTACAATTATATATAAATCAGAAAATGGCAATTCATCCTAAGTAATAAAAGATCGAGAAAACTAGGTCTGGTCTAGCAATTACTGTAACTAAGTAAAAATTTTTTATTAGTTGCACTTACTCTTCTTAATACAAAAAGGAATTTGGTACCATCTGCAATCTCCACCCTTGTCCACCTTAACTGTGGGTCAAACCCAAAGTTGCTATCTATATCAGCTTATGGGAAGGAGTCTGAAAAATAATTTTTAGGTATTATACACTCATCTTTAACGTCTTCCTCAAGTTCATTCCTTTGTATTCACCTTCTTTGAAAGCCTGATGTATGTTGGAACATATTATCTAGGTTTTGTGCAGCAATTTTTAGTGGTCATTGGAATCTCTACAACTTTTGTTCTTTTTCCAAATGATCAACTAAAACACCTTTTCTCTTAAAAAAAAAAAAAAAAAAGATGAGGTTGATTATTGCATTAAGTGCCTAAATAGAGTTAAATATGCTAAAATTATAATTATAATGACTTTGGGGTTTAACCAGATAAACGAAATTGAGCTGTCATGAGACGTCTTAATTTATTTGCACAGCAGAACTGTAAATGCAGCAGAAAACAGCTTACTGTAATGTAAACAGAGCTTTCCATGTACTGAGCACAGGACAAGTTTATGTAACATAATATATTACACTCACCCATCATTGCTACCTTTCAGTTTATACTTTTATGGTAACAAACGGTTATAATAAACAGAGCCCTTGTGTTAAAATCAAATAGAAGACTCGGTGTTCATCCTCTGGTTGAAAAGAATCTGATATTCCTCAACTTTATGCATTATGATAAAAAAAGACTTACAGACCACAGTATTTTAAAACTAGAAAGGTCCTCGATGCTTAATATTAATCTATAAAGAATTTCAGCCTAAATTTTGTACATCTGGTCCACCATCAAGTAAATGTTTTCCTGGCTTAGCTGATTTGTAACCAGACTGAAAAAAATCAATCATTTGCCTGTAAAAAAACTATGTGGGTATTATATACTAATAATTATTACCATTATTTGTGTCTTCTTTTAAAATTATCTTGTAACAACAGCAATATTATAGTCTTAAAGAGAGAATTCTGTTAATATATCATTTTGAATATTTATAAAAAAACATTTATTTCAAATTTTAGATAACTTAGGTAAACATTTCTCATGTCTAAGTTAAAATCAGGCTCAATATTTGTTGCAAACTTGACAGAATGTTTGTGTTTTGGTTCACTTTTTAAAAAAATCAAATATTTCTACCCAAATTTGATAACAGATATTACATGCCATTTCACAATAACTTGGCACAATAATCCACTAAATTTGAAAAATTCTTTAAGGAAATATATGCTAGTCTCCATCCTAATGCGGTAATAAATTTCCAAGCACCATTTACTCTCTCTATAATGATTTTAAATTAAATTTATTATTTGATTCTAACTTCTAAAACACTAGTCTAGAAAATGAATTAGATAGGAATAGTGCATCCATCTTTTAGGAATAATTGTGGCTGATTTAGGAAAGACATTTTTAAGTCTTTACTCTGTGTAAGAAACTGCTAAATCTTTTCCTACGTTATCTCATTTAATCACCCGAAATCCTTTTATTAGGTAGTTGATTCTGTTTTAAAAAGGGGACACTGAGGCTTAGAGAGTTTGAATAATTTGCCCAAGGCCATGTAACAATAAAATGGCAGAACCCAGACTGGAATCGGGGTCTGACTGACCTGACACGCGTGTTTTCCCAAGGACACTAATGCTGGGTTGGTTTTACACTCAGCAGTGTAGCTGGGATGGATCTGGCATTGAATGATGACAACCAAACCCAGCCAAAAACAAGAAGATAATAGAAGGGAAGTGGATGCCAAGAAAAACACTTTAATTCGTAATGTCAACTCCAACAATGCCTTCTCGATAAACTGATTTCCATTTTAAGTCTCCCCTTCCCTACGTGGACAAAAAGTTCTTTTTCTTTGCTTTTCTGGCAACCAGGTGCTTTCAAAGAAAAAGCGCACATATTATTTTTCCTCCAATCTTTTCTCACCCAACTGCCTTACTTCTTGGATATTCTAAGAGCATATATATGGAAAATAACTTGGAAAATCTCTTCTTTTTACTTAATCTTCTCTTTTTTCAGTAAATATTCTTAAGACTCAATGTCACTGTTCGTAATCACATTTATATAGCAATCTCAGGGAGAGAGGCTGAACTTCACTTTACATATCTTGGTTTTGTAATTAGTGAAGGCGCATTAGAGGACTCTCATCAACCTTTTCACCACCTCATCCTACATGAAGTCTGCTCTGTCCACCAGCAACTATAAAACAGAGCGTATACAAAAGGTTGTGAAATATTGATCACATCCCCTCACCAATGCTTCTCCTATTGTGAATCCATTTTCTCACCCTAAACTCAGATACCTTAATCCTGAAAAATGTCTGTCACGGGGTGATAATTCTCCATTAAGTTCCCTGTGGGTTTTTTCCTTCATCAGTAGAAAGGGAAAAAAAATAATACAATCTTCCTCATAAGGACGCAATGAAAAGTAAATGGGCATTGCCTGGAACCAGTTAAATGCTCAATAATTATAGGTCATTACCATCAACATCTTTATTAGACCAAGTAGCATGGCTGCATTGCCTATGTAGTCGATATTTCTCTTTAGCCAAGCTAGACAAGCTTCTGAAACAATCAAACTTCATATCCGCATGCTCTGACTTCCCCAACTTTTACATATTCTTCAACATTACAATCTGATTAGCATTTATTAAGATACTTCCTCCGCCGAGAATGATCTACTTATTGCCAAATCCACTGGTCCGTGGCACAATACCACAATCATCATCCATCCCCCTGAACCCGCCGACCCTTCTGTCTTCCCTGTCCCTAATGCCAGAAACCCCGAAGCCACCTTTGTTCCTTCTCTTTTATCTATCCTCACAAGCCAACCATTATCAAATTCAATCCTTTCCAACTTACGGCATGTCTTCTTCCTTTCTTTTTTTTTTTTTTTTTTTTTTTAAGATTTTATTTATTTATTCATTTATCCCCCCCTTGCTGCTTGTGCTCGCTGGGTCAGCTAACCACGCCGTGCGGGCGGGCTTGCCTTCACCAGGAGGCCCCGGGAACCGAACCGGGGGCCTCCCATATGGTAAACGGGAGCCCTACTGATTGAGCCACAACCGCTTCCCATGACTTCTTCCTTTCTACTCCCAATTTCTTTGTCCGTGCGCTTTCTCCAGGTCACTGTGAAATATGCAATATTCTATGGTCTCTTTGGTTTATTTTTTCTTCATCTAATACATTTTATATCCTTTGGTCAGAACTAAAATTCCACCTGTATCATCCAGTTGATTTTTCCCCAAAATTTCTCAAAATTTCCCCAAATCAATCAAACCTACACTTTTTAGCATGACAGGTCTTCCAATAGCTGGCTCCAAGCTCCCTTTACAATTCTACTTCCCTCCGTTCCTTTCAATTCATTGGAGCTTACTAATATTTCGCCTCTCTTCTCTTGCAAAGCTTCTAAGTAAGTCTTTCCTGTTCACTCCAGCACGAATTAATTGCTTCCTCTTTCATAAATCCCTAATATTTTATATGCTCCTCAATTTATTCAGGCATCTTTTTATTACAGTTATATATGAAACGTCTGTCTCCCCTATCATATTGTTAGATGTCTTACCCAGTAGAAGATGTGTGTGTATGTGATTTAACCCTTTTGAACCTCATTTTCTTCTTTTTTAAAAGAGATGTCAACTTAAAATATATACAGAGAAGCTAAGTGAAGGGGAAATATGATAGGCTTTCATATCTTCTCTAGTGCATACTAATTGTATGACTCTTGAGGCAAGATCCATAACCAATCCAAGGCTTTTTTTTTCTTATCATTAAAACAAGAATACTAGTAGCTAAACTGAAGGTGCTTGAAAGATTCAGTGATAGCATAAGAAATATGTGAAGGGTGCTTGGCACTTGGTATTTAAAAGACACAATTGCCAATATTAAAAAGAAACACCTCATAAGCTATTTTTTGGGTAAGCATTAAATAAGAAAATAAAATACCAAGACTTTAAAAAACTATAAAATTTGAAACACATATTTACAAAAAGAGCCAAAGAAATATAATTAGGAGGACCTCAACAAATGGCTGTTGAATTGCATCCATTTTTACGGTCTTAAGTTCTCTCTTATGAATGAGGTTTCACTGAAATAATTTTGGTTATATCTAGTTTTTAAGGAGTTAAAATAACATAGTAACTAATACTAAAATTAAGAAATATACCTTTCCCAACATTTTCATTTCCTAAGCACTTCTTCAGATTCATTAAAATAAATACATTCCTACAAAATACTCTGGATTTATTATATATAATTTTCAATGTCACAGTCACCTTAAACAGCCTGAGAAAAATTATCCTAGCAAGCAGCAATTCTTTACAAACACTTTGATGTGATCATTGCAATTCCAACTTCGTATGTGCTTACAAAAATGTAGTTTTTATTATTTTCAGTTTTGATATTCTCATAATTATTATGTAGAGAAATCGATAATTTTATACCCATGACACTACAAAGAGAAGCTTTCTCAGTAAACTGCAGAAGATCTGACTAAGAAATATTCATTTTAAGACCAAATTAGGAGACTGGATGACTAATGACAAATTATAAAATCATCACATTATTCCTCAAATACACTATTAGTTCATAAATGACTTCCATCCTCTCTGAATACCAAAAATTGCAAATCATATATGGAAGGAAAAAAATACTGTAAATTCACTTAAAATATTTTTATAAGTGAGGACAATTACCTCAGACTTTTGTAATTCACTATTAAATGGAGTAAAATAAGCTTTGTTATCCCATAATAAATTAAACACATAAAACGATCAAGCAGTAATAGTTTGTACCATCAAATAAAAACGTTAAGGATAAGTGAATCTACTAATATTGGCATTTTACCCTTAGTTGTGAATTTTTTTTCCCTCAGACTTGATTAAAATGCAGCCACCTTTCCTTCCATCCCTCAGCCAAGGATTTGTTCATAGTGGCAACTGATAGTCCACTTCCAGTCAGAAAGAGGTAAATAACACAGAGAATTCACTAGAAAAGAAACTACCATGTGCCCTAAGTATGAAATGAGTGCTTTTGATTTTCTCTTCCAGCATGTCGTCCTTAAAAGTTTAAGTATCTGCCACTTCCATGTCCCTTCCAAACTCAAAAATAAAACTTTGGGTCATAAGCTGAACCAACATTTTAAAGTTTTTTGCTTATATTTTTTTCTCAAATCTGAGCAAAACAAAATAGTGATAATGTGTTCTCTCAAAGCAACCTAAAAGAGTCCAAACCAAATTTCCCATTTATGCTACATGGTGAAGAATTATAACCAGTTGTTGCCACAGACACATTTGTTTGTAGAGACGGTCCTTATTTCTCAGTCTGAAAAATTCCTCAACCTCAAGAATACAAAGAGGGAAAAAAAGGACTCTACATATACATACCTGACATCAAGAGCTACCATATATTTAATCTGTGTTTAATACTAAATGAGTCCTAGAGAACCTGATATTCAGCCCTGCTATTTGATACAAAAGCATTTCAGAAAACATACACATTATATATGTTGCTTGAAAATTAATATAAGGGCTGTCTCTTTTCTTGGTATACAATAAAATTTAAATAATATTGTATGATAAAAACAGAAACAGAAGTATATTTGTAGTTTTATCGTATTTCACACTAAACATTTATTTGGGATCCAGGATTTTAAAATCCATTATCTGTTCATGGCGAAATGAGGCAATAGTTCAGCTGATGAGAAGTGTATAGATTCTTACCACACAAACAGCTTTACAAACAAATTGGTTATGGCAAGATTCAAGGAAAACTTTGTTTTGTTTAACATCATTATCTCCAACTAGACAAATAAGTGAAAGCACTAATGACTGGGGAAAGGCTTCATCAAGCTCCACAAGGACTTATTTGAAAGAATCTTCCCTGCTTTATTTTA
Source organism: Tolypeutes matacus (assembly GCA_026826555.1). Taxonomy (NCBI): domain Eukaryota; kingdom Metazoa; phylum Chordata; class Mammalia; order Cingulata; family Chlamyphoridae; genus Tolypeutes; species Tolypeutes matacus. The sequence goes on along the minus strand of JAKSZT010026446.1, from coordinate 9,195,377 downwards.
TCACAGGTTAGAAACAACACTTACATTGTCTCTGCATCTTCTCACAACGTGCTGGCAGCTAGTTTGGGGTGGTCTTCTTGGGTGCCCCTTCCCACCACCACTCCATCCCGACATTTGAACAAGCCCAGTCTACTGATCTGCAGACAGACTTACCAACTACAAATATGCTCATCCCTGCACCATCCATTTGTGGATGCAATTCTCTTCAAATGTAGGGAAGCTCTGAATGAAAAACAAACAAAGCAATGGAAATGTTGGCTCACCCGCCGACTGTGTAGGGACAAGAGATTTCTACAACATCTCAGTTGATATTGGTGTAAGTATCTAAGACCTTACTGAGAATGGCATAGAAAAGCATGAAAACTGGTTCCAACTTAAGTAATACATTTGTTTTTGTCTGATTGTTTGTTTTGTCTTACTTTTCTTCATCTCAGCCAGGAATCAAAGGCTTGAATAATTATACTCGACTATAATTGTTCCATGTATATAAAATTTAAGATCTATTCATCAACAAATGATCATACATGCTTAAAATAACAGCCAGAAAATTTGACAAACCCATCACCAATTTTTAATCAATAACTATCTGGAAAAAGTAAGGTGGTTTTTTTTTTTGCTTATTTTTCTACTTCTGCCCTCAGTCTGCTGGTTTATGAATTTAGCTATCAACACTAAGAGTACTAAACACATCAAAAGATTGTCAAAGTGAAATGCCATCCAGAGTAATATCTGCCTTACAAAGAGTAAATTCAAATTCAATCACCTGTGACAGACTGAGCTCTTAATATGGTTTAACCAGAAAGATGCCTCAGCTAATAGTGCCAATTTCCAGACAAGTATGACTAAATTATTTAATTAGGTACAATTCGGGGGTTGTACCATTTTAGTCCTATTTATAAAGGATACATTTGTTAATTAGCTGAGGAACAACAGCACACTAAGATCTGTTCTCATAAAAAAATAATGTGTTCAATAAATATTGAGTATTTACTAGGAGACAGGGATACTTTAAATAAGGAAAACCCAACCAAACAGCACTCTAACAATAAATATGTTCTATAGTCACCTAATCTCCAAGTTGGAGTGTCTTAACACCGGGGCCAACCTTCCCTTACTTCTAGGGTTTCTATTAAACGGGATATCTTATACTGGCCAGGACCCTAGTTGCATTTTCTGGTCTCCCGTTCTCTCTTCTCTTTCAACTGTGACATACTATCTAGAACCACTTTCTATACTTTTCATTCATGCCTAAATTTTGCCAAAGTGAGGTCTTTCAAACTTCTTGCTACTACCCATCCCGCTGCACACTATTTCCTTAAATCGAATAGCTTGATGCCATGCCCTAAAGAAAGGCACAATGAGTGTCTATAGCTCTGCCCCGTGGGTTAGCAAGAGCTCTGTGACCTAGACAGGCCCACGCATCACATTCAGGTGCAAACAAGACCCTGAGACGGCCAATGAAGCCTAAGTTTAAAGGACTTTCAATGCCTCCTTTCATCCATCTTTGCATCCTATTTCAACCCCCCCCCCCATGTTCTTATATACTTTCGGGTGTCCAATTTCTTGAAGTTGCCACTGGTCTAAAGCTCTGATTCTAACCCTCCATCAGAACTACTTTCCTCAGAAGTACTTCAAATTCTAATATTTTCCTTTTTCAATCATATTTACATGTTCCCACGAGTGACTAAATAGAAAAGCTAAGACATACTGGTATCACGATTATCATTTATGTGAGCAGAGATAGTCAAGTTCAGGCGTTAGGAGGCAAGCTCCTATCTTGAATGACTAGAGAATTCCTATCTCGAACTGACTGTCCTGGTTGGACAATTCAGGAATTCTAACCCAACACAAATTCAAGAAGTATGCTTCAGAATTATATTTTCACTGTCCATTATCTAGTGGCCTTCAGTAGAATTGCTAGTCAACCCAGGGCACAATGTGCTTTTCCGTACCTGTCACTAAGTTATACGAGCCTGTGGACTTTGACACTGAGTATACACAATTGGTATACTGAGTATACCAAAAGATAACCATACTGCTGCAATTATTTCAGAAACTTCAAAAATTATTTATGAAGCCAGGCCCAACTTGTACAGCTATTTAGGAGGGACCTTAGGTTCATTAACAAAACCTTCAGTTAGATTTGAACTTTGTATGCCACTTGAAATATTCTGTCTCCAGAATCCTTAAGATATCCCCATTTGGTTTTCTATCTTTTGATAACACGTTGCTTAAGTAAAATCAGACTCTTGAATGGACTTCAGAAGAACATCACTGCTGCAAAATAGAATACAGAAAAATAACTATCTTTTTCTTACTGCATGCTTATCAGAAAACTTCAATGTTCTTTACAAGGGATTCATAACTTCATAAAAAGAAGCACGATCTCTTCTAGAAGGGATATCTTTTAAAGCTTTTGTATCTCAGTTAAGCTTCCTTAATCTCAAAAATAAATCCAGAGCAACCACAGGGTTCATTGTGCCGCCATATCACAAGGAAAATCTTCCACAATGAAGATTACATGACAGGCTCTGGTATATCTGAGTGAAATATAGAAATGGACCCTTCCAGGGTCATCAAGCCAAGATAGAGCAGCATAACATCGAGTGGGCCCATGTCCCATTTACTTTACCAAATTAGAGCAGCATCTTGACCTCCTGGGTGGTGTATCCATGCCCACTCCATTTTCAGTCGGATGCGGACTTGAAATCAAACATTGGGCTAGTTTCATTTGAGTGTTTATGTGTCTGTGCACATGCGTATGTGTCAGAAATTAAAATTTACAGATAACTTATATACGGGTTACATTTCAAGGCTTTAGCTATCGTTTTAGAGAGTGGATCTTTCTTAAATATTAAAAAAACATCCTCGGGCGGTTTGTAAATGTACTTAAATTTTATTATAATGGAAGATGATTTACACGAGAACTTTAGCATGTTTTATTGTATTTTAAAGTGTGTTTACAGCTGAAGGGAAAATGCAGTGAACAAGCCCATCCATGGGCTTTGAGGTCTCTGGTTATAGCTGCCATTTCTGTGCCATTGACTTCTCCATGTGGTTCCTCCATTCTCCGTAATAATTACTCCCAGGGAAGATTAGTCACTCACTAGGTAAAGCATTAGGAACCTAATAAACCCTAGAGGTTTGCAAGCATTTTAAATGCCTCTAGCTTTTATCTTAAATCCATAGAAGATGCTTTGCTCTTTTAGTACCAGCTCATAAATCCTATCAATGGACTCCAGTTTCATATGTCAGACTCCAGTTCCCTGAGCTGTTGTGGAGAACCTTGTGGACTCTCATTTCTGTCTTGTCAACCTTCCTCTCCTTCCTCCTCAATGGTTTGTACAGTTTCAAATAAGAAAGGCTATCTATGCCACCAAGCCCCAGCTCTTTTAGGGTAGCAGACAGCACCTCAGAGCACAGACTGGCAGTACGTCAAAGCTCTGAGAGGGAAGATGACAGTGATACCAGTAATTATTTAACGGGAAAATAAATAACACAGGTTGTATGTGTGAAGGCATTTCTTTGAAAAAGTAAAAAAGCTCCCTTGTGAGTTGTTCGTGTGTCAGTCTGGAATTGAAAATCCCAGGGGAGGCCACTTCTTCGGGGGCATCCTCAATGACAAAATCAAACAGAACATGGGTAGGTAACGTCCACTCCCCCCAAAGATGAAGTAACAGCAACACTCCTGAGGGTTTTCCTTGGGAGGCGTGCTGGGGAAAAGAACAAGCATAAAGATAAGGAGCCCTCCCGTTGCTACTGAGATTAATGTTTGCCCCAGAAAAAGTAACTCTCAATTACTCTGAGGCTTTTCAATGTAAAGCATTTGAGAGGAGAAGGTTCCGGGTAATGCCACACAGAAAAAGTATCTGAGCACAACTAAAGAATGTGGGAGAAATTCATAAAGCTTCCCTGCTTTCAACCAACAGAAGCTGTTCAACCAACAGCTGACAGGCCGGTGAGACAGGTGAGCAAGTAAGGCAGCAGGTTCAAAGGAACAAATAAAGCCACGTTATCTCTGCCCTGCCACACCACTGCACTGCCGCATTAAAACGCGAACGGGCAGAGGCAACCTGCCCGCTGATTTATTAATGGCCTAGCGAGAGCAGCAAAGAACACCGAGCACTGTTTACTGGGAGGCAAGCAGAAGCAGGATCTGCTCCGGAACGCCAGGCCTCCTAATTCCAAGCAGCTTGTATCCCCTCTGATCTGCCAGCGCACAAATGCCCTGACTGGCCCAGAGTGGTACCTTTTCAATTAAGGCGTTTGCAATCTGCTGGAAAACGACCAAGAACTCTCTCCAGAACTAATCTTACTGCCTTTTAAAGTCCTAAGCTAAATAACCAAGATTTCTCTACCTCCCTCTTCAATGTGCCTATGAACATGCACTCACATATTGGCAATTTCGTTAACGTGTTTGTCTCAGATGATCATTTACACTACCTTTCAAAATTATTTTCAATGAAAACCCCATGCCCTTTAATTCTCAACATAGAAATGTGATTCTCCCAACAATTCCTTTTATATAGCCCTACCAGTGCAAAAAAGAAAAAAATCACACTATGGAAATGTTGGAAAGGAAAAACCATGGTATAAAATACTTTCCTGGAAAAGGAAAGGTTCATTTGAGTTCAAAATGAAATTGAGCACTATTTCAAAACTTGGTGGGATTCAATACCACTTGGACAAGATCTGTAAATCACGGAAAATAGTGAGTACATTTTTAAAAGTATGCCTGCTTAACAAAAAGGAATACAAAACCTCCAAATGCCAAGCCTGCATCAGATATTGACTTGGAGGAAAAGCTGCAAGCACAGGCATTCGTTCATTCATTGTTTTCAGTATTTCCTCGGGATAATACCAAGTGACAATCCCACCAGTAATCGTGGAAGAACTGTTAATTAAACTTTTAACATTGCTGAGCCTTAGTAACTATTTTTTTAATTTCTAAAAATTAGATTTCTGCTTTTTGGAAATAATTGGAAAGAAACAGGAACAGTATTGGCATCCACAGGCAGTAGAGTCCTATAATGAAGTTATGGAAAAAACAGGCACCATGAGGAGAAAAACATCTTGAACAGACCTCAGAGGGGCCTACTTTCCTTTCTATACACTGATGGTTTGGAAATCTAAGCTGCCTCGTCAGAATATCCATTGTTTCCTTTCAAAGCAATTGCAAGCCTATAATTCAATCTCAATCTACTTTTTCCTCCCTCTCCTTCTTTCTCTCTACCTCTCTTAAGACGGAGCAGAGTTTACATGCTATGATATAAACTCACGTAGGCAGGAATTTTTTGTTGCAAGCACTGAGTGTCTGGCACATAATAAGTGCTCAATAATATTTGCAGAATTGAACAGAATATGCCAGTTCCTGGGAAAAGAGTGGTAAACAAGATTCAGTTCTGGCAATCCTGGCAGTCACTACCTACTTGAGGAAACAGAACAAGAATACCATATAAATATATGTGGTAAATTATAAGAGGCATGCACAAAATGTTCTTGGAATACAGATGAGCAGCATAGTAACTCTGCTTCCATGTAGATGGACTGTCCCGTGAAATATCCAAAGAAAAGATGATGTTTATCTAGAGTTAGGAAAGAGGTGTAGGAACAAGGCAAGAGAGGACCTTTCGGGTAGAGGAAACGGAGGTACATGAAACCACAGCACATTGCTGAACTGGAGAGAGACTTGAGTAGACATGAGGGAACTAAAGTTATCAGGTATGAGGGGTCAAGTCTAACTGATGAATAATAGTTGAAGAATTTTAAACAAGGCAGTAATCTGATCAGGTTGTGAGATTCAAAAGTCAGTTTTGAGGTACACTGGGGGAGTGAGAAAGATTGGCAGCCTAATTAGGGATTAACTGCATCTGCTTAGATAAGAGAAGACATGAACAAAGGCAATACAGGTGATTTCAAAGAGAAGGGAGTGGATAAAAGAGGCATTTGGGAGCTAGAACTGGCATGGTTGAGTGACTGGAGAGTGGAGAAAAGGAGAGTGGGGGATGGGGATTTAGGCTGCCTCTGAGTTTTCTGAATTGAGTGACTAGAAGTGTTTAGTTCCATTTATTGTAACCAAGCATAAGATTGAAGTATAGGTTCTGGTATTTGGGGAAACGTCAGTTTGGGTCATGAGTTTAAATTGGGGATTCGGGGCATCTGATTGGGTTGTTGAGTGGACAGTGGGGAACAAAAATAGAGAAATGGGACAGAGCTGACACCTTTGTTGATGAAGACTTGGAGTAAGATATCCAGGAGAGAGAAGGGGAAGGGGACAGAACTCAATTAATAATTGCTGAATTTATGAGATGACCAGAATAATATCCTCGGGAGTACCAATATTTGAAAATAAAGGAGCCCGTGAAAAAGTGATACTTGTATTTTAATTTAAAACACTTACCATCTTTGGATCGAAATGCATTTAACTTAACTTGACAGTTTCTCTTTCAATTTCGAGGTACCAAAGAAAACTCAATCTTCTCATAAAATGAGATTAAATGATACCATAATTAGTTTGTATGAATTCCTTTATCTTGTTTATCACATTGTCATATTTTCATTTAATGAACATCAAAACCAAGTTTTTTAAGTAAACAAAGTAGATGTCCTAACACAGCCCTGTAAATGACATATTTGGGGCCACCGTAAGCCTGAATTAGTTCACTTCCGCAGAAGCAAGGCTGTTCACAATAGATAGAGAACATATTTTCTCCATTCACTCTTCACTTAACAAATAGCAACAAGCACTCTGCTGACCAATTAGGTAAGAAAAACACAAATGAAACACAGATCACTAAAGAGGATGGCTAACATGTTTCAATACAAACAAAGAATATGAATCAACTTCCAATCTATCCTGTCAAATCAGAAGGAGCAAGACTGGTTAAGTCAATGCCCCTGAGAAGTTCTCAGCCCATAACAGGATGGCCCCAGGATTTCACCAGGAGATAAGAAAAGTGCTTATGGAGAGTGCCTGAGTGTGCAATCACTAAACAGGGCACTTCCTGATGGAATTTTGAATTCAGATCTCACTTATCATCCTCCCTTTTCCCATCTCGTCTTCTGGCCTTGCCTGAATAGAGCTGGCTCTAAGTAACCTGGATGTTTTATAAATATTATCAGAATATAAAAACCCTCCTTGACAGCTGCCATCCACAAACCATCTCAGGGTGACATTTTCTCCCTTCCTGCTTACTCTCCTTCTAACATTCTTCAGGAGGAGGAGATGAGGACCAAGGAATGGGTGTGGAGTGTGATAAGCAGTAGCTGGAGCCCTCTTCCCACACTCCACCCACTGCAGGGGCTTGCTGAGATTTTGTTGTGTTTTGTTTGTTTGTTTTCCTTTAAGTTTTTTTATTTTTACATTTAGAATTACAATATGCCTCATATTGATGAATCCATATCTGACAAGTTTGTTTCTGGATATGCTATTTGTTTCATTTTATTTCCTTTTTTATAATTAATTATTTTACTTTTTAAAGAAGCTTTAGATTACATAAATGTTACATAAAAAATATAAAGGATTCCCATATGCCCACTCTCTCCACCTCCCCTACTTTCCCACATTAACAACATCCTTCATTAGTGTGGCACATTTGTTACAATTGATGAACCCATATTGAAGCATTGCTACTAACCATGGACTACAGTTTACATTATAGTTTACACTTTTTCCTACACAATTTTGTAAGTAATGACAAACTATACACTGGCTTGTATCCGTCACTGTAATGTCATGCAGGACAAATCCAATGTCCTACAAATGCCCCCATAATACATGTATTCTTCCCTCTCCCATCCCTCAGAACCTCTGGTGGCCACTGTTAGAATAATAATAAGTCTATAGTAGAATAATAATAAGTCTATAGAATACCAGTAAGTCCACTCTAGTGCATTTTTCATTCCCCAATCTTGAGGATTTGGGGATGGTGATGCCCACTCTGCTTCTAATTGACAGAGGGCTTAGATCCCATGGGGCAGATGGATGGGTCTATCTTGCTTGCAGCTGCAGACACACTCTGTTCCTTGGGATGGGTTGTCCATCACCATCTCCTTGTTAATTGTCCTGGGTGAGTCCAATGAACTGGAGAGTAGGTGTTGCAACACTGCTGAAATTCAGGGCTCAGTTGGCCATCCCAGAATCCTCAGGATTGGGGAATGAACTATGGACTAGAGTGGACTTACTGGTATTCTACTATGGACTTATTGTGATTCTAGCAATGGAAGAAATTACAGCATTGATGTGGAGGCTGTGGCCACTGGAGGCTCTGGGGGCAGGGGGAGGGGAAGATAGGTGTAATGCAGGGGCTTTTTCAGGACTTGGGAATCGTCCTGAATGACACTGCAATGACAGATATAGGCCATTATATATCTTCCCATAGCCTGCAGAATTGTGTGGGAGAGAGTGTAGACTACAATGTGAACTATGGTCCATGCTCAGTGGCAATGCCCCAGGATGCGTTTATCAATTGCAATGAATGTGCCACACTAATGAAGGATGTTGTTTATTAGGGAGGGTGTGGGAGGCATGGGGCGCGGGGGCATATGGGAATCCCTATATTTTTTGTGTAACATTTGTGTAATCTAAATATCTTTTAAAAAATAAAAAATTGAAACACACACACACACCCCAAAAAATCCCTTATCAAATTAGGAATAGAAGGGAACCATTTTAATCACTTAAAGGATATTTACTGAAAACTTTAGCTAACGTCAAACTCTATGATGCAATATTGAAAGCATTTCAGGGCCAAAAGATCAAGAATGAGACAAATAAGCTCAATATTAACACATCTACTCACAATACACTGGAGGTACCTGCTTTTCACTGTCTGTACCTAGCTACTATTTCTAGCACCCTAATCAAGGGATTCTCCAAGTGTGGGGAACAGGTATCTGGATCCAGGAATATGGGAATGAAATTTGGTTTGGGTTAGAGCCCATTAGTTTACTTAGCTAAAAGCATTTCAAAAGCCCTAAATCAGGAAAAGGTACCTTGTTAGCTTAACTTCTTCAAAGAATACCGAAATTCTATTCTCCATGTCTTTATAGCTCTCATAGCACTTAATAATCATGAAATGAATGAAACGAATCATTGATCATCCAAGAGATAACTGACACTACCTTTTACTACAAGATACCAGAGCATGGGAAAGGTGAGGAACCTCAGGGAATTTACACCGACAGACAGTGCTTCCCTTCAAAGAACAGTGGCTGACCTTGAACACTGGGTTTATTTTTGCTCCAACCTACACCCACACGTAGTAAATTTTAGGGATATTTATTTCCTTGTTAGTAAAGAGGCTATTATGTCATGTGGATCCATTGAACCTTGGAATTTCATTATTTGGCATGTATAGTTATATCCTCAGGCATTTTAATTGCTGTTTTATAGCCTTTAAAAACCTTTTTTCCTGAAAATGAAAATCAGTGAAGCAGATTGGATAATCTGTGGAGGATGTGATCCTTCTGAACTCTATAAATTTATTTTAGAGGGAAGATAAAATAAGTTGCATAAATTTATTTTATAAATTAATTTTACTTCTTATATACTTTAGAGTATTTTACAGGCATAATATGTGCCTATAATTCTTGAACAAGTGCATAAAGGAATGACTCCATTAGCCTTTATAATAAATAAGGATCATGGAGACCCTATTCTCTGATTTACAGGGAAAAGTCTGGACCAATAATATCAGCACAAGGGCAAGGATAATGTAGCATACAATCAGAGGCAGAGATTGATTTAAAAGACAGTCTCATGCCAACTAAAAGGAAAAGCTGTTAGGATTTTCAATAATAGAAAATGGTATTCTATTATTCATTTATTATCAAAAGTAACCAAGATCACCTTTGCCATTATTCTCCCCTCAAGCTCTGAAACTCCCGTCTTACTACAAATTTACCCACTATAGAAAAATCCATGTACCAGGCAACATCCTAATGCAAACTATTAATATTAATATTAATAATTGCTAAAATAAAAGTAACGGTGAAATAGACACCAGTCCACCTCTTAATATTGATATAAAGAAACTTATGATTCTAGGTATGGCAATTGCTTTAGTAAAGCTGACTCTACCCAATTTAAGGCTTCGCCAGTTATCTATACCAGTGTCTTCCCAAGATTAAGCCGGATACGGTTTTCCTATGACACTTCGGCCACTGAATGCAGAAGTATCCAGTGGTTATGTACGAACTGCACCTATGAGCTTATAAACGTTGAACCTATCTTGGGAGAATGCACACAGGTAGTGTGTGGAAGTTTACAAAACTGTGCATTTAATTTCTGGAATCCAAAGTGAAAATATCAAAAATTGTGTACAATGAAATATATGTAAAGAATCGTCTGAAACAGAGACAGGACAGAACCTTGAGAAGCACTGACATTTAAAAGATGGGAGAAAGAAGGCGCCTGAGAAGTGGGGTCCAGAGAGACTGGTGAGGACCAGGTTGAGTGCTCTGCTGTCAGTAAGAACACGGTAAGAGGAAGCAGTCGACACTGTCACGTGCAAGAGAAAAACCTAAAAACAAAACACCACGGTGCCCAGACTATTATCCACTTTGGGTCTTTTGGTGACTGTTTTTATTTACATAGTCCAACAGTTTTCTGCAATTTGAGTACTTATTTTATTTATTTTTAACCTAATGTTTAAGAAGTTTAAAAATGGCAGAAATTAAGTGTAACAAGTATAGGAAAACTTAATTGCCACTAGACATTAGAGGGAGAAAACTCACAATGATGAAATGGGTAGAAAAAATTGCCAGAAAAGAGGAAAAAATTAGAAATGAAAAGAGAAGAAAAATGCTGCCAGACTAACCAAATAAAAATACCAGGTATGAAAAATCAACACTGACATCAGTGTAACACAGCAAAGTGCAAAAAGTATATGTGCCATTCACGTGAGTTCCTCAATGTAAAGTGTTGGGACAAGAGTCAAACACAGTAAATAAATATTTATTAATAAAAAATATCTGTTTTCATAGCATAGATTACACAGGATATGGCTAATAGATCACAGACAGCTTTTTAAAAAAATCTATTTTGCAATATTGCAGTAATCACAATTAAATCGAAATTGTTACAAACAATTTAGTTACAAATAATAACTAAAGATTTTGCCAGAGTAAATTCAGTTTAGTACTTGTCTTCCTAAACTTTGTACATAAAGTATAATGGATTTTAAGTGACGTTAATTTCCCTCTTACCAAAAACTACCACCATCTGCATTCAGTAGCCCTAAAGATAAATTGACTAGGTTTGCTTAGGGGAGAGATTTGCTTGACATGCCAAAAGCTGAAGAAATTAAAGTGGTATTCATTCAAAGGCAAACTTAAGAAACAGTAATATCAAAATTGCCTTAAATTGCATCAAGACCTATTAGCAATGCTTCCAGTCTAGTGCCTAGTAATTTGATTTCAGGGAATCCAAAAGATAGATTCCTAGGAAAACAATCCAAACTCAGGGAGAAAAACTCTAGGTAACAAGGCAGACTTTATCATATGTATATTTATAAAAGTGAAAAACATGAAACAACACAAGTAACCAGAACAGTGCAACAGCTAAAAAAAACCATATAGTGCAACTACTGTTTGGGCTATCATTCAGCCACTAAAAATGATGGTAATAAAGTGAAATGGAAACTGCCCATCATAGAAAGTTAATAAGGGAACACAATATATCATTGCCTACAAGCTATGTAGGGAAAAAGCACACATAGTATAAAAGTCTTGAAAGAAATTTATCAAAGTGGTAAATATGGTTATGTTGCCATTTTGAAAATTTTTGTTGTAGTTATTTCATTAATGGACTTATATTTTGCAATGGAAAAAACAAATGAGAAACAAATAGGGAAAATGTTACTTTTACTAACCCTTTGGTGTGGTGGTTTGAAGCTCTATATATCCCAGAAAAACATGTTCTTAAATTCCATGCATTCCTGTGGGTGTGAACCCAGTCTAAGTAGGACCTTTTGAGGCGGCTGCTTCAGTTAAGATGTAGCCCACCTCAATCAGGATGAGTCTTAATCTTATTACTGGAATCCTTTATAAGAGAATGAGATTCAGAGAAGGAGAGAGTCACAGAAGGAAGTAGCTGGAATCGACAAAGCCCGGAAGAGAAAGGAGAGACCAGCAGGTGCCGCCATGTGCCTGCCATGTGGCAGAGGAGCCAAGGATCGCCAGCAGCCAGTCTTCAGGAAGAAAGCATCGCCTTGATGATGCTGTGATTTAGACATTTTCCCAGCCTCAAAACTGAACAAATTCCCGTTATTTAACCTGACCCAGATCATGGTATTTGCTCTGAGTAGTCTAGGAAACTAAAGCATTCAAACAGTGTAAAATGAAAACATTTTCTCTATCAAATATTCTTCTGACAAAATTTTATCCCATCTAAATTTTACTACTTCATTTAGCCACTATGATGGACTGTTTACTGTGATGTGTTCTTTTACCTATACGCATTTCACTCATACCCCAGAGTGCTATCTGCCTCGACACTTCCTCTTAAATACGAAGACTTTAACTCTTCCTTTCACAGTATCACCTTACGCTATGATTCATGACTCCTTGTCAATTCACAGCCGGATCCTATTTTGCACTTGGAAGCACCTACTCAAGTAGTGGCAGACCAAGACTAGTGTCTGAAATCATTTCTGTAAAATAACCCACGACTGTTCCTGAAATGGAAACTACTTGACCTCTTGTGCTTCTTTCTGCTGCCTTCAGACTGCAGGAGAACTGCAGGAAGGAGCAGGCTGCTGCGTTCACACGGATTGCCTCTGCCTTCCATTCGTGCATAATGCAGTGGCCTGAATCTCTGACGGCCCCATCTCTCTCCCAACCCTCTACGAGTGTATTTGTGGAGCCAGCATCACAGACAGAACAGGAAATACAGACAGTGAGGAGTCCACCGTGTAGGGTGACGAACGTTCTATCCTCGCTTCATGCCAGACACAAGAATGATGGTGCTGAGTCCTGCAGGCCTGGACCTGTGGCTGTCCCTAACTTAAAACCTCACTTTGTGCACATCACAATAGGAATAAACACAGTCCCCAAAACCCTAAATGGCTCATCTTCCCGCCACTCTCTGCTTTTGTATTTTTGCTATCAGACTTTTCTCTTGCACGTGGCAATGCTGATTACTTCCTCCTCCTCCTTTCGGCAAGAGCATCCACTCTGGTTTTCATTCAGTCTCTCTGGACGCCACTTCTCAGGCACCTTTCTTGTGCCTGTGTTTTAAATGTTGGTGTTTCTCAAGGTTCTTTCCTGTCTCATTCGCTTCAGGTCATCCCACTGGTTATTCTCCACTTGCCATTCCAGATCCATTATCCATCCACCTCTCTCCACTTTGCTCTGTGACCCAGGAAGCCAACCACGATGGAGCAACGAAGCACCTCCTTGCCCTTTGGCTTCGTGGTGGATCTGGGGGGCTAGAGAGGGCAGGCATGGTAATAGTATCCCCCGTCACCTTTTCTCCTAGGCCACTGGCTGGCAGTGGTTAAACTCCTCTGCTGAAGCCTGCAGGCTGTACTGGGGAAACTTCTCCTACAGCCACACCTACTGATTCTTCTTCTGCTTCTCCAGGTTCTGATAAATACTCCTTCCTTTGGCCCTCCAGGCACTGGGGCAGTAACAGCTGTCCCCTGTTGCTAACCGCAGTATGTTTCATCCTTTCCTGATGGATTCCTCAATCCTGCCCATAACCTTATGAAGAGTCTCGTCATCAAATTTTCCTTAATCACTCCTGTTGAATGTGACCTACTTCCTGCAGGGACCCTAACTAATACCCCATCTTATTCTAACTCAGCTCTAATTACCACCCCATGATAATGACTTTCAAATCACTATCACCCAATTTTTTTCCCAATTTCCAAACACATACTTCAAAGTGCCTTCTAAGTATTCTAAAATAACATCAAATTAACATGCCCCCAATTGAATTCATCTCCTTCACCCACCTCTGCCTGCCACACCCACACCTCCCTTCAACCCATTTCTCTGCCTATATTCTCATCTGAGGGAACAGACAACCATCCACCCACCTGCACATGCCACAAAGTTGGCAATTATCCTCACTCTCTCTCACCTGTTGTCAAGCAATCTTGATTTTAATCCCTATGTAGTTCTTAAAACCACTTCCTCCTCTCCAGCTGCCTGGCTGCTACTTTAGTTTAGGATCCCTCTTCTTTATATTGCCCAGGAATACCTGTTGCTGGTGTCATCAAGGATTGCCACCAATTTGAGGGAGCGGCCTTGATGCCTGCTATAAGCACCAGTAAGTACACTCGTTGAATGAATCACTGAATGAAGCGCAAAATGAAAATGTCAGAATTTTTACTTTTTTCCCATAGGTGCTAAAATAGTACCAATATGCGTGTGTGTATGTGTATATATGTGCTAATTTAATCCACTAATATTGATTTTTTTCTTCAAAGCAACAGCATGCTAGAAAATAATAACCAGCTTCCTGGGGGGAAAAGCCAAAGCACTAATTTGTAAGTGTTTTGCAGTTTCCGTGGTGAAAATACTCCCATCACGATCAATTTCAAGCTATCAAAGTAACATTACTGAACAAGGAGCTAGGAAAAGATGGACACAACCAGTCTCCCAAAATGTCATGAGCTGAATACAGCACACCACTGAAAGGCTATGAAGGACATATTTGCCATAGGGGATGTAAGATTAACTAAATCACCTGAGATCTGAACAAACACAATTATAATAAATGGAGTATTCTTAATTTCCATATGAAAAATATTATACATTAATATGCATAATTAGGGGCTTCATCAGACTCTGATGATCATTAGAAGACAACTTAATTTTGTTTTTGTTTCATGAGGTTTCTCAGCTTTGTATTTTTAATTCATTTTAACTCAAACATCATTTACCATATGCCTGATATTGTGAGTCTCTGTTCCAGCGTGAGGAATCAAATGTGAAAATGAAGTTCTTTGTCCAACAACTAATTATAAAGGAAAATGGCTTAAAGCTTGAGAGGTACACAGAATGTGCTATTTCCACACGGAGGTAGGTGAGTGAAAGATGCTTATTTCTAATTGGGAAAATTGGCAAAGAGCTCTTGGAAGGACAATTATCCTAAATCGAGAGACAACAGAAAGGGAAATTGTGGTTACCAGGAGCACTTGGCATAGTGCTTGGCTCATAGTAGGCAGTCAATAATTATTCACTGAGTGAATGAGTCAATACTTACGTAAATGATTCAATGAATAGATAATTGAGCGAATGAACTAAAGGGAACACACGGGGAAAGGCAGAGATGTGAAAGATACTTGAAAACCCAACCCTGTACTGGGTTTGATCTATGGGACCTAACAAGCCTAACAGGCTAAGTCCTTCATTACCTAGTCTCAGTATGACCTATTCAAATTTCATTCCTGGTACCCCTAAATCACTTGTGGTGAAGTGGTCACTCGTCTTTGTGCTGCTGTAGCCATCTCCGTCCGTCTTCATCGCCAACTCTCTTGCCCAGGTTTCCATCATCCGTCAACTGGCTCCCTGCAACAGCCTCTTAATCCCTCTGTCAGAATCCACCCTGGCCCGCCTCCAGGGCGTTCTCCATGCTGCAGCCAGAATGATCTTTTAAAAATTCCAACACCAAATATGATGATCTCTCCCACCACTACACCACTCAGTTAAGATTTAGGGCTTTGCAAGGATTCAGAGCTTGTTCTTATAGTAAGGCCCAAACTCCTTACTGTGTCCTGCGAGGCTCTATGCGACCCAGGCCCTCCTGCCTTCTCCAGCCTCACACCCCCCGCCTCCCCTCATCCCCCTCGTGTGGGCCGCAGTGCCTTGCTCCAGGCCAGCTACCAGCCTTGCTCCCTCCCATCAACAGTCTTCGCATACACTGCTTCTGGGAGGAACCCTCTTTCCTTCCCTCCTCGCCTAATCCCACATAAACTCTGTCCTCTGTGACCAGCTCAAACCCTGTCTCAGAGTGCCCTGGGCCTCTCCTTTGTAGCATTTATCACAGTTATAAATGTGTACTTACTCTTAAGACTATTTGATTAATACTTATCTTTCCCACTGCTCTGTAAGTTCCAGAGGGAGAGGCTATATCTGTTTTATCTCAAGCGTTTGGCACAAAACTGCTGTTTAATAGGTGTTTGTTGAATGAATGAATGAAATGCCATGCTCATTTCACCCTCTACATCTTTAAAGATTGTCCGCATGCCCGAAGTGACCTCACTTTCTCCCCATCAATGCAAATCTAACATTTCTTTCCATGCTCAGCTCTAAAGCCGTTATATCATTCAACAAATATTCACTAACAAATTATCATGTTCCAGGCCCTCGGCTAGGGATACAGATTATGGCTATATAAGATCTTTGCAGCACCCTGAGGAATGCCTAACCTAGCCTAAAGATATAGTATATGGAAGCATAGTGAAGAGATAGTTTAATAGCATCGGGATAATCAACAAAGAATCACGAAGGACAAGCATTTGGCCTGGGTTTATAAGGATTTCTTCTTAAAGACGTTCTTATTTTTTACAAAAATCAGTAGGGCTTTGACTCTGTACCAGGCACTTTATAGAGATTTATATAAACTAATTTAATGCCATCTCAAAAATCTTTTCTGATTCTCAAAATTTAGAAACATAGTTTTACAATAATATTGCACTTAAATATTTAGTACAGAATTGTTATTTAAATTGTTTCACACAATGTCTTGGCTCCCCAAATTACTGCTTAAAGTTGCCATCTGATATTGCATTATTTTCTGCATTTCATGCCTCCTCCACAGTGTAGTGCTAGACCCAGGCTAAGTGTTTAACATATACTTTTTTATTTTTGTTTTTTTTTTAAAGGAGGTACCAGGGATTGAACCCAGGACCTCATACATGGGAAGCAGGCGCTCAATTACTTGAGCTACATTTGCTCCCCTAATAATATATTTTTGAATAAATAGAATCCAGGTGTTCTTTGAGTATGTGGTAGACAGGATCTATTCCAGTTTTAGTGTTCCATAAACAAGTTATCATCATCATGAGAATTTTAACTTCTTAATTGCATGTGATTTTCTTTTAAATGCAAAAATACAAGGATCAACATTATGCACCTGCTGACATATATTTTTCAGTGCATGACCTAAAAAGACCAAGGAAAACTGAGGAAGAAATAAAATTTCTTTGGAATTTCAATCTGTTTCCCAGGAATCCCAACATACAGCACTGTGCAGGCAAATCTAACAGGCTTTATTTTATTTTGTCCTAACTCCAGTTCTTCGAGATTAACATTGTATCTCCATTTTACAGATTAGAAAACCATGGACCAAATAAAATGTATGAAGCTTGGCAAAAATCAAACAAATTGGCACCCAGAACTTTTCATCTCAAATGCCTATCCTGTCCCATCATACTTACATCGCCTTCATTGCAAAACTATCTCCTAAATGACTTGTTCTGCATGATCACTGATTTCATGGTAGACAGTTTTGTGATTGTCAAAGTGTTTCATAAACAAGTTATCATCATTATAAAAATTTTATCCTGTGAATTCCATGAGATTTTCTTTTAAAAATAAAAATGTGAACCTCAACATAGTACGATTGCAACACATATTTTTCCAGTGCTTGTTATGAAGAAACAAAGTAAAACAGGAAATAAACAAAAAGGAAATTAAAAGAAATGACATTGACTTCCCAGGAAATCACTAGATTCCTGCACTGGCAAGTCAGGAATATTAACTGTACAAAGGAAACCTCTGAAACCTCAGCCAAGTCTGCTCTGTCTATACCTAAATATTATAATCTCAAAGATTCCTTTCAGGAGTACTGTTGAAATCATTGGTTATTCTTGAATTAAGTAAAAACACTATATAAAATATAATAGAAAGAAAAATCCTCATTTTCTTTGCCATACTAGGTAAGCCGTTTCTTGCATCACTTATTATCTCTTGGCTAAGTCATCACAAAGCCCTCATTTTCCTGTAATTTTATAAGCATTATAACTTAACAACAGTGACATGCCATACAAAGAGCATAAATATGTCTGGGTTCCTGACAATTATTGAATTTTTGCACATTCTACAGTGTAATATAAATTATAACCTGCATTCCAGACAAGTTAAAAAAAAACCAAAACACTGAAGAAAAGCGAATCAAGCATATTCATTAGGCCAAGACAAAATCTGGCATCAGTATGGTGTGGTTTGGCAATGAAGACCAGAGACTATAAAACTAGCCTAATATAGAGAAATGGAGGGTGAAAGAATACATTAGAGATGAAGCATTCCACAGGGCAAGTTGCACACTGATGATAGTTGGGATTTTTGTATAAAAGGATGAGAACATTTAGTAGTTACTAAAACATGTTTTGGAGGTCAAATCAAGAATGACAAATCAGTTAATACTGTCAGAGAGCAAAGAAACTTTTTATAAATAGAAACCAAAGTACACATATAAAAAGCAGTACCTAAGCGCAGTTTAAAATGCTAACATTATTATTTATGGGGTATTCTAAAATGGAGTCTCATATTTAAATTAAATAATAACCATTTATTAGCAGGCAGATAGTTTAACTTATAAACCTGAATGCAGATTTATACCCTGAAGTCATTTTACTCTAAAGAAAACAACACTGCCATCAAATAAAAACTTAAAACAGTGTGGCATTTCATACAAGGGAGTCAGACAATGAAATGCTCTAATGAAGGCATGTTCCCAAGATAACTGCTTACATACCTGAAAAAGGAAAAGTATTAAAATCGAGAATTCTTTTTTTCAGCAGGCACTCTATATACATCTAGCAAAACTCTGCCATTTTCTGACAACCCACGTACAGTACGCCTTATTGATACACAATAAATATTTGTTGAGTTAGTAAAGAAAGGCTGGTTTTCTCTTAAAGAATCAATAAGTTGGGGATATATTATCATTCATTCCCTTAAGAAACAAAACTAAATACTACCTCTACCTAGCATACCATCTATATCAGAGTTTCATAAACTCTTTATCGTTTGTTTTGCCTTTTTTCCCATTAAAAACATAAAATATTTCTTTAATAAAGTAGAATAACTTTAAAAGATTAGATGAAGTGTTATAAAAATGCTACGCAGATCTATAGGCACTCAAGGTATAAGAAGGGTAAACAATTTACACAATGGTATCCTGATGTTTTAATGTTATAATATCACAATGTTTTTAAAAGTTTTATTTTATTTCCCAAAAGTAAAGATCTACTGAGTAAGAAATTCATTTAAAATTTTGAAAAATTAGCATAACATTTATTAAAACAGAATAACTGGGAAATGTGGTATAGCTGTCCTGGAGGATTTATATTGAAATCAATACCTAGATATCAATTTTAAAAGAAAGAAGGCATTTTTATTAGTCTTTTTCAGTATGAGTAGAGAACTGGAAAAGACCTCATCATATTTCTTACTATGAAACTCATTTTCAGGTTAAAATTTAAATGTTCCTGAATTAAAGTATGTTGACACTATTAAGTTTACAAAAATTAGTAAACATCTAGCTCAGTGGCTCTCAACCGTGCCGTGAATCAGAATTCCCCGTGGAACTTTTAAAATCTATTGAATCAAAAATCTCCTGGGTTGTGTCAGGGCATCTGAATTTCTTAAAAGCACCACGAGAGTTTTGAGAACTACAATAACAAGGCTATTCACTCAACAAATGTTGCCCGGTACCTGCCATGTTCCAGCCATGAAGTACAGCTGCAAAAACCTCACATCAGAGGATGAAACTGTGCAAGGATGCAGAACCTACGTCCTGGTCGTTAAGGAGGGGAACCAGCTGGCTACAATCCAGCGTGATGTGTGAAGACAGAGGTCAGCAAACTGAACATTCTCTGGAGCAACGAAGAGGGACCTTGGAAGCAAATGTGGGGTGTGGAGAGCTGGAATATCTGGAAGACAGAACCTGTTCACTCCCCGTCTTCTCTGCCCCTGAACAGGCCTGAGCTAAAGAAGAGAAGACTTAGCCTTAAGCCAGTTTAGAATTTTGACCACTAGTGACTAAAGTGAGACTGTGTGGGTGACAGGAGAACCAGAAAGTCATTGGACTGCTACATTTTCTTGTACTCTTTCGGTGCACACCGTACATTTTAATATTTTAAATTTTTATTGCTGGCATTTAATCCTGAGGTGCCTGTTTCTTGGTTTTGTAAGCAGATGGTAATAAGAAGGAGATTCTCTTGAGCTTCAGCCCTCCTGTCAGGAAGGTCTGCCAAGGCAAACGCAGTGTGCAGGGTTTGCCGTGTTTTTCTGGGCCTGGGTCTTGTGGAGTCCCGTGTCACAGGAGTCTGAATGTCCCCTCTATGCTCTAGGAGACAGCTCTCCCTCTCCTGGGTGTTTAAAGCAGGAAAGCCTGAACCCAGGAAGGTCTCCATCTATAGTTTCTTATACTCCTTTCCTTGTCGCAAGCTGCTTCTGCCTGGAGGGCGAATTCTTGGAGGGGAGAGGTACCCTAGAGAGGAATTTCCCAAGTCAGTCCTTCCAGCTGAAAGAGGGCCAGGGATCCAAGAAGGGGAAGGAGTCTGACCCCAGAATGTCCCAGGAGAGGGGATCAGGAAGGGCACCCAGAACTTCTTCCATGGCTCCCCACCGCTGAGCTTCTGGACCTGCCCAGCAAATGCGGCTCTCAACTAAATGTCCTCCGCAGCCCGAGGAAGCTGAGCATCTTCCTGTCTCCTCCACGACCGCCACTGTGGTCAGCGGGCTGGAACAATGGCTGCCCTGGCAGGGCCAGGAGCCCAGTGATCCGAAGCCGCTAAGCCAAAGTGGCGCTCAGCGATGAGCCATGCCTACCGCTGGCCTTGGGGAAGAGGATTTTTATGTCTCTTTCTGTCCCCAAGGAGCTAGCCAGGTCTGGACCATATGGCAGCCTGATGCAGGAGTGGAGGGCGGGCACCGCAGGCCGCTGCACAGGGAGAGCAATTCACTGGTCTTTGGCTTAATTTACCAGCCTCTTCCTCTTGCCCTGGGCACTGAGCAGTGTTCTACTGGACTCCAGAGTTTCAAATGAGTTATTTCAGACAGTTCCTGTCTGTTTTATAGTTGTTCTGGTGGAAGGACAGAATTCTAGCATTTTCTATTCCACCATTTCCCACAATCGTCTGAAAGTTTTAATCCTACACAATCTGCTCCCTCTTTTAACTAGCACGTGTCAAAATAACAGGTAGATGAACCAAACAACCTCATGTATTCCTCCCTGGCATCAACCCTTAAATCCAATTATACATGGAGTTACAATTTAGAGAAAAATCCAAATGTCAAGATAAGTTCTAGCTCCACAGGATTACTAGATATGAGAAGCATAAAGTTAGAGCTCTACCCTGACTCTTCCGAAAAAAAAAGTTAAACCATATGAAGAGGCTGCATAGGAGCTTTTGGTACTAAAAATTTTCTACCATAATAAATAGACCGTACTTACAAAAACCCCCTTGAGAGCTGGACAGCTAAAGTCAGATCAAGTCAAATCAACAGATCCACTGAGGCAAAACTTCAAGAGACAGAAAAAAGTAACAGATGCCTCTGCCCTCAAAAGGATGACAAGTGAGAGGGCCACATAAAAATACAGAGATAAGGGGTACAAGGGCCCTTGGACTGGAATGTGGCTACTGGTCTTGTCTTCCACTCCCTTCCCTAATACTTTTAGCCCATGTTTCAGACACACAGGCTTCCTCCCTCCACCCTAAGTCCACCTCTCATAGCATCCCTGCATACCCTTCCCCATAAGCAGCATCTCTGCCTCTGAGCCCCTACAAATTCAAGGTCGATTTCCACTGACACATTCCTGCTTAGCACACACTGGAGTGGCTCTTCCCCTCCATTAACCCACGTCCCACTGAGGAACCAGGTCACTCAGGGGCTGAAGCAGCGGTAAGGACGCAGCCCTTCAACGACCGATACTTTCCTGCTCGGGAGTTATCTTCTGTCCCACTGCAATATCAACACCAACAAAAATTTCCCCTAAGAAACGCTGTTTGAGAGCAAAAGGAAGAATACATTGAAAATTTCAGTTTGTTTTTCTAAAAAGCACACATTTCAGAACTGTGTTTTTCATAATTAAAAACCTTTCAAAGTTTTCAAGACACCATAAAGATAATCATTAAAACCTCAAATTTCTCCCCAAACCATCAAAGATCGATGGGCTCAAGTTCCAAATGCTTCTAAAATACAGGTTATATTCCAAGTACTAGAACATTCTGTGTGCAGTGCCACGGCCCACACGGTGCTTTCAGTCCCTTAGGGCAGAGATTGCCAACTGGCTGCCACCCAGATAGCCCTGAACCACAGACACATTTTGTCTGCCCAGGCAAACAAATAGGTAATTTAAAAATAAGTATCATTTAGTAATTTACATGGAAAAATTGGTAAAATTTAAGTCAAAAGCTTGATTTTAAGTGTCTCTTAAAAACACTGAAGATCCAGCAACACAGGGTCGCCAATCTGGCGCTGCAGTGATAGGCTCAGGCCTGCGGCACGACGCAGGGTCCCCACCCTTCCCAGGGGCACGTGTGCATGTCCACCTGTGCCACCGCTCACAGCTAGAGGTTCTGGCTTCAGCACTCTGCTTCAACCCCTAAACGTAAACACGCTTAGTCACTAGAGCAGGCATTAGCGTCTAGGAAGTCTGAGAGTCAGCTTTACTTCTTATCAAAACATCCTCGCAGCTGCTGGGGGTTATATCCTGTCACCAACAAAAGCCACGCTCAGGTCTTCATCCGCATCCCTCTTGGACCTGTGAAGATGTTGCTACTGACTTAGGTGAGGACTCCTTGGTGAAGAGGCTCTTCCAAGGTCCTACTCAGGTGTGGCCAGCTGAATCCGCGTGTGCCTGGACCACTATGACCACAGGCTTTACGAATGAAGAAAGGAAACTTGGTTATGGTCAGGGAAGCCCAAAGAGCAGACACAGGAGAGACGGACTCGCTGGGGACCAAGGGTGGAAGAAGAGACAGGCTCACCATGGGACCGAGGGTGGCTACCCCCAGGATGCTACCGGCTTTAGGAGAAAACAGGGCCTTGTCGGCATTTTGAACTTGAACTTCTAACCTCTAGAACTATGAGAAAATAAACTGAAATTGTTTAAACCAACCAGAGGGTAGTTCCTGTCAAGCAGTCCTGGCAAACCAAGACGTTTTCTATCTTCTATAGGTTTTAACAGAAATAAATGCTGATAGTAAATGTAAAAATCCATTGAAAAGAAAAAAAAAATCTGTTAGGATTGGTTATCTTCTATCAAGTAGTTGTAACAAAATTCATTACCTGGATTCGTTTTTGTGTTTTTGATCCCTTCCTCACATTCATTTCAACCAAGCCAAAAACTTTCTCTATTTTTCAAACTGTCTTTAGTGTAAAAAGGAAAAATTGCAGAATTCAAAATTAATAAAATATTTCCTTCTGGACTTTTAAGATTTTAAATTAGGAATATCTGAAACCACTGTCATTAGTCAAAAATAAAATTCTAAAGATCTCTGAATCTGTAAGTATATAAATTAGGAAAAGAACACACATTAAATGAATTTTGCTTGTTTCTCAATCTCTTACACCTGATGAGCTCTAGGATAATAAGCACCCCACAACGGTCATTTCATGTTTAGGAGGAAGCTAACCTTTCATCAGCTCCTGCAGCAAGCTGCTGAAGCGACAGTCTCGCCTGGCCGTAGGAAGCGGCAATTCTTAAGAGCACGCAGAAACTCTCTTTCTTTTCTTTACAGAACCACGTGAAGCAAGGTCAGAATTTACTCAGAAGTACAGACTACTTGTTCTAATACATACAAGAGCATATTCTTTAGGCCATCATGAAGGCTATGAATTTCATGTCATAAAATTTATCTCCATTCACACATTTTTTCTTTTGAAAACAGCATGTGTGAGCAACACATATTCACAGCTGAAATTGTTTTCTTCACATCTTAGAAGATGATGAAAAGTTCACAGGCATCCTCCTTCCCTCAACTCAGAACCAGATGGTAAGGTTTATTCCAAAATAACCTTGTTCGTCCGTTATTAACTAGCCTTTGATATCATGTGATTCTGTCATTTTCAGGCATTTTTTTTTCCATCCTGCAAATGAGTCCCCAAATTCTCAAGACTTTATGGTCGATCCCTGTGTACCCTTGATCCATGAATCTGCAAAACAACTTTTGCAACTGCTTTCTGCCCCTGTGTTTTTCCTGCCTCTACCTTTATCAATGACCACCTGGTTTTCTCAATTTCCCCTCCAAGTCATCCGCATTCCTAGAGGAGCAGAGGTATCTCATAGTCTGGCAGTGATTTGGGTTGCAACCATATCCATTTCTAATCGATGGCAGAGGAGGAAAATTATACACAGACCTTTGCAGAAAGTCTTCTAGTCTACTAACCGTAGAATAAGAGCATATTCCTTATTACATTGTGTACTTCTTCAATCTAAACCAACTTCAATCTGCCTTGCCTACAAAGGAGCAATCCTTGAAATCACTTCTTGAAAGAAAGGAAAATATTAATAATTGCCAGCAAAAAATACAAGCCATAATTCACAACTGCTACTCACATCTCATAGTCCTTAAAATAGACCAATATATTTTCATTGGAAAGAAGATGAAGATAAAAGGATATTTCATTCTAGATCACATTGCTGAATACTGTCCTTCAGAACTATAATATCTGATGTTAAAAAATAAATGAATTGCCTGTCGCATGCTCTACTCCTAATTCCTAAATATTGTTCCATAGAGAAATACTCTGTTTATTAAAGCAGAAAAAACATCTACTTTACTACATATACAAATGGTAGTTCCTGTATTAACAGCAGACTGACATTTCTTTGAATCTAAACTTTAGGGGGGGAAATCAGTGACAAAGCCCTGTTAAAAACCAGTCCAGGGAGCAGATGTGGCTCAAGCAATTGGGTGCTCGCCTCTCACATGGGAGGTCCCAGGTTCGGTTCCCAGTGTCTCCTGAGGAAGACAAGCAGATGGACAAACCATCTCGGGATGAGGGAATAAAAACTGAAGGGGAAACAAAACAAAACAAAACAAAACAAAACAAATCACTGATTAAAACAATAATAATAACGAGTCCAGGGGGGCAGATGTAGCTCAAGTGGCTGAGCGCCTGCTCCCCAGGTATGAGGTCCCAGGTTTTATCCCTGGTACATCCTAAAAACCAAAACAAAAGAAAAAACAAACGGTTATTTGAGGAGCAGCTGTAGCTCAGTGGTTGAGTGCCTGCTTCCCAATTATGAGGTCCCTGGGTTCAATCCTCTGTACCTCCTAAAATAACAAAAACAAACAACTAAGAAAAAACTACTCCACCAAACAAAACTATTCTATAATAAAAATCAGTCTATAGTCTTTGGAAAATGTTATTAAATGTGGTCTAAGATTTTATTTCTTTAAATAGGTTTTGAAATTCAGATCAAATTTCTGATAATCAAAGTAGCCAGGCAGAATGGCAGTGTCCCACTAGCAAACGTTCAAATTTGAACAAAAACATAGTTTTCTTCAGTTAATCTTTGCTGCTCAGAAAATCTTAGGCCAAACAGAAACTGACGATTTCTACTTGTCATCATTTATATTAATAATGCATTATTTACGTAAGATCTCTGAATCAATATTTAAGTTATATAGAGCACATTATACTTAATATGGTAACTCTACTTGGATTAATAAAATGACATTATTGGAATCTTGTTATAAGTCTAATTTTAAAGATGTTTTTTCTCTCGCTGCTGCTTAAGCAGTTACTTGCCTTTCTCGCTCTAGCTTCATCTGCTAACGAAAACTGATCATCTCGGACATGTCACAGCGACATGGATAAGAATTACACTTTTAGATACATCAAAATATTCCGGAGGCAAACTGGGGTCTCTTACTTGTTTACAACTTATTTTTTCCTTCAGTTTATTATTTCTCTACTTTTCATATTTTTATCCTGGTTTTAATTTCTTTTTTTAACTTTAATTAGTTGTTATTGTGATGCATTATAAGGAATTTAAAAGTATCATCTATGCACTGACTTGGATTTTATTTTTCTTAATTTCTGCTTGTGAGATTCTTTTCTTTTTTTTAATCCAGAAACTACAAACACCTTGAACCAGAACCAGTCAGACAGTTATGGGTCTGAAGCCTGGTTTGGACAAATTATTTAACCTATCTGTGGTTTATTACACTCAGAGTTAGTATGTACCTTGCAATATTGTTTTAAAGGTTAAATGGGATATTATAAGGCAAGTACTTAAAGCTGTTCCGAGGTAGGCAATCACATAATAAGTTTTGTAAATATTAATACTGATACTATTAACAGTGGATTTTTTCTGTCTGAAATGCTAGAACTGTGCTTTTATATACGCTGGCACTAGCTCTATTCCTAGCTATATGTTCCTTGAGGGTCGAAGCTCCCAAGAAACTGACCACCATGCTTTGCCCATGACACACTTTCAATTTCTACCCCATACATTAAGTTAATCCTTTTTAGTCTCAATTGGAATTAATTCAAGGAAATACCCGAAATAAAGCAGACCGTCTGTGCCAGTCTAGCTTTTCGAAATGTAGGTTATCTGATCTAAAGGTGTTGTTTTTTTTTCTCTTTGGAGCAAACGTAAGGTGGAAGTTGATGTTGCCTGCTTCCTGTCACACAGCACAGACAATCTGCAAAGGATGGATGAGGTTCTGCTCCAAGGAACATCAGCTGTTGGAGACACCTGCCTGAGGGAGATGCACCTAAATGAAGCTGACTGAAACCAACCTGAGGAAGGGATTAACCCTGAAATAAAAGGCAGACCACTTATGTGAGTCAACATAGAAGGAACCTTTTTATTTATGTCTAAGAAAAGGATTTCACTGTCACCAAAGCATGTGTTTCAATACAAATTAATTGTGAATAAAAAAAGTCAAAGGAATAGAAGAAACATAGCGCACAGCAGTGGTGAGGCATATTTAGTGCCCTGACATTCAGACGCAAACACATTTAGATTTTGACTGTAGAGACAGCACCTGTTCCTCATCTCGAGTGGCAGCATGGGATTACTCATAAGATTACCAGGGAATCACCAAAGGACAACAGCCTAGCAAAATCTAAAATTCAAATTCTTTTCATCAGGAACCTTGGCTTCCCTTCATCAAACACCTCACACTTGGCTCCATCTTATTCTGCTATCATTTACGTGATTTCAGACCACCAAAGCAAGCATTGACAAGGACAGTGGAAAACAATCTGACATCATGATTTTTTTTAAGTATACGTATGTGTATGTGTGTACATCCTCCGCTTCCAAAATCACACTAACTGCAAAGTAACATTCCAACCCTCTTGACCTTGAGCCTTTTCACTTAAATAAATAAATGGCCTAGACAAGTGAGTTCTTTGTTTCAACACAGCCACTCATTCTCTTTTATGTTAGGTATCTTGATTCATAATACACTGAAGGAGCCAACTGCATCAAACAAAATGTGGAGCATTACTAAAAGAAACCAATTGTGATGGTTAAGTCCATGTGTCAGCTTGGCCAGGTTATGGTGTCCAGTTGTCTGGTCAAGCAAGCACTGGCCTGATTGTTACTGTGAGGGTATCTCATGGCTTTAAATCAGTCCGTTGATTGCATCTGTGGCTGATTGCATCTACAATCAACAAAGGAGAGTGCCTTCAGCAAGGAGAGAAGTCTCACCCAATTGGCTGGAGGCTCAGAATGGAGACCTAGTGATTTCGGCAGGCAGAAATAGGGATTTCTATCTCTACTTCAGCCAGCCAGCTTCTCCTGGGGAATTCTCAAAACCTTCATCAGAGTTCCCAGCTTGCAGCCTGCCCTACGGAATTCAGACTTGCCAAGCCCCTAGTCATGTGACCCAATTCCTACCATAATCTTGTAATACATTCATAAACAAGTTCTGTTTCCCTGGAGGGTCCCGACTAATACACCAATGTATAACTGAAAATCAGATTATGGTACCCAGCTCAGGATCTTTCAAACCAGATTATTTCATTATAATATATATTTTTAGGCTACTTCTCAACAGCCAGTACAATTAATTGGCCCACTGAAGTCCCACTAAATCTTAAGCTCCAGGAGGACAAGAACCTTTTCCCCTCATCAGTATCAAGTTTATGGAACAGAAATCCTGGCCTTAGTAGGTGCTCAATAAATATCTGATGAATGAAAAAATGAACTATTTTCAAGTTCAGCAATATTTTAAGACCTAGATTTTAATACGTAAGACCTGAGTATAATATTTAGTTATTTTAAAAATCCTCAGAATAGATAAGCCAGTAGAACTCACATTACCCAAGTAATTGACAAAACTGTTAAATATCGGGGGCTTACCAAGAGCATCCTCGGTCAACATACTCTTGGCTACCTATCACATTTTGCAGAGTAGCACATAGTCGGTATGACCGTCAGTTTGCCACAGCATCCGAAATTCATAAAAACTCTAAGTGAAAAATTAGATTATTTTTTAACTTAGAAGATAACAAGTTGGTTCTCTCCTATCCACTTCTAACAGAAAAGCAGGGTAAACTAGCATTAGTGAAACAATGCTGGGCATATATATATAAATACATCTGACTGAATATGCCAGTTTATTTTATTGTTCTTCAGGTTTATAATCCTATAATTCATTGTAAATGATTATAGTAATGGTGACTTCAATATGAATGTTTTGAAAAGGAATTGGTGAAAGGACAATATGGAGTGGGTTTGTCAGTGTTTCTTTCCGCATAAGGAAAAAAAGTGATGCTGAGTATTTATGCATTCAGCAAGCCTCTGCTAGAAGTCTAACCTGGGCCAAGGAATATTCTAGAAAATGTAGATTTGGCAATTGAAAAAAAGATACAGATTCTGTCCTTGGTCTTATAGAGCTCATATTTTAGTGGGGGTAAACTGACAATAACTGAAAAAATGAAAATAAATACATTGTATATCAGGTGGTGATAAATGCTAAGAAGAAAATACAGCAGATTAAGCAGATGGCAAATGATGGACTGGAGTGCATTCTAATTTAGCTAAGGTGATCACAAACGAAAGCACTGCCTGATCAGGTGACATGTGAGGAAAGATGTAAAGGAAGTGAGGAAGCAAGCTATATAGATTTCTGAATCAGTGTTTTAAACATATAAAATACTAAGAGCAAAGGCCCTATACTATAAAGTGTTTTTGGTATAGTAAAACGACAACAACAAAACCAGCAGGATGTTTTCATTGGTAAGGTAAGCTTTGCCTGAATACTCTACCTTACATTTCCATCTATTTAAATCCCACCAGTTCCTTAAAGTATCTTGCAAGTATAAATTCCTTATAAGAAGAAACTCCTGGTATTCCTCCAATCAGATTTGGCTTTTCCCTCCCTTAAGTCTAAAGACTCAAGGCTTAGATAACTTCACTTTCCAACTTAACATTTTAACAGATTATAAATACACACCTGGTTTTAAGAATTTGTCACAGATTTTTACAGCCCCAACTGAAGCTAGGTGCCTTAAAGTGCTCTTGGTCAACTTGCTTAGGAAGTCAACGGCAGCACATGTAGTTGGTGTGCGCTTTCCAGAAATGTAAGGACTCGGTGGTCACTACTGCTTCACAGCTTTAGTCTGGTTTGTATTTTGAAAACACACAATATGACACATCAGTCTTTCAAAGAAATGCTGAGCATTTTGCTTTGGTTGGTTATTTCTTTGCTGAAAAGAGGGGGTAGCGGTTCCTCAATGGGATTTGGGCCAACTTTTGGTTTGGTAATGGTGATAAAAAATCTTGATCTGCACATAGGATTTGCCTGATATATCTTGGTTCATAGTTCAATTTCTTTGGATTCCTGTAACTAAAAGTAGATCAGGTTACGTATTCTGGCTGAGAGTATCTAGTATCTTTGTTCCTTCTGTCACCACAGGAAAAGGAAATATTGGTTTCTCATTTATCTGAAAAAGTAGCACATTCCCTAGAATAGCTAAGAGTATTAATCTATATCTCAATTTTCAGGCTTGTTTTAACTTTTTCAAATAGAATATTGTCAAAGCACACTGGAGAGTCTCTATTGTACCACAAATTCAGGAATACATGCGACTCTCAGAAGGGGATTCATCTTGTTCTCCACATGAAAAGGAACTGAAAAGGTAGCCCAATTGAAAATAAAATGTCAGGGAGTAAAAGAACGATCTTATTTAAAACAATAAATATTTCATGTCATTAGCACAAAAATTCTTTGATGGGATGACAAAGAAAACAAAACAAAACAAAATGGAGAGTTTGAGAACCCATTTATTCCCAGTGAGTCTTTTGGAATCCATGGAACAAGGCAGCAATTCCCACCTCTCAATCACGTGAAACTGGTAACAATTTTTCGTTCCACGT
The DNA here is from genome assembly GCA_026826555.1 of Tolypeutes matacus. Classification (NCBI taxonomy): domain Eukaryota; kingdom Metazoa; phylum Chordata; class Mammalia; order Cingulata; family Chlamyphoridae; genus Tolypeutes; species Tolypeutes matacus. The sequence continues at coordinate 9,165,067 of JAKSZT010026446.1, read as the reverse complement.
GGTTCATTTTGAACCTCATTTTAATTTTTCAGACCTTGACTCACTAGAAATGCAAATGCAGACGTCCGCCATCTAGTGGCAAACATCAGACTCACAGTCCTAAGCTTTCTAGAAAGCAGGGTCAATTGTGAATTTATTTTGTTAGTTAGTTTGTTTTTTTAGAAAAATTAAACCTAAGCCCCAGGTTTAAGAGGTGGGGGAAAGGCAAGGCCTAAAGAAGGTCAAGGGCTTTGACAAAGTTCACACTCCAGTTGGCCTCTCTAGTCAAACAGCTGTCTCCTCTGATCTTGAACACCAAGCAGGATTACGTTTGTCTAGAAATTCCCTTGAGAATACTTTTCCAGTCCTGTGAATTTCCACGCAGCCATCTAGAATGGTGCCTGACACTCGTCAGGAACTTAATAAATTTAACGAACAGAGCTTGAAACAGACCAGAACGTGGGTGGCTGGCTGCAGGGTCTTTTCTACCACAGGGATTTCTAAAATTCTAAAGAACAGACTGATTGTTAATTTTTAAAATTCTTTTAAACATAGACAATTATATTTAAAATATATAATTATTTAGCATATTATTAATCTATTACCACTCTACATTAAATTTGTAAAACAGTGTTAATTGTATTAGATATGCTTTTATCTTATTTATTTGGAGAGAATCTATATGGAATACCCTTTTTTATTGATGGTCAAAACCAATATACGTCCGTTTTTTAGAACATTCACAAAAATGGAATTATCAGCAGTTTTAGACTATTTTGTCTTTGCTTTCTTGACAACCTATTGTTCATATCAATAACATATGTGATGTATGATGTACTTGCTCAGAAATATAACTTGCTCAGAAATGTAACCCCTAAATATAGCATTATACAAATGCAAAAATATGATCTGCTAACTATAATCTGCTTTATGATATAACTCAAGAATCAAAAACAAATGTTAAGGACTCCCTATATTTGGAATAACAATTTCTTTTTTTATGCCACCTTATGAACACTTCTAGTGATTTGTTTTTTGAAGATATATTTAGATACAATGTGGTACATTTGATGGAAAGAGTTTCATCTTAACATAACACCTGAAACCTCCGTCCTTGTTCAATTGTGTTTTCACTGGGAAACAGCGCTCCACCCTTCCTCAAAGCCTGAGAAACACCCTAAATTGAATATGATTCCTCATAACTGAGGCAATGGTCTGAGATAATGTGCCCCTTGCCGATCCTGGCTATTAACTCAGAGAAAATGGAAAATGTCTCCCCCACCCTTTATTTTGGTTATGCTGCAAGAGGCGGGTCTTTAACATTTAGCAAGGATAACCATCTGAAGCATTTACTTAAAACGCAGGTTAATACACACACACACCCCATCATGATTCAGCCGATCTGGTCTGAATTCCCAAGACTGCATTTTTAACAAGCACCCCCAATGATTCTGGTGCACGTGATCCTGGATCACGGTTTCAGAAACATCACCCTAAGTGCCTAGACAGAAACATTTCCAGGGGTTACTAGGAAGTCCTCAGAAGAGCCAGCCACTGCGGCAGCTGATGACAATCAATAAAGACCACTGGCCAAGAATGGGCCAGCAGAACGATGGCGAGAGCTGCCCTATGTGCTGAAAGGGCTATTCTATAAAATGATGGGGTCACCGCTGTAACCATATAGCAAGCTGAGTGAAGCTCTGAGTGTAAAGGGGAGCAATTCTATTAGGTTCTGTAAAATACTCATCAGGTAGAGCTACTGTTTGCTAATATTTAAAATGTTTTCTCATTATTAGGATATATCGAAAACTGCTAAACCCAGATTGCTCTTATCCCCCAAAAGTAGTAAGAGAAAACTCACTCAACAACACATACTTACTGAGAGTCTGTTATGCGCCAAGCATTGTAGTGCCCAAATCAGATGACAAAACTCTCTGCCCTCACATGGATCTAAAGCATAATTCAATTTAGTGAGTGCCCATGATGTGTAAAGTACTGGATATGGAGAAATAATTAATGTGTGGCTCCTGAGTAGATACTTAAAATCTAAAGGAAGAGAATGCCTTTATATAATTCATTCTAATACAAACAACCGTGGAAAATGTTATAATAGATATGAAAGCAATACACTAAAAGGTGCATGGAGATTGAAAAGATGAATTTCTTTAGAAAAGGCAGGACTCATAACATTTGTAATACTGCTATAAATATTTGTAGGACTGCTCTAGCCAAAGCTAGAGATAGCTCATTTCAAGAACTATAAAGGGTCTCTAGAGAATCCCATTGACAGGTGAATAGAGGTACATCCGAGGACCCTCAGGTAGGCTGATGTGATGACAATGCCACAGCAGCAGTAAAGGGAGATGGAACTGAAAGTTAGGTAGAAATGACCTTGATCTCATGATAGAATAGGTGAAAGCAAAAAGAGTCTGGAAGCAGGAGACAAGTTAATGGTACTGCACCCATCCAAAGTACAGACAGCAAAGACCTGTCCCAAGAAAGCTGCAGCAGTAGTAGAAGGGAAGGGATGGATGAGAGACAGTTCAGGGAAACCCAACAGGATTTTGGAGTGACGGGAGGGAAAGAAATGACTCAAAAGGGTGCAAGTCTGAGATGCTAGGATGAGTGTGATGCAAGAAAAAGATATAGGAAAAAACAGAAGGACACAGTGAGGGGTTCCAATGTCCAAACAGTACATGAGAGGTGCCTGGTTGATATACTTTGTGGAAGTGTCTAATAGTGTGCTGGAAATGGATACCCAGACCTCAGAGGAAGAGGTTGAGGCAAGAGATTTCTGTGTCTGCTGCCACTTGAAGCCACGAGTGCAGTCGAGATCACCAAGAGAACACAGAGCGAGAAAAGGGGAGAGGTGATCCCCGGGATGTGATTTAGCATGAAAACATAGAGAAGCTTAGGCAGAGTCAAAAAAATCCAGGCTTATTAACGCTGTGGCCCCGGGGGAGTCACTCAACCTTTTGGGATCTCAGTTTCCTCAGATATAAACTAAAAGGCTCAAATCAAAACATCTCTTTAAAGTCTACATTTGGTGATGTTATAAAGTGTCTATACTGAAGGTAAAGGAAGCAGAAGTGGTAAAGGAGACTGACAAGGAGAATGCGAGAGGCGGGGAAGCCCGGAGAAATCAGCATCTCAGAAGCCAAGGAATAAAGGAGGACCATGGTTAGGGAATTGAATGAAATGCTGTGGAGAGATCACACTGGATGATAAGTGGGCAAGGAGTTTTAACTCTGCCAAGGAGTGTTAATGGATAGCATCAGGGAATAAGTTCCAAAGAGTGATAGAGGCTCCATATTCCATGGGATTGGAAAACAAAATGAAAGATGGGAAAACAGTCAGAGGAAAGAGTTTAGGAAGAAAGAAAAGACAAAACATAGAATGGCAAACTGAAAAGGTACAGGACAAGGAAAGGTGCCTTGAGAGAGGCAAAGTCAAAACATGTCATAGTCAAAGGTAAAAGATCTTGCAGAGAGGAACATGTGGAAAATTCAAGGTGGGAGTTATGAGGGAACAGGAATGAGTTACTGAGCACAGATTCCTCTTCATGATGGATCTGGAGATTGGCCATAGATTATATGATGTGGCACAGCCTTCTGACCTCAATACCAGTTTCTTTTTTTTCCAGATTGATATGAATTTGAGGTCTGACATGGCTAGAATTTCTTCAGTGGTTCAAACAGGACTACTAGTCTGCTCCCCAAGATTGTGGAAATATGTTAGCTTCTCCCAGAATCTACTTCCTAATTTTCTCTTCAATACTAGATCCCTGGTTGTTGTTTCTTTCCCGATTCCTTATTTCTGGCAAGAAACACATGTCTCTTTATTATGCCAAAGAGTTGAAAGGCAAGATAATGCATAAGACCAGGATTCATGGACCTTCTCTGCCCTTATTAGCTGATTAAACTGGGTAAGTTTCTTTTTTTTTTTTTTTTTTTAAAGATTTTATTTATTTATTCATTTATCCCCCCCTTACTGCTTGTGCTCGCTGGGTCAGCTAACCACGCCATGCGGGCGGGCTTGCCTTCACCAGGAGGCCCCGGGAACCGAACCCGGGGCCTCCCATATGGTAAACGGGAGCCCTACTGATTGAGCCACAGCCGCTTCCCTGGGTAAGTTTCTTTACTTCAGTAAGTTTCAGTTTCCTTTTCCGTATAAAAGGGTATTTAAAGAGTTGATTCAATGAGATAGTGTCTGAAAAGAATAAATCTTTATAAATTATCAGCAATTGCTTTAAAAATATTACTTCTTTCCTCTTTATTTTTTCACTACCCTGTTTATTTTTTCCACCTTAATATCTGGGCATATTTGCACATAAATTACATCCTGCCCACTTCCCAAAGAGAATCTGAGAGTACTTATATTAAAAGTGAAAGTTTAAAAAATTACTAGGAAAAAGTAATATACTAAAAAACGAGGTAGAACTGACTACTATGTTTGAGTATTGTTTTAGGTCTGAGCTTCCTAGTGGCCAATGAGAAAATAGAAAAAAAAAAAGAATGGCTTAATTGCATTATCTGATAAATGCTTTTGTTATTCCAAAATAGGTTCACTTTTTACTGGTACTAAATTCTAAAAAAATATTATGATACCTTAAGGAAGAGATGTCAAATAAATGAAGGAAAATGTTTTCAGTAGCTTGATATAAGCTAGAGAAATAGTCTTTAATTTCTTTAACCCGTACAGCAAAAATCTCACACTATTTCAAATTTATAGCCCCTTATTGTCTGGCATTCTAGTTTGAAATTTTTTCTCCCTAACACAGTCAGTATTACGGACAACTCTGATGTCAAACATACCCCTGCCTTTCCTCTACAAAGGAAATGATTTTCCAAAATCCTACCACAAAATTAATCTTTTGAAAAATGACAGACAGGGGAGCAATAACAAACATTTATCATTATTAAGAGTTATTTCATCATGCTTATGGTGATGTTGATTCTGACTTCCATAGGAATTATTCTTTCCAACAAAAGCCTTATACTGTACCTTCAGTAACTGACATTTGAAGACATAGCTCAGATAATGTTTTGTTTTTGCTTTTCACATTGCTTCTCCCAAAGTTGTAATTTAACATAAAAGGACTTTGTTAAATTTTGTTAAATCTTTGTTAAAGGTTTTCTGTTTTTTTCCAAGTTTGAACTCATTTATTAAACAAAAACTAGGGTGCATATTATGTTAGATACATAAACACTAGACATTCAGAATGCAAAATAAGTCACCTGTCCTTTATGAATCTAAGAATTTGGAAGCTTAAATTTCTACAAAAATTCAGCAGTCGAAGAGTGCATGTCATCAAGCATGCTGATTTTAATCTGGCATCAAAGATGAGTGACCACTACCTCTTCATGACTCTATTACCTAACATTAGTCTGAAGATACGAGAATAGCTTATACCTTCTGGGGCAGAATTTGTGTCTCACTCTTACAATCCAAAGTGTATAGCACAACCCTAGGGGAAGAGAAATTGCTGAATAAAGATGTGATTAACTGATTAGACATTCAAAAATCAAACATATTTTTGAGTGGATTGATTTTTATATCAATCTTTTGGAACACACTGCAAATTTTTAAAATAGGAAGGTAGATTTACATTTAAAGTCAAGCTACAAAAGTCTATTACTATCCTAGTTTTGCATCAAGTAAATGTTATGGTACACACAGAAATACCAGAGAACTATGAATCAAATGTTAACCAATTATCTTTTAGGGGTGCTGGGCCATGGTGGACTTTTATTTTCAACATTATATATTCCCGAAATGTTTGATTTTCGTATAATACATATTACTTTTATAATAAGGAAAACAGCCAAAACACTACGCCTACATATTTTATATGTTGATGCATATATTAACGCTTATGGGGAAGATTCTCTGCTAGGTGCTTTAGGGCAGTAAGACTCAAATGACACATGGCATCTTCCATCAAGGATTTTGCTATCTCGTATTTGAAATAACGTATGTACACAAAAAATACAAGAGTGACCATGATCAGTGTCTAACTAAGATTCATTCATAGAAAGAAGTGTCCTTTCAAGCAGTCCTGGACAAACTACTGAAATTTCTACCCATGAAGATGTGGAAGAAAGGGCATTCCAAGAAGCATAAGAAAATATGTGGGGTCAAGAAAGTGGCAAAGGGCATATGGAATAGCAAGCCTAAAGGGTAATGTGAAGGCACCCTTAAGACGAGACACTGAAGATGGAAAGCCAAGTCGGTGAAAGTCTTTATGCAACAGGTAAAAGAAGGGGATGGCAAATACGGTTTTTGAGGAGAAAAATGAGCAGATTTTGTCTTCGTTAAGATTGATCAGAATAAAATTGATTAGAAGGAGAAAGTATAAGCCCTGCTATCACCTGAGAAGCCCAGAGAGAGGTACAAAGGTGTGACTGAAGGCATTTCTAGGACATGGGGTCTGCCGAGCAACCGGCAGCATCTGCAATGCGTGGGGGCTTGGCAGAAATGCCCCACCCCAAATTAATAGATGAGAATCTGCATTCTAACAAAACCCCTATGTGATTTGAATGCACTTTAGCATCTGAGAAGCACTGAATTAATGCGTTGTTAGTAGGAAAGAAAAAGCCAAGAGGTTTGAGATACAACTTGGCTGGATTATTAGACCAAGAATTATTAGGCTAAATGTGGGAGGGAAGGGAAGAGAATAAAGTAATATGACTGAGAAATTCTGAGCTTTAGGATGGCCATGCTATTCATAGAAAGAGAAAACCTCAGAAGAGGAATAGATTTAGAAGGAAGCCTATGAAGGCCACACTATCTGTCCCACAAGCAGGTAAAAGTGCTCACTGCAGAAGCCAAGCCGGGCTTGGAGATAAAGAAATGAGTATGACCCACACTGAAAGAGATTTGAAACCAGGAAAACAGATGGATTTACAAAAGAGGAAGGGAGAAAAACATGGGAGACAACCAATGCAAAATTCTTGGAGAGCCCCACCTTGAGCAGGAGATGGGGTGGGGGGTGGGGGGATGCACGAAGGAAAAGAAACCAGAGGAGAGGAGAACCAGGGAAGTACAATGGTTAGAGAATTAAGGGAAGTTAAAGTGGTTGCTAAGAGAGTAAAGGTGATGATACCTGAGGAAGGGTCACTCATTTTATAACTAAGAGGTTACCAATGACCCTTGCTAAAATGGTTTCTGTGAGCCCGTGAGGATGAAAGCCAGAGGGCAAAGGCTGAGAATCTGGGGGTAGTGAGATCAGGGGGTAATAAATGCCACTCACTGAGGGTAAATCACAAGGGTAAGGATGAAAATGAAAATTTACAAGTGTCAGAAGACCAGACTGATGTGACCTTAAACTTTTAAATTTTAATGGTTTTCTTGTGAAAGAAAGATCAGAGGCATTCTTATCATAATTTTTCTCAAAATTATTAAGAAGGCAAACAAGCCCAGTGGATAAGAATTAGATTTCTGGTTCAAAATAAGGAAGATCAGCCTCTCAGTGCTCTCTGAAAATGGAACAGACCACTTTGTAAGCATTAAGTTTCTCAAAGCATTTGGACTCTGTGTAGTTTAAAGATTACCAATGGGGATTCACAAAGTAGAAAGGTGTTCATCAATGACATCTAATATCCACTTCCAGCTGAGATTTTCTCTGGTTGATCACATGCTCGCAGAACCCCTGACTGACTCTCCCCATGTATCTAAAACAGAAAGTCCACAGTGCCTGGTCCATTAGACAAATCTGACGAGACACAGTTACCACAGAGATACCCTCCCTTGTTAGACAAACACACATGCAAATATACATATATATTGCATGTGTATAATATATATATATAAGAAGATGTGTATAATATGTGTCAACATATGTTCATATTCACTCAAATCAAACAAGTTTTTATTAAAAATTTACTTATCATAAACTCATGAAGTCAACTTCATGGAGTGAATCTAAATAAATAATATTTGGGTATTCCATAAGTGTCAACTTTAATATTGAAGAAAGTAAGTAAAACCAGAATATAGAGAAGAAAGATGTAACTTTAGTTGCTTAGGTGGATAAGTTTTCAATTTCTAATAATCAAATTAATTAAGTGGGTTAGATGATCGATCACAGAGGAAGCACAGTGATGGCTGCAGTCAAGGAAAGCTGGAGGACGTTGGTTGGTCCTTGGATGATTCTGAAAGGATTTGGGCTAAGGAGAGGAAAGAGAAACATGGTAGCATTTCCAGAGCTCCCCTGCCCCTCTCCACTCACACAAGGTAACGCGTGTGGCACATATTATTACGTATGTGAGAAAAAAAAGGCAGAGAGGACGAGACCCTCTTTTCTATGTAAATATTTGAAAGGTCTCCACATGAGAGAAGTTGTGCTTTTAGACTATTTTGCATTAAGAAAATTCAAAGTCACAAAAAATTACGAGTTCAATTATTCTGAATGAATACACATATAATCAACTTTATACATATAATTCTCTCTTCGTGTGAGTGTACATGTATAGATACACACATACGTACCTTTGGAACATAGAACTCAATAATACCTGACTATCTTTTTTTTTTAGGAGGTACGAGGGATTGAACCCAGGACATCACACATGGGAAGCAGGCGCTCAACCACTAAGCTACATCGGCTCCCCGATGAGAGTTGGGTTTTTCATTGCTTATTTTGTTTCTAGGACTGGGGATCGAATGTGGGACCCTGTACATAGGAAGCAGGCGCTCAACCACTTGAGCGACATCTGCTTCCCAGTACCTGACAGTTTTACAGATGTGGATTCTTGGAGTCTATGAGATAATGGTAGATGGGATCCGATGGGGGTGACTTGAAGACCTGACCTGAAGAAACTTCAAATGTCTGTGACAAGGACGGCCACTTGAGGGGTAAGCAGATGTCCCGGTTTGCTGTGTGCACCCTAATAAAGCACCACAGTCTGCATGGCTGGAAACAACAGCAGTTTCTTGTCTCACGGCTTTGAGGGTCAGTGCTCTGAAATCAGGGTGCACGCAGGCCCCGCTTCCTCCGAGGCCTGCGGGGTCCTGGCCGGGCCTGCCACGGCCCCTGACCTCGCTCCATCTCTGCCTCCATCACGTGGCCACCTCTGTCTCCTGCTGGCTCTTCCACATTGCACGAGGACACTCCCTAATCCAGTCAGTCCTCATCTTAACTAATCACATCTTCAAAGGTCCTCTTTCCAAATGGGCTCACGCTCACGCACCTGGAGCTAACAACGGAACGTATCATTTTGGGAGATGCAATGCAAATCCAAAACACCAGATTCCTCTCCAGACAGGATCCCACAGGCAATTTACATGAGGAGGGAACATACCCCAAAGTGACAAAGTTAAAAACTTGGACAAAGGCTGTCAGCATACCCCTTTTCCCACAGTTTATACACAGGATATTTTTGCATGAAGATGACTGCACGGCTGTAGTCACCTGTGATAAACTGGAAGGTCTCAGAAGAGAAACCTCAGAGTACCTCGCGAGGCCCTCCGCAGGTCAGACACCTGCTCTCAGGAACGGGCTGACACTTTTACTTCTGTTTAAACTCACCTGCATTTCAGCTGCGCAGCAGTAGCTGGAGGACACTGTGCCTGACCTGGGACGTCCACGTAGCACCTCTTCCTGTGGCAGAGGGGAGTGAAGGAGGACCATTTCATGGCTGGTGTGCCACCTGATCTCAAGGGAACAGTGGGGGCAGGAAATAGGAGGGTTGGGCTAGAGCAAACGACCTAATAAAGGATTAATTCTGTAATGGAGAGTCAGCAACTCAAATTACAGTGGCCAGGAGGGGTGTGGAGAGCCGTGATTTGATCCTGCCAACAATGACAGACAAGGAGATTTTATTTGTCAAGGGAACTTGGCAGCACAAGTCTCCAGGCAGAAATGATACACTGTCAGAGGGTGGCTGCACCTTGGTTCCGGGAGGTCTGTCCACACTGGGGATGAATCAGAGGCTGAGAATAGACAGAATGGGGAGAAGTTCTTGCTCCTAGAGAAAAGTTCTTGGCAAGAGGGATGCTGTTAAGGTCACAGCTAAAGTCTTTCCAACAAGACTTTAGTTCACTACTGAAAGTACAAACTGAAAAACACAAGGGTAGCCTAGTTCAATGAAATGGCAAATATGGTAGGTATTAGAGAAACTGAGCTGGCCTAGATGGGCATGGGAGTTAATAGAGGTAACTGGATTTAGGAAAGGTAAACTAATCTTGGACTCCCTTCAACCAGTGGAGACCACAAATGAAGGATCAATAAGGCTGGGCCCCAAAGTCTCAAGCTGAGCAGGGTTGGAGAAGGCAAGGGCTCTCGAGAACTGTCTACGATGCACCTACCAGCTACTGTCTGTCTAGTATCTATTCAGTAGTTGTTTTTCACCATTGTTTCCTCTCCAAGTGTTCGGACTCCCCTTGGCCTCAGGATGAGCTGGCACAACTGGTGGGAAGATGGCAGTGTCTCAGATTCTTCCTTCTGTTGGCTTCCCATCACAGCTAGCAGATTCCAGGTCTATGTCAATGTGGCAAGCGGCAGCTGCAGCCTCAGCGATGCAAATCTAAGGTGAAAGTCAGCCAGAGTACGTGGCCCCCAGGAAGGTATGAGCAGGAAGTTCCAACAGGTGGGAGAACACAAATTACCAGCCTGAAGGGGAGAGCCAGCCAGGTGCTTGGGGAATCTGCAAGCTGCCCAAACTTCTGGACCAAAAGGAACACACAGCAGCTAAGTACAGAGCCAGAGGGACACCTACACACGGGATCTCAGCTCCACATCAAGGAATACTGAGGTGGGTTCAAATCATGCCTTGCATTTTCATAGTGCTTTAGAGTTTGTTCAGAAAAGCATTTCCACCTGCATTATGTCATATGACCCTCAAACCACCTTGTGATGTGGACAGGGTAAATACTGTTATCTCCTTTGTACAGGAGGAAAGAAATGTGTTAGGAGATATTATAGTTTTTATATAAGGCACACTGTGATTCAATATTTTCAATACAAAATTAGTCCTGTTTCTTTGCGTGAAGTCAGCACTAAGAGAGATACATACTGCCCAGATACTGCAACATTTAGGAAATGTAGAATGCTCACAGAGCCCTCCAGGTGCTGTTTCCACAACTTTCTACCTGCACAGGCTTTCTGTGGACTGCTGGTGGGAGGCAGAAGTGCAGTGGTTCTCTGACTTGCGATAGGGAATCTGCTTTGAATTCCATCTAAACAAGGACCATTTTTTTAGTGGAGAAGACAGGGCCTAGCAGACACCAGAAATTAACTTGTAATTTGATGGGCTTTGTCGCCTGTCAGATTCATGAGATAATCTCTTCATAATTTTTACCCCATATCTCAATTTTTCACTGAGGTTGAAATTTTATCTCAAAGGATAAGGATTTCAGGATAGTGATTCCAAAGCACTTCAAAGACATCACATCAATGAAAGCACTCTATTAAGCACTTCATTACACTGATTGATTTTTTAAAGTCAACATGGTAGAAGAATTTGAGGATTTTTTTTTTTTTTTTTTTTTGGAAACATATGTTCCTTATTCACATCCTTCCACAAAGAAAACACATGTTAAACTCACAAATGTATTGCATAAAAGCAAACACTGCCAATTACTCACTGGGACTTCAAAATCACAATGAGAAGATGATGCTATTAGTCATAATATATTATGACATAAAATTAGATTCTATAAGTGCAGGGCAGATGTATTTCTCTGCATACCGATCAGAGTCTAGGTCTTCATCTGATTCACAGTTCATTCCAGCTCGTCATCTGCAGTGCCACTACACCACAGCTGCTCTCCATAGAAACTTCCCTGCACAGCAAACAAGACCCAGTTTCTTAATACTTCCACTGAAAACCGCCAGGCCATTTAGGAGTAAGCAACTCATTCTGCCAACGTTAACAATGCTATTAGGCAAGAGCAATACGTTGGGCTCAGGAAATTACAGAGGAAATTTTAGATGAAAACCCCAAAGAAATTCATTACTTCATAATTTTCTTATACAAAAGGCAACTTTGCTTTTAATCATATCACTCCATTTTCTGTTTATTCAAATTACTGGTCTGGAGCCAAGCAATTCTAGTTCTGCCAATTTCCCATTTTTCCAGGCTTATTTTCAACAGGTTGCCTGCAATTAAGAAGCTAAAATAGCATTAAGAGAAGTTCATATTTTTATACACTATAGCTTAAAATAAAAAGCAAATTTTCTTTTTCTAAGAAAATAATCCACTTGTCTTTATAAGGAAAAGAAAATGAAAAGGTGCACTATAAAGAATTTTTAAGCATGTCTAGATAACTAACACTAGTAAATAATACTTTAGAAATAACATTTTATTTTTTTCCTCTGGAAGAAAAAGAGTAATGAATATTTATACATTTCCCTAAGCTTTAGATGAAAGTTTCCTAAATAAGTTTAAATGTAGGTTTAATACAGAGCTACTCTTATTATAAAACTCTCAGCCTTCCTCTAAACCTTGAACAATTCCATGCGTCTCTTTGCTGAAGTACACTTTTCTCTTACAATTTTCCATGCGAAAGTTTACACTGTCAACTCCCTTTAAGATTTAATTTCTAGCTGATTTTCTTTTACAAATATCAAGTCCATTTGAATAAATATTTGCCATTTTTAACACAACAGTATTGAATATACCTAATTCATGCTAAATGCAATCTCATACCTTCCCTCCAAACTTGAAGTCAATACTTAAAAACACCCTACAGAAAACAATCTAAATCAGAATTGCAATTTGATTAAAAATTTAAACTAGTAATTTAAGCTAAACTTATATTTCCATATGGAAACCATTTCAAAAATAAAATGCTAACTCAACAATAGCTAATTATATATTAAGCTAATTGAGACAAACCAAGTAAACAAAATCTAAAGATGGGTTATTCAGTGCCACGAGTGTAGGACTCAAACTACGTTGCAGTTACATGTGGGAACACCCAGTGCAGAAGTCCAGGCAGGTTCTACCTACATTTATACCTCACAGCACCAGCTCCTGCAACAAGAGGGTGCACCCCACACCGTATCTATCCCATGGTATTTGGAAGAGAAAGCCATTTTCGGATTTTTTGATGAATACTCTGCTATTAAATGCCTGCCTCTACGCATGTATTTGTTCTAGGTTCAGCTCTCCCCTTTCTGAAGCGCACATTCTTAAGCAAGGCATCTCTGAGGTAAATACATGGGCATTGTTTTAAACACAGGAAATGGTGATGAATGGTTTATGTAACATAATCTCACAATATAAAAATTATTAGCGAGTACGTGATCATTAAACACATTTTAAAACATTATTTTCCAAATATCATTCCCGAAAGAACCCCAAAATGGGGGATTCGGTTTTACGTCTAGTTGGAACTCAGAGGCCAAAAGCGAAATGAAAGGTCCTTCCTCACAGAGTACAAAGTGAAATAACCTGTGTCCTAACACACGCACTCTGAGAAACGCCCCCCCCTGCCAAGGCGGAGAGGCCGTCATTTCACACCGCAAACGCCGGCGGCGGGGCAGAAACGCAGCCTTCCGGCCACCGGGCAGGTTCCAGTGAGACTCGCTGACAAACGACTTTGCATTCCTGCAAGGTGTCCATATGGAGGCCACTCCCGAGCCCCTGCTCCCTCGGCCACTTCCCACCTGCGTGTAAGGAGAGTCGCACTCACGCCCAAGCACGCAGAACACAATTCCAACCCGCACACCGCCGAGCAGACCGCTGACGGCGAGCGCCCGAGGGAACCGCGGTGGTCCCCGCCGCCCCCGCGCGTTGCAAAGCACGCAGAGAGCTGCGCTGCTGGAGACAGCTGTGCGGGGAGAGGGCTCCGGCGGGGAGATCCGCGCTGGGCGACGCCGCTCGGCGAGCGCAAACTCCGCCCGGGGCGGTAAAGACGCGCACCGAGGCTGTGTACCTTCGCGCAGGTATTACTCCAAGTGCCAAATGTGCCTCTTTGTCCCCTGAAATGTCCTATGAACAAGAGGCCCCGCTGCGAGGATAGCGGGTCTGTTTCGGTCCTAAAAGCGGGCGGAAACCAAATGGGGGGCGCACACGCGCGCACACACGTGCGCACACACACGGGCGGAGCAGCTCCTCCTGCCGCGACACCTGGCGCCTGGGACCCGGCCCTGGGGACACATCATCAAGGAGACGGAGCGCGGGAGGGGCGACCTCGGCTCGGCATCGCTGTGGCCCCTTTCCCGGCACTTGATGTCACCCCGGCCCGAGCCACCCTCAGCCCGGGAGCCCCAACTCTGCCCCAGCTCGCGCTCTCGGGTGCCCCTCTCCCCCGTCCCCGAACTAACGGACGAGCCTTCTCCAGTCCCCTCTTTAAACTCCAAAAACAAGGACATGTTCCCACCCGCGCTGCAAACTTTTTCCTCCTTTTACAACGCGCCAAGGCGTGACACCAGGTCAGCCGCTCCGGCCACCCGCGTCGCCCAGCGCCCCGGTGGCGCGCGCCGTCCTTACCTGGCCGCTGCGCTCCAGGTGGCCGTCCCACGCCGCCGGCCCGCGGCTCCCCGGCACGCGGGGGGCGCCCGCTCCAGCGTCCCTCGGGCGCCTCGGGCCCGGCTGCTAGAGAGCCACTGTCCTAGGACCGCGCGTCGCTGCCCGGGGCCGTCCTCGGGGTCATCGCCCGTCTTTTTTCCCGAGGCAGGCTGGCGAGGAGTGCGGGATTTCGGGTCGGCAACGAGTTGTCCCCGGCGTGCGCCCCCGGGCAGCCGAGGCCGCGCGTCACATGCCGCCTCCGGCCAGCGGCTACACCTGCCCCGGCGGCCGCGCTCCCGCTCGGCACTGCCGCCCCCGAGCCTCGGGCTCCCGTGCGCGCTGCGGCCCTTCCCGCTCCCAGTCTTTGGATCCTCTCTCCAGCACCCCCACCTCACTCTTCTTCCCTTCCTTCCTTCTTCTTGGCGTCTCCCCCTCTACCGTGTCGGCTTTTTCCCCAAAAGCAGACACAAGTGGAAGGAAGGTCTTTCCCTCCTCCCAAACTCTTCCTCTGCCTGCTGGTGGCGATCGCGGCTGCTGCCGCCGCTCCTCCTCCTCCTCGGCTTCCTCCCGCTGCTCCTCCTCCTCCTCCTCCCAGGGCTGCGGGCGCTCGTGGAAGGCACCCGCCGCCTGCCGGAGCCCCGGGCCCGCGGCGCTTCTGAGCATGCCCAGTTGCCTCGCTGGCAACGCACCCGACTCCCGCGTGCTTGCCCCGCGCCTCGCCCTGGGTCTCGGCGTGCGAGCGGTGGGCGCCCCCAGGGCAGCCGGAGGGTGCGCGCCCCCAGGGCGGAGGGGAAGGAGGGAGGAGAGCCTCACCCACCCGCCCGGCCCCACGTGTTTCCAGATTGTGCTCAGGGAGCTTCAAGGACGGATGTGGATGGTTAGTTTAGTTTGGTCCCCTGTGATTTGATTCTCCTGGACTGCCTAGGATTGGAAGGAAGTCAATTCTTGGGGCAACCTACTGATGAGAGGAGAGCACCAGCTCAGTTAGGATCTGCTACTCAGTCGGAAACCTCCTCTGCCGAGGCGCCCGGGGCGTGCGTTTTCCTGACATTGATTGAAAGTTCCATTATGCCCTGTCCATGGACACCCCCACCCCGAGGGGGTTCCCTGAGCTTGAATTGAAAATTTTAAAAAACAAAAACATTCTTGTGGGGACGTGTTGGTGCGGGTGTGATATATTTATTAAATTATACACAGTATAGTGTGGCCTTAGTATGATTTTTATTTTGATGTAGTGCGCTGAGCGCAGTGGATAACCTCCTGCAGAAAGGTTGGTAAGGATGGCGGAGATGGTTTTATGACGCCGTGGGAAAATGGGAATTTCTAAATGTTTGCTGAAAATGACGTTTGAACCGTTGTTGAACAGATGTGTTAGGTTATCAGGTATTGAAATTATGGGAAAGTTGTAAAACGTAATTTTGAATAATCCTAAAATTTAATTGAAAGACATGCCCGTGTTGAGTGTCATAAAACAACCTGCCCCTACATTCTGAGGAGGGGTTCCTGGTTTTCACCTGACTGGCAAAGGGGTGCGTGGGACAAAAAAAGGTTAAGAGCTCCTGCTTCATGCAGAACAACATAGTACAGTATGTCTTGGTTTCTCCAGGCCTCGGAATTTGCACCTTAGGAGAAAATGAGAAAAAGATGCATGTAAAAGACACGGCACACACACACCCACACGAACAAACACACACACACATGCTCACAGAGTTTTATTAAATCAGAAAATTGAAGGCATGATCTTACCCCCTGAGGGCCTTAAAGCTCATCTATGACGAGAGGAATGAGAAACTCCAAATAATAATAATAATTTTAGGCTATACTCTTAGCTCACTAGACACAGAAAAAGTGGGGAGATGTCAAAGGTACAGAGGTACCATAGAGGCTACCCCAGAGCACTCTAAATATTTTTTCAAAAGAGCATGTAAGGAAATACAGTAGGAAGATGGAAGGAGAATCCCATTAGATGGGATAAACATGGTACTTATCAAGACGAAAGAAAAGGAGGCGAAAAGAAGTTGTTAGATTATAGGATGAACTGAACTTTTAACAATATTAAAGGCAGCAAAATGATTTTATTAATTCTATTTGGCCCACGAAGATGAACAGGAAAAGAGCTGCTCTTTGAGAACATAAGTAATGCTAAGAGGATAATTAGAAGTATTTAAATTCCTTTCTGGGTCTATGTTCTCCTTTAAATAGGGGAGAAGAAACTATACATTATTTAGAGAGAATGAAGGTCATAATAGGGGAAAGTCAGTGAGAAAGCATGTGGCTGCTGACATTAATTCACCTCCCAGGCTGGGCTGAATTACCTGCCTGGTACTGGAATGATGACAGCATTAATCTAGCAGGACACTGCTCACTGGCCCTGTGTGAGCTGCCTGGTATCATTGCCTGATCTTCAAAACAGATATGCAAACAAGGATTTTATCCCCCAATTAATAAAGGAGATAAGGTGGGAATTTACGGAATTAAGTAAATTGCCTGTTATACAGCTAATAAGAGGTGCATGAATTCAAATGCAGCTATAGCTTTCTCATTACATAAGATTCATATTTGCCTGTGGGGACAGGAGTCTGTTCAATAATATTTGTTGAACCCTTAGAAAGCAGACAAAGGGCCAGTTTTCAAGGAAAAGACCAAAGGTAGACAAAATGGTATCTATACCTTTGACCCTTGGCAACAATACTCTCAAAAATATCATGGAATAATTTGTAATTATAAAAGAAAAGAAACAGCTAGGATTTTGCAAAACTATCAGACTAATCTAATATCTCTTTGAAAATAGCCCCTAAAGTCATAGATAAAATCAATGGTAAAGGTATGACGTTTTCTGATTCCAGACAATCTTCTCATCATCATTATGGACCAGATAAAAGTAGATTGCATGTTTGTATTGAACAAACTACAAACTAAGGGTTTGAACAGATTTGCCCTAAAGGTCTTGGTAAGTGGATCCATGCTGGGTTCTAGTACGGGGTTTTTTCTGAGCTTGGTGTCCAGCAGATTTTATCAAGTTAGAGGAAAACATAAACGGGAAACATTAGACTTGAGAATGAGCCAAATTAGGGGCAGTGCTAATTTATAAGATGCCAAAAATCAGAACTCCAAGAGTATTTCACATTGGAAGTTGATCCTAAACAAAGAAGATAAACGAGAGTTGACATACATTTTGAAATCCTACATTTTATTTTTTTTTTAATTCACAAGATTAGCATAGGATGTATTAATTTATTCAATTATGAAATGAGACTTTACAGCCAAGACAGCTAGTAGCACACTTACCATTCTACTGTTAAATAACTATAAAACTTAGTCAAAATATATAAAGCAATATTTGCAGTTATGAACAGCAAACAAATGGGCTGCAATCTTTGAGTGAGAGGAGACATGGAAGATGTGACAGTTTGAGATTATTTTTGTGAATACCAAAAAAGGAAAGATTGTATTTGTAAACTAGTCCTCTGGGTGTGATACCCTTTGTATTATATTCAGTGAGGGGCCTCTGACTAAGTTTACCTGATAAAATCAATTTAGGGCTTCTGATTGGGCTCTGTCAGTAAGGTGTGCCTCAGGTTGAGTCCCTGTCCCCTTGGTGCGCCGATATAAACTGACACTCAAGAAGACATGGGAAGAGGAGAGAATTTTGTCATTTTGGTCCTGCCATGTGATAGGAAAGAGAAGGCTCAAACAGCTAAGGCCCCAAGGAGAGATGAGCCATTTG
Organism: Tolypeutes matacus; assembly: GCA_026826555.1. Taxonomy (NCBI): domain Eukaryota; kingdom Metazoa; phylum Chordata; class Mammalia; order Cingulata; family Chlamyphoridae; genus Tolypeutes; species Tolypeutes matacus. The sequence continues at coordinate 9,146,905 of JAKSZT010026446.1, read as the reverse complement.
CCTGAGAGCTTACAGTTGACTTGGGAAGAGAGCTGAGACGGAAACGAGCCCTATGCCAGCAGAGAGAAGAAGCCCTGAGAGACAGGCCCTATGCCGGCCTGCATCTGAGAGAGGGGAAGCCCAGAGGGGAAGGCTGAACCCTCGCAGAGATCGGCGACCATCTTGCTTCAGCACGTGGCAACTGACTTTGGAGAAAAAGTAACCATGAGTTGGACTCTTTAGGGCCCTGTAACTGTAAGCTTTTACCTCAAATACCCTTTATAAAAGCCAACAGATTTCTGGTACTTTGCATTGGCTCCCCTTTGGCAGACTAATACAGAAGATTAGCCCATTTTCTCCATTTTTTTTCCCCTTGAGACCATTTTTTTTTTCCAGCAAAAGTATGGGGAATTCAAGAACAAGCAGGGAGCTGCATTCTCCCTAGCCAGAGGAGGCATAGCTGAAAAGTTGGGAGCTGCCAAGGTAGCTGAGATTTGGGGAGTGTAGAAGCAAAAAGCTGGGAGAGCAAGGAGAAGAAACAGAATGGAAAACAACAACATGGAAATTCTGCTCAATTCTTTGGTGAAATTCCTAGCTGCTTGTGCACAGGAACATGGCTCTAGAGGAACTGAGATGTGAGTAGAGACTCTGAAGATCCCACAGTTTCAGTGCCATTTTGGAGTTTGGTCCCAACCAGAATGGAAAAAACAAGTTTGGGGAACACCTTGGATAGTTAGTTGAGACCTTTGGAAGAACATTCGCTAGATGTAAGGATTATACTTGAGAAGAAAGAATAAAATTAAAATAAATGTTCCCTAACAAAACTATAACCAAACCTTTGCCACCAGTAATTTAACTGCATGCTAGAACATGACTCAGAATTCTTTAGAGGAAGAAAACCTAAGCTAGAACATCTACAAGTGCAGCATGCAATTAAAACTTACTGGACTTGCAAAGAGGCGGAAGAATGAATAGGGATTATAAGATAACACAGTCAATAGACAGAGACCAAGAACTGATCCAGACATTGGAATTAAATTACAGGACTAATTTATTGGAATTAGTCCTGTAGATAAAGATATTTACAGGACTTGAAAATAACTGATTAATATGTTAAACAAAATACTCTAGAAATGGGCAAATCAATGAAAAGACAGAGATTGACTTTAAAAAAGAATCACCGAACTTTGTTGAACTGCTAAATCAAGAACTAATTAGATGTGTTCAAAAGCTGACTAAGTGTAGCAGATGATCGCACTGATGCTCTTAAATGCAAGTCAATGGACAATATCCAGGAAGAGGAAAGAGAGAATGGAACAGAAATAATAGCTGAAGAAATAATGGCCAAGAGCTTTCCATATCTGTTGAATATCAGCTGAGAGATTCAAGAGGCTCAGAGAATCCTAAAGCAAAGAAAACCCCAACTAGACCCATAATGGTCTAATTGCTGAAAACCAAAGATGTAGAGAAAAATTGTAAAGCAGCCAGAAGAAAAAAAAAAATCACCTTCAGGTGAACAATATGAATGAACACTGCCTTCAACAGAAAAATAATGGAAGCCAGAAAACAATAGGAAGATATATTTAAATTACTGAAAGGCACAATCCCTACTCCTAAAATTCTACCAAACTGGAATTCTATGCCCATTGATTTGAAGCTTAGTTTCAACCCTGGAGACGGTTGCGCTATTTCCAATTTGCCATCGCTTATAGAGTTTAGTCCTACAGGGGCTCCAACTTGCTTCATATGGTTACCAGGGACCCTCCTTCTCGACTATCTCTGAACCTCAATTTTGGTTTTCCCAGCAAGAAGAGATTTCTTGAAACTCTGCTCTGCTGGTTAACTTTGTAATCCCTGATTTCTGCTCAGCTTTCAGCAAGTTGCTTCAGGGAGACATTGTGACTGGCAAATGCAGCTAATTGAAAGGTGGTACATGGAGCATGTCAGATTCACCTAAATGTGCTTTTCTCTTCTCTGACATTTTGGTCCCCGAGTCCAGGTTGCACTGGAAACAGTTCAATGCCTTCAGTTTTTAAAAATCATATCTGTAATGTTTAGTTTTCCTTCGAAGGTTGGTCGATTCAGTTATGGAAGTCAATAATGGAGTTTTGTCATTGAAGGTTATTTATTCAAGTCCAAAACCATTTTAAGTTAAGGATCATCATTGTATAGGAAAGGCTTTAAAAGCATTTGTTACTACACTTGTCAATGACAGTGGTTATGTCCTACCTTCTACTCTGGCAGACCAATTTCTTGACTCATATAATTGATAAAAGTAGTCATAATGAATAAATGATTAATTGTAAAAGAGCAGAAATTCTTTCCAGACTCTCAGAAGTTGGGAGCTATCACTGATACTAGTAACAGAAGTATTTTAACATTAGTAGCTGATTTTTTTAGCCCTGTTTTTGTGCCTTCTGCAATGGAATGGGCATGCTTTTTAAGAAATGTGCCCTTTAGTAAGCATATTTTGCTGCTTTTACTGAATGTAAAACTTTCTTCAAACCAAAGATAAAACCATGTACTCAAGCAGACAAAATAAATTTCTTATCTCTGAACTCTCTTGAGCACAGTTAAGGATTTTGGGGGAAAGGATGTGGATTCACAAACACTATTGAAATTAGAAGCCACCACATATCATTCTTTCATATTGACTCCATTTGTGATTTTTTTAAACTTCCTCTAAGTTTGATATACCTTTCAATTGTTTCTGAAGACATTTAGACATTAAATCTTTCCCAGCCTTCCACAGTGTTCATTTCTCAGCTTCTCTTTTTATATCTATACTCATCCCCATATTCTGCAACCAGCTCAGTCTTCTTAACATGATCCACTCTAACAGAAACTATTATAGTTTCCATCTCTTCCCAGTTATCAGAATGTATTTTATTTGGCTTTTTTCATATTGTTCAGTGCCATATTGCTCTAATTTTAAGTTTGAGGAATGGATGGAGTCAGTGGAGTATGAAATTTTTCAGACATATTGATAGTCATTTCATTTCTTGATATGAAACTTTGACCAAATCAGACCAGATACATTTTCAGAGTTGTTCCTACTAAACAGTTATTTTTTACAATTTTACTCTAATGGACAGTAAATGGTGCTATAGAAATAAATTGAACTATAAGTCAGAATTCACCCATTCACTGGGCAAATGCTTGTTGAATGGTAACTGTACTAGGCTGTATTAGAGATACCAAGATGAACAAGATGAGCACATGCTTTCTGACTTACAAGAGAGGGAGGGAAAGAGGAGGAGAGACAGCAAGAAGAGTGGGTATAGAATAATGATTCAGAGTTTAGGTTCTGTAGCTCAAATCTTATATCTCCGACCTAACAACTGGTTAAGCTATGTAATTAACCCCTTTAGGTTTCAATTTCTTCAATTATTACTTAAAAATTGGGGATGCTTGGTTGACTAGGAAGCTCTTATCACAATACCTGAGATGCAGTAACTATTAGTGATAAAAATAATCTAAATCCTAAAGTTTAAATTGATGACATCACAATGGAATAACTAGTAGAGTGGTTTAAATCAAACCCACAATATTTTAGGAACAATGAAAATGACTTCTGAACACAACCGATGTGAAGTGGTTGAGTGATAAAGCGGTGAGTGATAAAGCAAGGCTTCACGGGACATTGAAGCTCTTCCACATCTGAGTAGACAAATAGAAGTTATCCAGAAAATTAGAAAGAGAAAGAACAGTACTGGCAGGAAGGATAGTGGGAATGATGGCATGGTAGGAACATTCAGCATGGTCTCTACGGAGAACTAAAAGCTGTTTGATACTGCCAGAGCAGAGTATTTGTAGTGCAAAGTAAATGTAGATGTTTGCTGGCAAGATAGTTAAGAGCTAGACTTTTTGAAGATTTGGGGACTTGATTGCCATGATAATGTATTTGGATTTCATCTTGCTGTTAAGAGAGAGACAGAGGGTTTATGCAGGGAGATGAAATGGGCAGTTGTGTAAAATATGGTCTATAATTGACACACAATAAAGTGTACATATTTAAGGTATGCCATTTGATAAGTTTAGCGTGTATGCATATACATGTATGGGCACGCGTATGTCCATGTGTGCATATGCATGTAAATATGCACACATATGTATATATCCAAGAAACCATAACCACAATCAAGATAATGAACATAATTATCCCCTCAGAAGTTCCCTCCAAGTCTTAAGTAATTCGTCCCTCCTGCCCTTCTCTGCCCCTCAACCTACACTGTTCCCAGGCAACCACTGATCTTTTCTCTAGAATTTTATGAATATAGTCATATAGTCCGTACTCTCTTCTTGGTCTGGCTTCTGTCACTTAGCATAGAATTTTGAGATTTATCCATGCTATAGCATTTATCAGTAGTTAAGTTCCTGTTTTAGAGCTAAGTAGCACCATTTGTTTATTCATATGTTGATAGACCTTTGGGTTCTTTCCAGGTTTTGGCTGTTACAAAGAAAGGTTCTATGAGCATTTGTGTACAACTCTACTTATGGACATATGCTTTCCTTTTCTCTTGGCTAAATACCTAGGACTGGAAGGCTCAATTATACAGAACATGTATGCTTAACTTTTTTAAAACTGCCAAACCGTTTGTACCATTTTACATTCCATCAGCAGTGTAAGAGAGTTCCAGTTCCTTACCAACACTTGATTATGGCCAGATTTTTAAATTTTAGGCATTCTAATAGGTGTTCAGTGACATTTTTAGTGGTTTTCATTTGTATTTCCCTATAGAGCATCTTTTCATGTGCATTTTTGCCATCTTTGGTGGAGTGTCAGTTCAATCACTTTGCTTATTTTTTTCTTATTTCTGAGTTTAGTGAATTCCTTGTATATTCTGAATATGGAGGGTAAAGAGAGGAATCCTGACGGAGCAATTTCTTGGAGGCAGAAAGTTACGTGGTCATGGGAATAGAGGTTGGGATTGGTTGAAAGGAGCTGGCAAATTGTCTTCAACAAACACAGGAGGGAAGTCAAAGGTAGGCATGAATGTAGAAGATTAAATACTCAGAGCATCTTACCATTCTCATTCCACTCTATGAAGAAACTTTTGCCCACTCTGTGGCTTCGTGCCTCAGGGATTTTTGCAGTGTGGTTTGAAGAGTCTTCCCAGCTAAAATGTTACCCAAGTACATGGTGCTACTCCAGCAGAGGTAGTCTTAACACAAATGGGGAAGAAGGAACAGGCTAAACGTTTTTAGAGAGTAAGAGAAGAGAGGTTAGGGGACATTAGCTATAATGATTAGTGGGGATTTGGTAAAGTTTTAGGATACTGTTTCCTCTAGGGAACTCAGCATAGACATCCATTATTATTCAATTATTTTGAGCTAACTATTGAGTTTCTTTTGGATACCAAACTCCTTTAGTACTGACCTTAAGCCAAGATTTATATACATACACACAATTTGTAATTGGTGGTGTGGCCATGATGAGAGGTATTACATAATGGCTAAACTGAACTTGTGTGAGGTGGGAAACAAGTATTCCCTGATAGTGTGGAAGATGGACTTTGAATAGAGTGAAGGAAGAGGAATAAATGCTAGGGAGCTTTGGGACAGTCATTGATGGAATTGAGAGAACGAGCTGAAAAGAAAAAGAAGTACACTTTTTAGGGATTGCTCTTAGGACTCAGCTAAGTTCCAATGCTGCAAACCCTGATGGTTTGGTAGTTATCAGTAGCCGCCCTCAGCTTCCAGTCTGGGCCTGGATGGTAGAAGTATGTGTGAAAAGGAATCAGGGAGGCTGGTGAGAGTGGAGCCTAGATGTTCAGCCATCAGAAAGAGACTGGGAGGAAAGAGAGACAGAGATGGAGGAGTCCTGGGAGAATGTTGAGGTCAGGATGGTTAAATCTTACACCAAACTTCATCCTCCAACTTCGCTTTGTCAGGAATCGAGGTGCTATTTTGTTTCTCTATTCTATGGATTCTCCTTTCTTTTTCTGTCTTTTATTATTTTTTTGGAAAGTGAGCAGAAAAGAAGGCACTCTTTATATGACTTAGGTAAACATTTATTGAACCAGCACTCCATGGCAGGCTTGTGCAGTATACTAGGGATACAGAGGTGACCAAGACGTAGTCCCTCTACTCACAGTGTCCTTAGGAATTGCTTGCACTTCATTTTACAAACTCCTAGAGTCTTCCGTGTCTTCAAAATAGCCTTACTACATCGATGGGTCATAATCCAAGAAGTTCCCTAAAATGCTTTCTGACCACTGTTTCCCTAATACTGCCCTATTGTCTGCTTCATTGGGAGCATAATTTCTCCACTTTGTTTCCTTAGCATCAGTAAAACAAAATAATGATTTTGAAAAGGAAAGATTTAAAACTATCAATTCTGGTTCCCTAAAAAATGCCAACTATTTGAAATTCCATCATATATTTCCTCATCACTTGTGCAGAAGTTATTCTAGTTACTTCTGTATTTACATTTTTCTTTCCTTTTTAGTAGTTCACTTACCTTTACCCAATACTCATATAGCCCTGGCATATGAAAGTATGTTTAATTGCTCCATTAACCCACATATTTTGTGCTTGCAAGAAGTGGGGCTTCTAGCCAGATATCTTAACCACTCAAGTCATTTATTAATGGGCCAATAAAACATACCCTAAAGTGTCTTCATGCTGTAATAGAAATCATAGCAGGCATTTATATAGGGGTTTTCATTCTGTGCTACCCAAAGCACTTGGCAGATCTTTGCCATCAAATTTATTGAATTCATGTATAGCAGAGTAATAACTGATTAGAAAAGGAAAGCTAATGATTTATTTTATTTTTAAAAAGATACTTAGATTACATACATGTTACACAAAAAATATAGGTATTCCTATATGCGCCCCCCCCCACACCTCCCACATGAACATCTTTCATTAGTGTGGCACATTCACTGCAACTGATAAACGCATCCTGGGGCTTTGCCATCAAGTATGGAACATAGTTCACATTGTAGTCTACACTCTCTCCCACACAGTTCTGCATGTTATGTGATGATATAAAATGGCCTATATCTGTTGTTGTAATGCCATTCAGGACGATTCCCAAGTCCCGGAAAAGCCCCCGTATTACAAATGTTTTTCCCTCTCTCTGTCCCCAGAGCCTCCAGTGGCCACTGGCTCCACATCAATGTTGTAATTTCTTCCATTGCTAGAATCACAATATGTCTATAGTAGAATACCATTAAGTCCACTCTAGTCTATAGTTCATTCCCCAATCCTGAGGATTCTGGGATGGTGATGTCCACCCCATCTCTAATTGAGAGGAGGCTTCAATCCCATACAGCTGATGGATGGGACTCTCTTGCTTACAGTTGTTGGCTCTCTCATTTCCTTGGTATGGTGGTTGTCCATCCTTACTTCCTTGTTAGTTTGTCCTGGGTGAATCCAATGAACTGGGGAGTAGGTGTTGCAACTCTGCTGAGGCTCAGGGCCCAGCTGGTACATGAACAGCCCCCAAATTTAAGTCTCTTGTACATATACCTACCAAGTCCAGCACCAGCTATAGGTTCAAATAGAAGGGACAGATGAACCGTGTGTAGGGAAGCCATAACTGAGTCCAACTCTGTCACATTTAGGAGCACAAACTCCAAAGGCCCACTGGCAAGGCACCAAACTCTGGAGCTATCTGCCCTGACCATAGGACCTCGGTGTCTCCAGAATCCTCAGGAGCCCCACTATTTGGGGTAGTATCTTCTTTGGCAGTCTATGAGATCCTGCTGAGTGTTACCTCTGGGATGACCTCCCAATGCACTTTAACGTCTCTTAGCCATATAAACTCATTTGTTTTTGCCTCCCCCCACCCTTTTATTTGAGGTCTTTTTCCAGTTGCATTGCTAGTTGGTGCTTGGTAGTAATCCCTCGGTGCCAGGGAGGCTTGTCCCCGGAAGTCATGTCCCATGCTACGGGGAAGGTAATGCAGTTATATGCCGAGTTTGGCTTAGAGAGAGGCCACATTTGAGCAACAAGGAGACTCTCAGGAGGCAACTCTTAGGCCCCCCACAACACTAGGCTAAGTTTCAATTTCAAGAGGAAAGGCTCAAGCATAGTCATCAATATTAAGGGCCCATCGATGGCTCATCCTCCTTCACCAGTCACTGTCCCTGCACTTGGGGGACTGTTGCTGCTCCATTAGAGAATATGGCAGAGCTCTCCAGGATGAGAATTCAATATTCTCTCCATTATTGTGTGAGTCTCCACCAACTGTGACAATGCCCTGTGAACATTTGAACATATTTGTATACGTTATATGTATGCCCAGGTGAACTTCCTCCCATGTATCCCCTATCACTGACACCCCACACCAATGATCCTACCCTGCCCCAGTTGTAATCCTTCTGTGATCCAAAGCTTTGGAATGATTTCTATCACAGAGGAAAATGTGGAGTATAAATAATATTACCGAAAAAAAAATGTGCTCTGAAGGGGGCAGTGATGCATTTAAGAAATAAAAGATAGAAAAAGAAAGTAATAGGATAAGTTGCAAAGGAAAAGAATGGGTTTGTGGTATAAAAGAAAGTAAAAGGAATATAGGGGGAGAAATGAATATTTCCTTTGCAAATTGTGCTCATTTCCAAACCTACTGAAGATATTATGACAGTTCAGATTTCAGAAGCAAAACATAATGCCTGGACTTGTCAACTGGTGTAAGATAGAGAACTAAACATTTAAGAGTTATGAAGTCTGAAGATACAAAGACAATTAATTTTGATCCTTATGTTTCTCTGGCAAGGATAATGGAGTTGACACATGAATTTCATATTTAGACATGGTATAGGAATTCAGATGCACAAAACTATGCTTCATAATTAAAGGGGGAAATCTATCTCCTGTGCTGAATAGCTAATACAAGAAGAGTTTAGTGGTGTCACAAGAAGAAAGAGAAACATATCTCTTTTACTCTGAAAATAGATGAAAATTATAAGAAGCAAACATAAACTCCATGTAGCATATACTTCCTTAAATTTTTGGTGGAGGTAGTTAAAATAATTAGGAAGTAATTTCATATATTTTATTGAAATTCATGTAAGTTCAGATTTATTCCTACGTAGAAGGCAAAATTCATGTGAATTATTGCGCTGAAGGAGAGAATTTGGAGATATGTCATGCTTATGATTAGACACCTGGAGCTCCGTGACCAGCTTCTCAAGACACAAATGCATTCTCCTCTATCTGAAGGGAAATTCAGTGGCCAAGTTTGAGATTTGCTGCTATAAGCGAACAGGTTGTAAAGTCTCCTTATTGGATTCTGGCAGTCAGTTTGGAGTTAACAAATTATTGATAAATCTAGCTAATACTATTTGAAAGTTAAGGGCAAGAAAAATGGGAAAATGAGATATTTTATTGCAGCAAAGCAACATCAGTGACTGCATGTAATGGCCTCTAATAAAGCTTGTTTAATCACCTGCCCTTAACAGGAATTTCCTTTCGGCATTGCTAGTCAGAACAAAGGAACTATTTTACTCTCTCCTTTTAATGCCTCCTGTCAGAGTCTGTCCTCCTATAATCAAATTGGCAACCAATTAGGTGGGATGGTTTGGAAAGTGCAGTAAAGCCTCTCCCACCTCCAAGCACCGCCTCCCCCCACCCCACCCCCAGCTCCTCTCCTCCTCCCTTTGGCTTGAAGCTTCACCTTTGAAGTCAGCATTGAGTAACACCACCAGATCATGTGAGTGCTTTGAGAAGGTCACACTTACATTCATGTGTGTTACCTAAGAGAGTTGCTTAATAAGAGGAGAACCTGGACTTAGCCTGGGACCTGTGAGCTTGTCCTCCTCCATTAATTTCCTATTAGTGTGGTTTACTTTGTTACATTAGAAAATTACCCTTCAAAGCAGACAAAACCTGCAGTTGACATAATTGCTGAAGGTGTACGTGTAAAACCACAGGCTGGCGAGGTGTCGGAGGGCGGGGCTTTCTCCGGCAGGCGATGGCAGGCCACCGAGAAGTGTCACCTGGCAGCACGCCCAGCTGGGAGCTGTGTCTAAAGCAGAACTGCCTCTTTCGATTTTATGGAATAAAAAAAAAATCAGTGCTTCAGAATAACCTTCTGAATCAGCTCCTTCATTTCAATGAATCAGGAAACTGAAATTTAGAGACCTAAAAAATTTTCACAGGGTCTCACCCTTAGGTGGTACATTCCGTGCCTAAAATCTTTCAGTTTTTGTTTGTTCCTTTTAACTAAGTGCTTTTGCTTTATGTATCACTGGCACATATCTTTTTCCATATATATCAACTCCACCACTAACAACAAAAAAACTAGTGGTCATTTTTAGTTATTCTTCTATCTTGAAGAGAAAGAAATAGAAAAAGCTGAATGCCTGCAAATGCTGTGGAGCAGATAGAAACAGGTCAATAATAGAGACACGCATTTGTTAAATATATGTCCCACCAGGGGATGGGAAGACTGGGGCACTGATCAAGACTGCTGTCTCTGGCTGGTGGGGAATTACTCCCAGGGCATGAGCCTCTACCTTTCCAGGTGGCACTGGCTTTCAGCTGAGTGGCACCTGTGACTTAGGAGAAGTCTTGAGGCAGCCAAGCAGGGGGCACTCAGGCAGCGTGCAGGGAGCTGGGTCCCGCTGCTGAGCTGAGAACAGCTGGGCATAGTGCATCACAAGCATTGGGTATTGCCGAATTCTCAACTGTGAAAAAAAGAGAGGACTCTTTTCCTGAGTTCTTTATCAAGTACTAATTCTTGTGAAATTGGAATTGAATCTCTTCCAGGGCTCTCTTAAAGTAGATTAGTGGGTTCTATGTAAACTAGACCATTAAGTGTATATATTATTCCTTGTAGAGATTCCAGGAAGAAGCTGGAATCAATATCAATGAAAATCATATTCTTTGAATAAACGTTTTACTTTTCTCAAAATCCTGCCACGCACAGGATCTCTTTTTGCCCTCCTAAACATCTCACCATTCTCTCAACACACTGGTTTCCTTTTTCCTTCTATTCTTTGATATATGATTCCCTCTTCTTGAAATGTCTTTATAAAAAATGTAGATAAATATTTCAAGATATAGATCAAATATCAGTTCCTTTATGAAGCCTTCCTTGTTTCACTAGGAAAGCAGAATTAGCTGCTTCCTACTCTGGCTCTAAAGTTCTCCGCCCCCCTCCCTCCCTACCTTCCTTCCTTCCCTTTCTTCCTCCATACCTTAACAGATTCTCTTTGGGAAACCATTAGATTCTACAAAAATCTTTATCCTAACTCTGTGACTGAGCCTCTGATTTCTATAGGCATATGATTCTCATGCCAGATAGTCTTGAAAGCATACAAACCTAGCACTGCACCTTGGGAATCTGTATTTCTAAAAATTCATTCCAGCTGACTTCGCTGCCTTAGTTGTGGAACACTGCCTGAAGTCAATGCTCCATTCCCTTTTATATGCAAATTCTTTGGAGTGGAGTAACAGTGAATTATTGTGAGCTACTAACAATTTAGAGGATGAGGTTTTTGGATCTTTTCTAATTGGCAGCTCGCTGAAAGCAGAGTTTATAGAGAAAAGGTTAAAGATTTTTGAAAGTCCGTGGGCCGCCCAGAGAGATTCTGTTGTAATGGAATTCTCTGAGCTGCTGGGGCTCAGGTGGCATAAGAAGATCAGTCAGTAAGAAGATGGAAAGATACCAAAGGAAAGCAGTGCTTACTTCACAATTTTGTCAAAATGTGCAATAAAATTGGGGGAAAATACCTATACACAAACAGACACATTCATATCCAAAGTAAAAGGAAGAAAAATATTAGTAATTTGAGGCATAGGCTTATAAGTAGCATAATCCCTAGACCCCTGTTAGAGAGCTTATTTTAGGGATTTACATATCTGAGGCATGGAAAGATGACGTGATTGGCATGGAACTCTAGCAGCCTATCAGTGAAGAACTATTAGTGACAACTGAAGTATGACTGAATCAGGGCTCTTAAGGATTCTGAATCACTTGGCTATGAGTCTAAAATGGAATGAAGAAATTATTCTACCTCGCTGGTTACCAAGATGGCAGTATAATACATTCCAGGGTGCACACGCAGAATCTTTGAACAACTAGCAAAAACTGTTCAAAATTCCATAAAACAGCTAAAAGATTTGCAGTAACCAGGTAAGTGCCTGATACAGCTTTAGAAACAGTAGGAGAAGCTTGTGCTACCCTTGCTGTCCTCTCCTCCATCCCCTCCCCAACATGGTGTGGAGCCAGCTCCGGTTGTGGGTTCAGGGCCTTGTTTCAGAGGGAGCAGAGTAAGCCACACACAAGGGTGCCCACATGTCAATGCCAGCCCATCTGGTCGTGGCCTGAAAGACTGAACCAGGACACTCCTCTCTGGTTCACATTCCCAGAACTTTCCTTGCAGGCAGAAGCAGCTTCCAGACAACTAAAGCAGTGTAAGGAACAATTAAGTTGAAGCAGCCTGGACCAAAGGATGATCTACTTTAAGAAATACAATATAGCACCCTGGAGGAAGGAAAAGCCTACTGCCTAGGGAGTAGAAGGGGCTCTAAATCTGTAAGTAGGAATATTCCTATGGTTAAGAGGACGCAGAAGCATAGGAGAAGACATAGGCTCAGAAAACGCAGAGAGGACCCTTCACTTCACTGTTGCCTTGGACTGATCTTATTGATGGGAGGGCCAAGATCTGAAGGAGAACACCAGCCAACACAGAGCAAATCTGCAAGAAATGTAAAGATGTTTTTTTTTTTTTTTACTCCATTAGTTTGTTGTTGTTGTTAGCCCCTAGCATAAAGGAAATCTCTGTCATATCATTAGCTGGATAAAACTTAAGAAACTGATAGCTCAGGGATTAAATGCAAGAAGTGACATTTTAAATTATTAAAATGCACAGTGATAAAAGATAAGACAAACAAAAGAAATAGGAAACAATGGCCTATCTAAAGGAATAAGATTAAAAAATTTAAAAAATTAACCACAAGGACCAGACTTTAGACATACAGGGCAAAGACTTAAATAAATAAATAAATAAATAAAAATTCTCCATATGCTCAAGGAGACAAAAGAAAACACAGAGAAAGAACTAAAAGATATGACGAAAACAATGAAGGAGCAATATGAGAATCCCTCAATAAAGAGATAGAAATTATAAAGGAAATAACATACATATATAGAACTCTTCACCCAATAGCAGCACAATACAAATTCTTCTCAAATGGACAAGGATAACTCTCCAGGAAAGACTATATTATAGATCGTATAACATCCTGAATATATTCACAAATTTTGAAATCATACAATGTGTCTACTCCTACCAAAGTGGAATATAAAGCTAGAAAACAATAACGGAGAACTGGAAAATTCACAAATATTTGGAAATTAACACTCTCAAACAACCAATGGATCAAAAAAGAAATCACAGTGGAAATTAGGAAATATCTTGAAGCAAATAGAAACCAAAAAAAAAAAAACACACAACATATCAAAACTTATGGGGTACAGAAAAGCAGTGCTGAGAAAGAAATGTATAGCTCAAAATGCTTACTTTAAAAAAGGAGCAATATCTCAAATCTGAGATTTAGCCTTACAACTGGAGGATGTAGAAAAAGAAGAGCAAACTAAACCCAAAGAAAACAGACAAAAGAAAATGAAGATTAGAGTTAAGATAAATAAAATACAAGATAAAATTAAACCAATAGAAAGAATCAATGAAACCATCTTTTTAAAAAAGATCAATAAAATCAACAAACTTTTAGCTGGACTGATGAAGAAAAAAAATAGAGAGGAGACAAATAACTAAAATCAGAAATGAAAGATGGGACATTACTACTGAATCCACAGAAATAAAAATGATTATTAGAGGATGCTATGAACCACTGTACACCAACAAACTATTATAACCTAGATGAAATGGGCAGATTCCTAGAGGCATAAAAATTACCTACACTGACTCAAGAAGAAATAGAAGTTCCCAACAAAGCAATAACAATTAAAGCCATTGAATCAGTAATTAAAAAAAAAAAAAAAAACTTCCAAGAAAGAGAAACCTAGGACCAGATATCTTCATTAGTGAATTTTGCTAATCATTTCAAGAGGAATTAACACCAATTTTGCTCAAACTCTTCCAAAAAGTGAAGAGGAGGAAACACGTTCTAACTCATTCTGTGAGGTTAACATCATACTAATAACAAAGCTGTCAAAAATACCACAAGAAAAGAAAATTACACCATATTCCTTTGTAAATATAGACAAAAAAATCCTCAAAAAAATATTAGCAAACCAAATCCAACAGCATGTTGAAAGAATTATACAGTACGATCAAGTGGGATTTATCCCAGCTGTGCACATGTGGTTCAACAAAAGAAAATCAATTAATGTAATACACCACTTTAATAGAATCACGGAAAGGAAACAACATATCTCAATTGATGTGGAAAAGGTATTTGACAGAATCCAGCAACATTCTTGATAAAAACAATTTGAAAACTAGGAGTAGAAGCAACCCACGGTTAGCATCGTGCTCAGTGGTGAAAGAATGAAACTTTCCTTTTAAGATCAGGAACAAGACAACGATGCCCACTGTCACCACTGTTATTCAAAATTGTGCTGGAAGTTCTAGCCAGAGCAATTAGGACAGAAAAAGAAATAAAATTATTTCCAAATTAGAAAGGAAGAAGTAAAACTTTCCCTATTTGCAGATGACATCCTATATGGAAAATCTACAGCAAACCTCCCAGAGCTAATAAATGAATTCAGCGAAGTGGTGGGGTACAAGTCAATGCCCCCAAATCAGCTATACACGAGCAATGAACAATCAGGAGACAAAATCATGAAAAAAATTCCATTCACAATAGCAACTAAAAGAATCAAATATCTAGGAATAAATCTGACCAAGGATGTAAAGGACTTGTATGTAGAAAAATATAAAACATTGTTAAAAGAAATCAAAGAAGATCTGAATAAACATAATGCCGTTCCACATTCATGGATTGGAAGACTAAATACTGTTGTCACTTCTACACAAAGCAATTTACAGATTCAATACAATACCAATCAAAATTCCAACAGCCTTCTTCCCAGAAATGGAAAAGTCAATCAAATTTATATGGAAAGGTAAGGGGCCCCAAATAGCCAAAACCAGCTTTAAAAGGAAGAATGAATTTGGAGGACTCACACTTTCTGATTTTAGAACTTATTACAAAGCTATCAAAATCAAAAATGCATGATACTGGTACAAGGAGAGACATATAGAAATGGAATGAAATTGAGAGTTCAGAAATAAACCCCCATATATAAGAGGAATTGATTTTTGGCAAGTGTACCAAGTCCACCTAACGGTGAAAGAATAGTCCCTTCAACAAATAGTGCTGGGAAAACTGGATGGCCTTGTGCAAAAGAATGAAGGTGGGTCCCTACTACACACCATATACAAAAATTAACTCACAATGGAGCAAAGACCTAAATATAAGATTTATGATTAAGACTCTAAAACTCCTAGAATAAAACAAAGGGAAGCATCTTCAAGACCTTGTGTTAGACAATTATTTCTTAAACTTTACACCAAAAACATGAGTCACAAAAGAAAAAAATAACATATGGGACTTCATCAAAATTAAAAACTTTTGTGCATCATTGTACTTTATCAAGAAATTAAAAAGACCACCTACAGAATTGGACAAAATATTTTGAAACTACATATCTGACAAGGTTTAGTTTCCAGAATATATACGTAAATCCTATAGCTCAACAACAAAAAAGACAACACAAATCAGTTAAAAACTGGGCAAAAGACTTGAATAGACATTTCATGAAAGAAGAATTGCAAAATGGCCAAAAGCACATTAAAAGTTGCTCAACATCATTAACTATTAGGGAAATGTAAAGCAAAACTACATTAAGATACCATTTTACACCTAGTAGAATGGATCCTATTTAAAAAAAAAATAGGAAAACTAGTGTTGGAGAGGATTTGGTGTAACAGGAACTGTCATTCATTGGTGGTTGGAATATACATTCATGCAGCTACTGTGGAAGAAAGTTTAGCCCTTCCTCAGAAATTAAGCATAGAATTACCATATGACCTTGCAATCCCACTTCTGGGTGTACATTTATACCCCAAAGAATTGAAAGCAGGCATTCAGACCGATGTTCATCGAGGCATTATTCTCATTGGCCAAAGGATGGAAGCCACCCAAGTGTCCACCAGCAGATGAATGGATGAATATGAGGTCTACACATAGAATTTTATTGAGCTGTAAAAGTGAGTAAACTTCTGATATGTGTGACAGCATGGATGAGCCATTAGATACATCATATTGATTGAAATAAGCCAGACACAAAAGGACATATATTGTATGATCTTCCTCATAGGAAATAATTAGAATAAACAAATTCATGTATTCAGAAACTAGAATACAGGTCAGCAGGGTCAGGGTGAGGGGATGGAGTGAGGAGTAAATGCTTAATTGGTACAGAGTTTCTTTTTGGAGTGATGGAAACATTTTAGTAATAGATGGTAGTGATGATAGCACAACATTTTGAACATAACTTCACTGAATTATATATTTGAATGTGGTAAAAGGGAAAATTTTAGGTTTTATATGTTACTAGAATAAATTTTTTTAAAAAACAGGACTGTAAAACAACGAGTGAACTTTAATATAAGCTATGGACTACAGTTTATATATAATATATATTTATATGGACTATAAATAGAGTTTATAGTCCATATAAACTATGGACTATAGTTATTATACAGTATAATTACAATAATATTGTTAGTTGTAGCCATGGTACCACACTAATGCAAATTAATAGGGGAAACTGAGTGTGTGAGTAGGGATTTATGGGAATTATATATTTTATACAGGACTTTTCTATAAACCTACAACATCTTCATTAAAAACTACAATAAAAAACAAACTATTCTATCTTTTCTTCGCTCTGAGCTTCAGTTTTAGAGAACCCATTTACACCTACTGCTGATGAATCATCTTTGTAAATGACCCTGCTAAAGCATAGCAGTTAATTATAAAGATTCTAGTGGAACGCTTTGTGTGTGCTTGCAGATTACCATTGCCTGACCACATTCCTCAGTAAAACCTTATGTCATCAGACCATAAAAAAGAAAAAAAACAGTGATTTCTTCATTCCTCCTAGTTGCAGGTGGAGCGGGGCCGGGGGTGGGGGGTGACTCCTCTTAGGATGGGTGCAGCCAAAGCCTGTGTGCTTTCAGATGCCTCACCCCACACCAGGAGCCCACAGCACCATCCGGGATCTTTTACACTCAGTTCAGTCATCTGCTTCTTTGTGGAAGACTGTGTCGATGGATATAGTGCAAACATCTTCTTAATGAGTAAATAAATCTGAAACCAGGAAAAAGGAATTCTATCAGAGGATGTACAGCTTTATTTGGCCAGACGATTTGAATGACAAATTATTCTTGTAAATGGCACATTCTTTGGTGGAGATGAACAAGCCAATCAAAGACATGCAAAAAGTCTCTTCAGCATTTGTCTCAGAAGGGAACTATTTTCCATATCATTGGGAAAAAGAGTTATTAGAGTGAGGGATAGTCACTATGAGATGCCTGAAGATTCTGATTAGATTTAGGGAAAAAGGAATATCTGTATTAAAAAAAAAATTATTGCTGGCCATGAATTTTACTATTTGCCCTCAAAAACAAGAATTCACATTAACTCTTTCAAACTTGTATGATTTCATTTTGTGTTTTATCAAAATATAATATCACATTAATTGAATGAGAAAAAATCCTTTTACGCCATTTTCTGTCCAAGAAACTTTGAGCCTGGTTTAACATATATTTTTAAAAGCTTTTTAAATACATAAAATGTAATTATTTTCCCCACTTAGCTGTAGTATAAATGTGCATATAGAGTTTTTGTTTGTCTGTTTTCAGGAAGTACCGGGAATTGAGCCTGGGACCTCATACATGGGAAGCAGGTACTCAACCACTGAGCTATATCTGCTCCCCTCTGTGTAGAGTTTTTTTTTTTTTTTTTTCTGTGTAGAGTTTTAATAGCAAACACATTAATTCTTAATTGTGGTATGTGAATACATGAAGTTGCATGCTAATAAATTCAAGTTATCTTTGTGAAAAGAAGCAAAATAAATTAAAATTATATTTAATTTGTCATAGACCAGATTTTAACTGTAGAGTTTTTGTTCTAGATAAGATACATTTTTGAAGCAACCCAAACGATATCTTGATTTTTATCTACTTATTAGTAATAAATGTTTTGCAGAAAAGAATGAATATTAATTGTTTAAATATTTAAGAATACAAAGAAAAAGGAAAAACACATCTACCTAATCAATTCTAAATCCAAACAATCCACCTAGTGTGTGAAGTAGCATTTGTTTGCCCAAACTCCAGGTATTGCAAATTTCCACCCAACTTTTAGTTTTTATAAGAAATATTGCAATAAACACTGTTCAAGTGTTGCTTGGTACTTGTCCTAATTGTCTGTGCAGTTTGTACCTGTTTTTATTGCCATTAGAAATAGTTAGGAATGATACTTACTACTGGATATCTTTTTTCCCACATTTCTCAACTAATCAATAATTAAATGATCAAGTATCAATTTTTGTATTAATCTGTAATTTAATCAAGAGTCTATAAAGATTCTATGAGTGAACACTTTTTCATTTATGGATAACCTATTTGTATTTCTTAGCTATTATTTTGTTAGGACACATCCTTAGGATTTTTTTTTTCTTTTTAATAGTAGTGATAAAGTATTTGTTGAACTTCAGGTGTATTGAGTTGAGTTATTTTTATTCATCAATCGTAATGCACATTATTATCATAGGTCTCTGCAAAGCCAGATTTTGTTTTTTTGTTTGTTTATATAAATTTACTCCATTTCTTTCATTTCATTTCCCATCTCTATCTACACGCCATTCTAATATTTAATGTCTTTTTTGTACAAGTTTCTCTATATGTTTTTGTTTTGTGCACATTTGTATTTAGTTTACATAAATGATATGTTATAGACTGCATTCTTTTCCTCTATTTTTTCATTCACAACCATTTCTTAGAAAGATTAATCCATATTGCTGTGTGTTTTAGCTTGCTAAAAGCTGCTGAGGGCAAAACACCAGAAATGTGTTAACTTTTACAATGGGAATTTATTAGGTTAAAAGCTTACAGTTCTGAGGCCGTGAAAATGTCCAAATCAAGGCATCATCAGAGATGCTGTCTCACCAAAGGCCAGTTGCAAGTGATTCTGGACTCCTTCCATATGGCAAGGCTTATGGAGGCATCTGCTTCTCTTCCATGTCTCCTTGTTTCAGCTTTTGGCTGCTCCATCTGTAGCTTCCTGTCTCCTGGCTTCCTCTCTGAGCTACTGAGTTCCTTCTCTCTGTCTCTTCGGCTTTTTCTCTGTGTGTCTCTGCTTTCAGTCCTCCATTTATAAAGGACTCCAGCAAGTGGACCAAGACCCACCCTGGCTCACACCTCAACAAAAGATTCCAATCAAAGTCCTCCCAACTGAATCCAATCCAATCCATGAGTCCCATCACAGAAATGGATTAGCTTCAACAACATGATCTTTTCTCGAATCCACAAAAAGCTTCAAATTATCACACTGAGTGTATATCTAGTTGATTGCCTAAGACTTTTTCAAAATACTCTGTGCTGCTAATTCATCACATTTTATGTGTCTAGGCTGACAGCGATGGGCACCCAGATTATCCCTAATATCCCACCTGGGCAAAAAATGCTGTAGTCTTCAGTAAATTATACCTGGATATGTAATTGCTGTGCTGTAGGGTAAGTTCACACGTTTTTCACTGAGCAATAGGTAAGCCTATTTTTTTTTCTCCTTTCCTTTTCCTTTTCCCTTTCCTTCCCTTCCCTTCCCTTCCCTCCCCTTTCCCTCCCCTTTCCCTTTCCCTTCCCTTCCCTTTCTTCTCTCCTTCTCTCCTTCTCTCTTGCTTCTTTCTCTTTCTACTTATTTATTTATTTTCTAGTCAAATCTATAAATTTATTCATAATTCTTTCTGACCTTGCCATAGTTAGAAGGATATCCCAATCCACTAGGCATATATCATTCGTCTATGTGTCTTATTTTTTTTTACACTTATTACTGTAATCAATCTGTAATTTATTTTGCTAAAAAGGATAAGTATTGATTTCACTTTATCCTCCCTCAAATGGTTAAACAATGTTCTAACACAATTCATTGAATAGACATTCCTTTCTGCACAGAATTGAAATGACAAACTTATCATATACTCAAACTATTAGAGTCTGTTTCTGTACTTCCTATCCACTTTCACTGATCTTTTTATTTTCATGCATATCCAATACTGTTCAGTATATATAGAATTATAGTGCAATTTGTTGTCTGGTAGGGCAAGGATAACTTTATTTTTTTAAAGTTCAGAAATGATACTTGCCTCTTGTTTTAACAACTAAAAATATGATGTGTATAGGAAAAAGTTAATACTTTCCACCTTCTCAAAATTCCTGACATCCAGAGGTTTCTAGTTGTCAACGTTTTCATATCTACCCTGCCATAAATTTTCCTGTCTCATATAAACATATGTATTTTTTTCTATTTTTAAAAAATGGGCAACTAATATGCATGTTATTCTGACACTTTATTCTTCACTTTCAGATACCGTGAACATATTCTAAGTTCCTTAAGAAGCTTTTTATCAGTTCTGGGAGGCTAGCTTATTCTTCAGAAACAGCCAATAATCCATTTCCAAATGTGAGTGAAAGCTTTATTTCTCTCTCAACAACATACTTATTAAGGTTGGCTGGGTCTCTGCCTTGTCCCGACTCAGACCAATGGAACAAGCCACATCTGTGGCAGTGGGAAGGAAAACAATGAATGTGCATAGCTTTCTTTTCCTCAATTTTTTCATTCACCACCATTTCTTAGAAGGATTATTTTAGGCTTCTGCCCAACTTATCAGGTCTCATGTTATTAGCCAAAAAAAGACACATGGCACTGCCTGCCTTCAGGGATGGCAAAGTACAGGTATACCACATGCCCAAAAGGGGGAGAAATGACATGTTCTTGAACCATTGTAATAAGTGCCAGAAAACCTGGTTTAATTCATATACAAATGTAACATCTTTTATTCAGACATTTCTTATTTATAGGTTTTCAGACTTTTTCCATTTTTTTCCCTTTGCCCTACAATGCTCTAAGAAATATTCTTTAGTATAAGTACCTTTGTATAAATAGATTTTGGACAGATGTTTTCACTTTTCTAAAATAAAATTTTTAAAAAGTGGATTGCTGGACTGAATAAATGTTGGCAGATTATTTTCCAGAGAGTTAAAGGTAACTCTCTTTCCCATATGAGCATGCTCATTTTCCTACATCTATGTCAACATTACATGATATTAATCCTTTTATATATTTTTTATTTTTTACGTGTGAATTTTATGGGCAAAAATTACTGTTTTAAAAATTATCATACTTTTAGTACTACAGAGCTAGAGGATCCATTAATAGGTTTGTTGAGCACTTATATTTCCTATTCTGTGAACTGACTAATGATGTCCTTTGCTTCATTTTAAATTATTTTTTACTTATAAATTTATACTGAAGCCAAAATCCTAGGTACATTTTACACTGCATGTTCATGAAAACTCTTTGGATTCAATCTTCAATTTGATACCACTTTTGTCTATACCACATGCCAGTGTTAGTCTCTTAAATGAATTTCCTGCCTCCATTCTTCCACCTCACCAATCCTGTTTCTTAGCAGGGGGTAAGAAAAAGAAGGTAAAACACATCAAATCACTATTCTACCTAAAATATTTAAATAGTTCCGGACAGCACTTAGAGTAAAATCCAAACTCTCTTACCATATCCAACATCTTAGCTACCTTTTTCTACCTACATATGAGCCATAATTTCTCTGATCACTCCAGCCATTTTGGTTTCCTTTGAGTTCTTAAAACAAAACAAAATTCGACTGCCTCAGGAACTTTGCATATGCTGTTCAAAGGGGACTTGAACATTCTTCCCTCCATTTTTCAGGTTGCTGGATATTTTTATTCTTTTGTTCTGAGCTAAATTGCCACCACTTCATAGAGGGCTTCTCATACCATCCTATGTAATGGGTTCTCCTGTGACTTTTTTTCCAGATTCTTCTTTTATCCTCTCATAACACTTAAGCCACTCTTTTTATTTTAAAAATAGTATGCCTATTCCACTCGAGTCTAGGTTTCATAAGGGTAGGAATCATGTGTCCCTTGTTCACAGATGCATCTACAGGGTTTTTATCAGTGCTTAACACAAAGTAACTTGTCTATTTGTTGAATAAGTGAATCAATGTCTTAGAAGGAGATTTATACATAGAGATTTCAAGCATCTTAGGTGTACATCGTTTGTTGCAATTTTTTTCTCTTTTCCTCCCTCATTCTATTCTTTCTTTTATTTTCTTTTGCTCAACCCCATATTTTAATTTTATATTGTTAAACTTGTGTATTTTCCTTTCATGGCTACCTGCTCCAATAGTATAAATAAATTATCCTATATTTAGGAATTGTTAATGTATTTTGTGGGGTACAGATCTTTTTACCAAATGAATGGCCAATTTCCCCAGTTCAACCTATATAGTACTCCACCATTACCATGCTATCTGAAATAACTCTCTTAACATAAAGTTAACACACACAAAAATACCCAGTGAGGAAAGATTTGCAAAATAATGTATGAAGCTGTATTTATTAAAACAATATAAAATATATTACATTGTTATAATAATTAGTATTTTGTCAGCTGTGTCTAAAATATTGGGTAATCTGTTGATCATGTATGTGTATAGATCTGCTTTTAACTTCCTTTATTTTTGTTTCTAGATTTATTTTTGGTTTTGTTAAATTTGCTTAAACGTTCACCACATCCCATTCTTCCCTTGTTATTTAGCTGTTCTTTAGTCCCTTTAAACAGTTGAAACATACTTTCTTTAAAGCCTGTCTCACAGTGGTCTATTTTCCAAGTTTTAGGATCAAATTCGCCTTTGGTTGAGTCTGTGGATTCTCCTTCGTGAAGGCTCATTTTCCACCAAGACGTGCACGTTTAAGGGCGTCTTAACGTGGCCCTGGTAGGAGCCACACCTGATGGACAGGTGCGCGTGGAGGCCTGGTAGGAGCCACCTGATGGACAGGTGCGCGTGGAGGCCTGAAAAGAGCTGCACCTG
>JAKSZT010026446.1:9064139-9123788 GCA_026826555.1 Tolypeutes matacus | reverse complement strand
CTGATGGACAGGTGCGCATGGAGGCCTGGTAGGAGCCGCACCTGATGGACAGGTGCGCATGGAAGGCTCCTATCAGCCTGCGTGGAGGCCCGAGGTGCTTTACACAGTGAGCTTTTACTTGTCTTTTTCTTTTTAATAATTTGTATTTAGGGAAAAGTTGCAAAAATAGTATAGAATGTTTGCTTCTATCTTTTACATAGCTTCTCCCAAAAGTAAAGTCTTAATAATCATAGTAAGTTAGTAAAACCAATGAATTAACCATTGTACAGTATTGATAACTGAACTATAGACTTTATATGGATTTCACCAGGTTTTCCACTAATGTCCTCATTTTGGGGGTTGTTATTGTTTTGTTTGCTATTGTTATCCAGAATCCTATCCAGAGTTCCACATTACACTTAGTTGTTCTGTTTCCTTCATCTCCTCCAATCTGTGACAATCCGTCTTTCCTTTTATGACCCTAATACTTTTGAAGAGTTCAGACCAGTTGTTTTGTAGAATGCCTGTCAATATAGATTTGTCTGGGGTGTGCTCGTACTTAGATTGAATGTGTGCATTTTTAGCAGAATACTGCAGAAGTGCTGCTGCGACCTTCTTGGTGATGCATTTCGGGAGCTGTATGATGTCAATATGCCTTTGAGCACTTGGGGAAAGTGATGTCCTCTAGCCAGGCTTTTCCACTGTGAAGTTACTGTATTTCCTTGTGTAGTTAATAAGTATTTCGGGGGACATATTTCGACTATGCAAATATATGGAAGACAGTTTGGCACATTCTCACAAAGTGAAATATAGAATTACCATGTGACTGGGCAATCCTACTTCTAGGTATATGCCCCAAATAACTGAAAGTAGAATCTTGAACACACATTGCACACCAGTGTTCATAGCAGCATTATTACAATTGCTGTAGCAAGTGCCATAAACAAGAAAGCCTGGAAGAGTGGTAGAGCAAGCTCTCGGTGCCCTGGCTTGTACCTTCCCCACGCCTCCCAGGAGTGGTGTGGAGCTGGCCTGTGCTCCCATTGTGGGTCCCTGGCCACGTCCAGAGGGAGCAGAGCAAGCCCTGTGCACATACTGGGGTACCTGTATGTCAGTGCCAATCAATCCATTGGGAGCCGAAAGACTGAACCTTGCACAGGGCTCGCCCTCCCAGAATACGTCCTTCAGGCAGAGAAGCAGCTTACAGATCACTAGAGCTGTGCAAGAAAGAAGAAAGTGTCAAAAGTGCCTGAAGCAGAGGACTGCTGGCCCTGGGTCATAGAATAGGCACCCTGGAGGGTTAAGGTTCCGATTCAAAGGGAGTGGGAGGGGGAAGGGATTTGCACTCCTACAAACTGTGAACAGGAGAATTCCTGGGGCCGTGAGCAAGGGGCCGCAAGCCCAGGAGAAGAAGCAGTGTCCAAGATTCCACAGGACCTGCACTTTGTACTCACCTTGAGCTTGACAGGAGGGCTAAGCCCTGAAGGAAACCACAAGCCAAAGCAGAGCCAATTTGCGAAGACTGTGAAAGATGCTTTTTTGCTTTCGTTTGTTTGTTTTTGTTTGCTCCTAGCACTCAACTCTCTGTCATATCACTAGATGAATACAAACTTAAGAAACAGACAGCTCAGGAACTAAATCCAAGAGTTAACACTTTAAAATATTAAAATATTCAGCGTGCAACAAAAGATTAAAAGACAAATAAAAAAAGATGGATCATCCAAAGGAACAAGATGAAAATCCATAAATGATCAATGAAGAGGATCAAACTTTGTACATACAAGAAAAAGACATTTTTAAAAAAGTGATTCTCAATACTTTCAAGAGTATATTAGAAAACAGGGAGAAAGAACTAAAGGATATGAGGAAAACACCCACAGTTAACATCATACTCTTTGTGAAAACTAAAAGCTTTCCCTCTGAGATAAGGATGCCCACTGTCACCACTGTTGTTCAACATTGTGCTGGAAGTTCTAGCCAGAGAAATTAGGTAAGAAAAAGAAATAAATGCATCCAAATTGAAAAGGAAGAAGTAAAACTTCCCTATTTACAGATGACATGATCCAATATACAGATAATCCTAAAAATATACAACAAAGCTATTAGAGATAATAAGCTAATTTAGCAAAGTTGTATGGTACAAAATTGACATGCAAAAATCAGAAGTGTTTCTATAAATTAGCGATAAGCAATCAGAAGAAGAAATCAAGAAAAGAATTCCATGTAGAATAGCAACTAAAAGAATCAAATATCTAGGAAAACTAACCAGAGATGTAAAGGACTTGTAGAGTGCAAACTGCAAAACATTTCTATAAGAAATCAAAGAAGACCTGAATATGTGAAAGGAAATTCCATTTTCATGGATTGAAAGACTGAATATTAAGGTGTCAATTCTACTCAAAGTGATTTACAGATTCAAAGCACTCCCAATCAAATTTCAACAGCCTTCTTCTCAGAAATGGAAAAGCCAATTATCAAATTTATAAGGAAGGGTAAAGCGCCCTGAATAGCCAAAACCATCTTGAAAAAGAACGAAGTTGGAAGACTCACACTTCCTGATCTTAAATCTTATTACAAAGCTACAGTTATTAAAACAGCATGGTACTGGCACAAGCACTGACGTATAGACCAATGGAATCAAATTGAGGGCTCAGAAATAAACCCTCACGTCTATAGCCAGCTGATTTTTGACAAGCGTGCCAAGTTCACTCAATTGGGGAAGCATAGTGTCTTCAAGAAGAGGTGCTGGGGAAACGGGATGTCCACATGCAAGAGAATGAAGGTAGACACTGTGGTGGTTTGGAATGTACATACCCTAGAAAATCATGTTCTTAAGACGAAGCCATTCCTGTGGGTGCAAAGGGCTGTTCTCCTACTGTGTTAAATATTGGTGAGAATGATGCTTTCTCTCCTCTATGGAGGTTAGGGTTTTATAGTGTTAGCCTGCTGCTTCCTGCTTTTGGGAATTTTTTGGTATTTTTCCATTTCTATAACAGTAGCCTTGGTTTTTCATTTGGTAGTAGAGCGGTACCCTGATATAACAGTGACAAGGTGAATTTCTTTTCTTTATTCTTGCCTACTCCAATTTCAAAACAAAATAAGTGGCTATGTTGTTTTATTGATTTTACAAAATTCTTCGACAAGGAGTTAGATTTTTTTCCAGAAACTATTCATATCACCAACTGCATGGGAAATAGTTTATGTAAATACTGTGTCAGAAGAGTAATCATCCAACACCCTATTTTTAATATTCTAAATCATCAAAGGGCAAGAACCAGATCTTATTTGTATTTTCACTTCACAAAGATTGTCATATAGTTTATTAACAATAGCGTCAAACGTGTTTGACGGACTAAAATGACTGGGATGCTGGGAAAGTCTCCAGGAATTTATTTATGTTGTGTAAACATTAAACGTGTTTTATTTTTGATGATAAATGGTACTTGACTTTTAGATCAACAACAACTCTATAAATACCATAGGTGGGTTTTTTTTATTTTATTATATTAATTTTTTTAAGAGAGAGAGAATATTTCTTTAAGTTTCCAAGGATCAACTCTGGTGTTGTGGAAAATGTTGAGCTCCCTCTCAACCAGGATGACAGTAAACCGAAAATCATTTCGGGAAGCTCTTCTGAAGGGGTCCTATAATGTTGCTTCTGATAGTCCAATTATGGCAGCTGGCAAGTCAGGTTATTTTCCCAGAACTACTGAGAGCTCTACAAAGAGATGTACGGTAAGGGAGATATCCAAGGACGTTTCTTTGAGTGCCAGCTATAACCCAGTGCAAATAAACACCTTCCTACATTATTGCCATGTCTAATCATTAACCCGAAGGCATAAAATTTCCAGTTCTTCACACCTCACTCAGGCTGGGCTCCAGAAGCCAGGAGTTAGACTTCTCGCTTTTATCTACCAGCCTTTGCCTAGGGAATGACTATACTTTTTTCTCAGGACCTTGATCTCTTCTTGTCCATTGACTTTTCTCAGACTGCTAGAATCACTTCAGTTTAAAAGAAACAATAAAAAATAAATAAACTGGCAAACCTTCCCTTAAGGCTGCCTCTTTTGGCTCTGTCCCATTTCTTTCTTGCTTTTGCTACTAAATTACTAATAGGAAAAGAGCATATTCTCAGTTGTTTGGGAGCCCATCTCACTCTCTCCTGTTTGGAAAGGTAATGTAGTTTTGCTTCACTCTTACTACTAAAATTTGTCACCAAATCCAGGGACCATTTCTTAGCCTGCATCCGTTTAAACCTTTTCCTCATTCTACGACAATGTGGTTTATATCATCTGAGGGAGCTTGTTAGAATAATTGCATCCAGTCACTCATGCTTGCCCTCACTCGTGCCCTTGTGTGAAGCCTTCCTACATTTACTCTGGGCTTGGCCAGTTGGACGTTAGAAAATGTGATGCCAGTAGATATTTGAAAAGGATTTGGTCAAGAGGGACGGCTCTCTCTTGATACTATTGCACCTTTAGAAAATAAAAGGAAATAAACAAACACTCCAGTTTGCCTACTAGAGGATGAGAAAGCACGAGGAGAGAGCGGCCTCAGCTCTCCCAGCTGTCCAGGGCAAGGGCCAAGCACAGGAGTGAGCAGTGACCATCCTTCCTGCTGAGTCCAGCCCAAAGTGTCAACCCAAAGAACCGCGAGCAAATACATGGCGATTAAGCCATTCAGTTTGGGGAGGCATTTTGTTTTCCAAACTAGATCATATCAACCTTCTTGAAACATAATTTCCTTGGCTTCCATTTCATGCCATCTCATGCTCCAAGTTCTTTCTCTTACTCTTTCAATGAACCTGCTCTTTTTTTTGGTCTCCATTCAAATGTAGTGAGAAGTATGTATTAATTTTAGTGAAGCTAGGTCACTAAGCAGAAATGAAAAGATAGTTGTCTATTCCTGCCAGCCCCATGGAAAAGTACAAATGACCATTGATTCCTGGGTGATTAGAAACCACGCTTCTTTGCGTCGAGGAGAATGGCAGCTATCATTATCCGCAAGCTGTTTCTGAGCGTTAGACTTTCTTCATGTTCGTTTGGAAGAAATAACATTAAAACATGTAGCATCTGTGTAAATTGACACTCTAGGCTATAACAAGAAAAAGGGAATAATTTGGTTTCTGATTTCTCAGATCTATTTTCCACCATTTGTTGCTACTAAAGTGCAAATGTACATATAGTCTGTGCATAATCAAAGGTTATTTATATTGCTATAGTGAGTCACTATATAGCACATTTAATTACTTATGCAATTTTCTTTATGCTTTTTATGTGCAATACTCAAAACAGAGTATTTGTAGTATTTTATATTAAATAATGGTTCAGTGAGGAGAACATGTATTTGACCAATAGGATATTTAACTAAACAGGAATCACGGTTTCATTCCACTGAGTATGCTGTGTCACATTTCTAAGTTTAGCAAGATGATATGAAAAAACTATTCTGGCAGGCATATCTACTTACACTTTTTTTTAAAGAAGTGAAGTGGAGCTCGACTCCTTTGTAAGCATGTAGTCTTCCTTTGGTTTATTCCAGTATTTCTTCCTGACATCATCTTATGCTGGGTTTAGAATATGGAATAACCACTTTTGGTTGGCCCGCTTGAAAATATGCCATGATCATTATAAAAATACAGTATGGTATACCCAGGTCTTTAGAATTTCCTTTAGTTTATTAAGTACTGCCAAAGCATTTGAGTTATTCTTCTAATAAGGCAAACACAGTAAGAATTAAGTTATAGAATGTAAGAACATGGCTAGTTAATAAAAGGATCATCACTCTCATTTAGTTTTTCTCTGAAATATGCCAGCATGAAGAATATGCAGAATGTGTTTGGACTGGTATTGTATAAGTATTAGTAAATCCAATATTTTTTATGCCAGTGATGGGAAATTTAATCAATTTCCTTGGATTATTGTGGCCCATTTGGGAGAAAGGTACCTTGTAGGGGGATTACTTATATATCCTGAATTTTCCATGCCCTGCACATGACATTGTTCAGGAAGAACGAATTTGATGATATTCATATTTACAGTGTTTGGTTTCTATTCTCTTGTTAACATATATACTTCCTGGGATTAAATCATAGCTCTTGAGATAAGCCAGAAACAATGCAAGTTCTTTTTAGTGATAAATGTAATTTTTTTCATCTATTCAGAATTAAACGAATAGGGCTATGTTTGCTTCTGGGTCCTCTGAATTTCAACCCTTTGAATGTTTGTGGTTCCCTTTTATTCTCAAAACTATTAAAACAACCTTAGAAAAATTAAACATTAAGTTCCACAACACTGAGCCATCACACACTGAGGTCTTCCAAAACCATTTCCATTGAAATTTTTACTTGCTAGAGGTGTTGTTTTTCTTTAATTTAGGTCTGGCCTGAAAAATTTAATTTTGCCAGAAATCCAACACCCCTTCTTTTTTTAGCTATTTTTACTTTATCTACTTTGTTCTTTGTTTAATTTCTATAGACACAGTTGAAGCTCACCTTGTTCAATTTTATAAATTTTAAAATTTATAAAAATTTTATAAATTCTTTCCTCTTTAGAAAGGAAATAGGCCAAGGCCAAGAATACAGATTGTAGAAAAAACATGGACATGAGTAGAATTCTGACTTTGGATCCTGAATTAGTGATACTAAATATAAATTCTGGTTATTTAATCTGTAGTGAAGCTTAAATTAAAAATATCATGTCAAGTATTCTTACCAAAATGCAAACTGGTTCGACCTAATTCTCATTGTATTTTCCAACTTATAAAAGAATTTCTATATTGATTTATATTAGAAAATCCACAGAAACAAAACCTGAGTAATTAGGGGTTTATAAAAGTTCTCACAGCTATACATCTTGGAATTATTTTAAACTTGAATTTCTGGTTGTGAGGTATTTATAATGAGGAGTCAAAATGTATTATAGCAGTTAACTTTCCAAAAAAAACTCATGATCACTTATTCCCTCTCAAAAATAAATAAAAGGAAGCACACACTTATTTTTCAGCGTTTATTTCATGCTTTACTTAGCTTGCCAGCTTGAGAGTTACCCTAGTGTGAAAGCTATCAGTAGTATCCTGGCCTTGAAATGCTGATATTTGATGAAGTTGCCCATTGCAGTCTAAATAGTAGTTAGGAACACAGAATCAGAGCTGGAGGGCCTGGGATTCAATTCTGGCTCTACCATGTAATTGTGTGGCATTTGATGAGTTGCTTATTACCTCCTTAGTTTCTCAACAATTAAATGAGCTACGAGGACCAGATATGTTAGCACAGCATTTAGATCAGTGCCCAAGACATTGCAGGAGCTATCAAATGTATTATACTCTTCTTTGTACCATTTTTGCCTAAAGATTTGAGGTAAACTTCTGTAATTGGTAAACTAGAAAGGATAGTTTGTCAACAATTTTGAGTTAATATTCTCATTTTTTTTGAGGAAGGAACTTAGAAGTGGAGGACTGGATTGTTGATCTGAATTGTGTAGGTTTCTACTGTATCGGAAAAGGTTAAAATAGAAATAGATCTCTATTAAATTGAAAAATGTTATTTCCTTGCATGATCATGGAAAGGTTGAAGGCTTCAGTAACAGTTACACAAAGTACAGAAGGAAAGCCAAGATCTAAACCATGTACTACAAAGAATATGCTGGGTTTTTTTTTTCCTTGCCATTTTGGATAGGAAAGAAGTGTGGTTTCAATTATATATTACATGGTGCTCTGTAACAAAGACTGATTAGTTAATCAGCAGATAAAGTAATGAAAGAAGGCAGGCTTTTGATTAATTACAGGGAAGAGAGACTTCTCTTTTAATTCAATTCTCTTATGTAATTAAAGGGATATTATGAAAGTTTGTAAGGTAGAAAAAAGCCAAGTGAGAGTTCTCACTGAAACCCACATCACTTACACCACCAAGAGTTCTGTAGGACTCTAATCTCTACTTGCCTTTGCTCTTGGTATTTTCAATAAGACACACATATATTGCTCTTGTAGTATATGAGGTGAAGTCTGTAAGTCTGGTTAGCATTCAAGAACTCAGATCACTGTCGTCAGTGATGATTATGGGAACATGCCTTCATCATATTTGAGGATGATCTGTACCACTGTAATGAAGCAGGCTTTTGGGTCGTTATTCTAGCAATGGAAATGGATTCGTCTTGTACAATCCCTTCTGTTGTCCAGAATCCCTCTTAACCAAAGGTAGAAGTATCGGAGTTGCTCTAGCTCATCTAAAAAGCCAAGCTTACCCACAAAACCTCCACTGACCCAAAATTCAAGTGAGTGAGTGACCCCCTAAATGTCTGACATTATCCAAAGGGTAAAACTGATTTCCTCACTGACTGTTTTCTTTTGCATTTCTATTGCCATCTTTAATTGCTATTTTTTTTTTGCTATAATTACTTTATAATCCAAATTCTTTTTTCTTTTCATCTACTCTTTTCTCTGTTAATTTTCCTTAAAAATCTCTGAAAGAACACAGGCATCACGGAGGCAATTTTATAAACATCTACAGCATTATCTATAGAGCTTTGTTCTCTAAGGGTAAAATTCATAGGATTATTATGATTTTTTCTATTTTATTTCAGCTTTTCTTGGAGTTTTAATTAGCTCAATGATAAGTTTGGAGACAAATCTTTGACTCTTATAATTTCTTTATTTGTAATTTTTGAAGCTATAGACTGGGAATCTCAGTGCTTTGGTGAATAATTCATCATCATTTGCCAATGCTGTCAATCATACCATGTCTTTCTTTGAGTGGCATTCCCTACTGATAGGAGCTGTTTTGCCCAGGAAAACCACTGTCTCTACAAAGAGAAAAAGCTGATTCTGAAATGAGTGCTATTTTGGTTGCTCATTTTTTCCTACCAAATATGAAATGGAACATGTCCTATAATTTACTTTCTATTCTCTAAATTATTTTGCTTATTGAAAGGCAAATGAGTCCAGTGCTCTGAAAGACACCATTATTTGAAATCTCCCTATACTTGCTTCATTGTCCTACATATATCAGGCTATAATGAATTCCCATATGGGGGCATTTATTCAAGAAATATTTATTGAGCACCTCTAAGCAAAACATCATTGAAATGCACATTTGTAAGCATCCTTAGAGATTTTGAAGACAAACACTTCATCTCATAGGTGAATATTCTTGAAGGCAAAGAGGGAAAGTGACTTTTCCAGATCTCTAAAAATACTTCTTCTGGTAGAACATTAAATACATGGTCTGGGGAAGGCCTAGAAAGCTGAAATCTTGCTGCATTTTTCTTTCTTGTTCTTTTTGTTGACTCAGCCATCAAGTCCTGCAAAGCACTTCCTTCATAATGTTCTCCTCCATCAGCCCTCCATTTTTCTCATCACTACCACCAAACTAATCCACACATCTATGATCTGAATGTCTTGAATTTCTGTAACTATAATTGAAGCCTTTTGCCTGATCTTTGATCATTGATTCTGAACTTCCCAAACTATTCTGAGGCACCCTGAAGAACTGCAGTCAAATCACAGGGACACTTCATATTTTTGCTCAAGCTTCTCCCCACCTGGGGCCTTATCATCTATATGTATCTCCTTTCTTGTGTAGCCAACCTGTCTTGCTCATTTTTTTAATGCCTGATGGAATGTACATAATACATCTCATGGTCTAGTGAGAAAAAAAGCAGATCTTTTCATCCAACAGAACTGGTTTTGATACGGGCATTTTCACTTCTAGTTGTACGACCTTCGGCAAATCATATAACCTTTTTGAGCCTGTTTCTTCATCTGGATTAATCCAAGTAAGGGCCTATTTTAAAAGGTCAATGTGAGGATTGAGTTGATGTTTTAAAAACACATAGATATAATAGGCACACTGCAAATTAAAGCCATTCTTCCTATTATCACTGTCTTGTATCATTAGTTATCCTTTCCTTTGTTTGACTAGATTATCTCCAAGCTTGAACCTACAATTCATAATGTTTATATAAGTTTCTATATTTCCACTATTGAAGCTGGGGAATTGTTTATAAAAGACCTTAAATTAATAATGGGGATGGGAATGAAATATTGTTTCTATTTTTGGAATTTTGATTTAATTTTTCACTTCTCCTATGAACTAACTTTTACTCAAGTATATTGGTTGCCAAGCCAAGAAAATTATTTTATGAGTATATTTCTGCAGGATAAACTTTTAATTACATCATTTTTTATTTTGAGATGATTACAGTTACAGAGGATTCTTCGAGACAGAATGACTACATTTTAGCTGCAGTTCCAATATCAACTATAGTCTTGGCAACAATCTCTATGGCTTTGGATAACATTATACCCGTACCTTGCCAATGCTGTAAGACGTACGTAAGCACTGTTGTGCTTCCTTCCCCCTCACAAGAGAATGTGGGAATTATTAATTCTATGCAAACGTGTTTGAGTCTTCAATGCAAAAAGCATCTGAGCCAACAATACAAGAATGTGGGTTTCATATTGTTAAATGCCAGGAATGTGCATCAGAGGTTCTATTCCTAAATTTGATGGTAGATTTGAGTACATTGTTGTTTTTTCATTTCATAGTTTAGGAGTTGGTCAATCTTGGGACACCAACTATTATTATTTTTTAAACCTAGTCTTCAGAATAAAACTTTGTTCCCAGTCTACTTTGTTCTCCTTTCATGTCCCTATCCCCAAATTGTACACAAGCTTCATAGGTGAGATGCACACTTACTGTTCCATTTTCAACTTGAATGAAGTATAAACATTTATACTAATGTTTATAAAGTACTGGAGAAACCATTCAAGAATGTTTTCCTTGCTTCCTCTGTTATTCAGAAGTAAAGACAGTCCACTCAACTAGACATCGATTTTATGTCTTCGATTTTATGCAAAAGCGCTTAGAGTGTGATACTTTATTAAATGGAGAAAACTTGTGATCTCTATATCATATGAAATAATTAATCCACTTCTAGAAATAGCATCAAGTTTTAGGATACGAAAAGCAAACCTATTTCTGTGTCAAGATAGGCCAAAAGAGATATATGTAAGACTCCTCTACCCCCCTCTCCCTCTCCATCACTTTCTCCCAATTCTCACAACAATCCTGCAATGTAGGTGTTCCAATCATCTTTTTAAGGTCCAAATTATTGAACGTCATAAAGGTGGAGTGATATGTTCAGCATTCTGTAGCTTATTCATGACAAACATGGTATTTCAAATCAATCTTCTGATAACAGACTCAATTCCTATACGACATCATAATTACTGTCACTCCTGAAACTGTTTTGTCATTCTCTGGCTAATTACTCATATACTCATGCAACATATTTTTTTGTGTGAGAATTATGTGAGAATTATGTGAAGCCATAATGTACTTCATGAGCAGATGGCATTGTTATCAAATGTGCTTCATTTTCCTATTACATTGTGCAATGTAAGCTTAGAGTCTAAGCTAAGGCACTTTAATCTCGCTGCATCTCCAAAGAGGGGTGGGTAATAACTTCTTTGAGAAAATATTTTATTCACCTATTGGGCATGGAACACTGAATGTGGCATGGTAGTAATAGCAATTGTATGACAAACTATTCTTCAATATATCCGTTTCACTGTAAACAGGTTAGTAAGCTCTCTTGAGCATCTTTACTCATCAGTGCTCAGCTCAAATCCTGACTCCATTAGAAGTGAACTTCTCATCCTTAGTTCACTTCTCTTTTTACAAGTTCCTTTCCTATATCTTTTCCTATAGTATACATCACATTATAACCCATGTTTTAATTTCTCATTTAGACAGTGAGATCCTTGAGGCAAGGTCCAGTCTTGATAATGTTCCTCTCAACAGCATTTGACATAGCATTTGGCACAGAGTAGGTGTTCAACAAATGTTCAATGAAATGAATAAACAGGTCTTTTATTATGACTTGTTTCTTAGGAGAGTTAGCTTTCTATGATCAATGCTGTGAAATTCACTTTGGCATCATTTGTTCTGACAGAGTTGCATTCGCTAAGTAAATTGTATCCCCTAGTTTAAAAAACGAATGTGATCGTTTCAAGAAAGTGAATGACAAAGCTGGCCAGCCTCACTATCTCCCAGGGGTGGAAACAGCCTTTGCTGTGTCCCTCCCAGGTGTAGTATATACTGAACAATCCTATACCCTCTTTGCGTTTTCACATTTACTTTGTTTTCCCTACCGGCAAATACAAAAGAAACCTCTATTTTAGCTGTCACAATTTTCTTTTTCAAAACCAGATGTTTTCATATATGATTTATCTGAAATGTGGACTACTGCACACTACTATAAAATTGGTCTGTTTTATTTTTATAAGGATGGATAAGAAAGGAGTATATAGAGAGAAGATTTTTAAAAAGCCATAAACAAATTATAATACCTCAGCTGTTGATATATACATGTGTACTACACACACATGTACACATAAAGTTTTTAAATCACATAACTAAAATTCATTCCAAGTCTTTAACTCCAATTTTATTAGGTGAGATGATATTGTTTCACATATTAAAATACATCATATTTGTGCACTTACTAATTCCTTGGAGCTGATTTTTTATTTTTTCCTCTCCTTAATTCATTGTATAGTACAAATGGTATAAAAGGATGAACTTACCCATAAGATCAAAGCATCACTATACTGTCCAATAAGTCACAAGCTGATATAGACTTGAATTTTGAAATTATGAAAATTTTTAATTATTTGGCAATATCGAGGCGCTTACTATTGCTTATTGTATTTTCAAGGTAGGTTTAAGTTTGTTTTCTGCGGAAAAAAGAATTTCAGGTATACGAGTGGAAGGATATATTTCTCCTGCTCTCCATGGCTTCACAGAGCTGGTGACATCGCTATTTAATCAGTAACTATCTTCCAAGACTCTTTATTATGTTTAACAACAAAGTAAAATTTGGACTTTAACGTCAGACTGATTTGGATTTAAGTCTTAAGCTCTCACATTTAATCACTGTCGAAATTTGAATCAACAAATCTCTCAGAACCCCTGTTTCAACCATAAAAATCTGAAAAATAATATCAACTTACCTAGTTGTAGAGAGCATTGTTCTCAAGTGTGTGTCCATTCAGCATGGAGCCTGGTGTACGGACAATTAATAGAAACAATGGCATGAAATTTCTCCGGAAGACTTAAGGAAATTGGAAAATGTGCACTCACCCATATGTGACAATTAGCAAACCATTCAAGACAACACATGGCTCCTAAAATGTGTCCTAAGATGTGAATTCTAAACTCCTATTAACAATAATTGATAGGCTAAGCATGAGTTGAATAAGATTTCAGGAGAGTGAAATACTTGAAGACAGGGATCAGTCCAAACAGATTTCATGGAGGAAGTTTTTAAATAGATAGTATTTAGGTAACAAAGGGGAATTGGAGAGAATTTCTGACAGGAGAGCAATACGAGCAAAACTACAGGTGTAGGGGTGAACATGAAAATGTTTCTACGCATTTAGGGAATAGGTGCTAGAAGTGCAGGGAACAGAAGGGAACCGTAGAAAACATATTTGGCGTACATGCTGGAGCCAGATCACAAAGGGCATTGACGGTTAGAAAATAGTTAATTTCCATGTCTTCAATAAAATGAAGGAAATTGAATTTTTGGAGGAGCAAAATACCATCACAAAAACAATATTTAATGAACATTAAGACAGAAGGGAGAGAGTATAGTCATGTACGGAAACCAGCAATGGAGTCAACTAGAGAACGAGAGAGAAAAACATTAGGAGGGGAAAGAAGAGGGGCTTGATGCTAGTCTATTGATTTGAAGAAACAGCGGAACATCTGAGTGAAAATGGCCAGTTGGAAGTGTCAGAAGTAGACTTCATTGTCAACTTAAAGTTTTAGAGCCAAGAGTTACCTTAAAGATAAATATTCATCACTGACAAATGACACGAAAGTAGTCTGAGAACTGGGTTCAGGGGTCAGTCCTGACCCCTGTGTAGTGCCATTCCATCAGAAGGACATCTAGCCGTGAGAATGGATGCACTCCCCCAACGGAGAAGGAAGCAAGAGGCCTGGATATGGGGTATGTAAATGTTTAGAGGTAAAGAGGAGGAAAGTCGATCCTCTCTCCCTCTAAACATTTAAACATTAAAGGAATGGTCAGGGAGATAGAAAGAGAACCAATTTAGTCATGGAAACTGAGGGTGAAAGAAGTTTGGGAAGAAGGTGGTGTTCAAATGTTTTTACACATACTTGCTTTAGTATTTTAGTATTATTTTAGTATTTTAGTATTTTCATTTTTAAAATATTTCCTTTTAAGTCAGAAACAGCTTCCCCAATGTCATCTATCTGAAACAATAATACTGAAAATCAGGAAGAAAAGAAACATCAAAATTCTTCAATATCTTTTAGCTGCATGAAATGTCTAGATGAAAGCTATTCTAACTATTACTAAACAGTTAACTTGGTTAATGTAGGGCCAGAGAGGAGCTTGATTTTGTACCATCTAATTTCCTGCTTTATTGCAAAATATAATCTGAAATTGGCCCCATTTTATTTGCTTTTATCTTAATTTTCCAGTACTCCTTTCCATTCAACCCCCACTGCCCATAGCAAAATACTGTTCTGATTATTACCATAGATTAGTTTTGCTTGTTCTGAACTTTATATAAATGGAATTATAAAGTGTGTACACTTTTGTGTTTGGCTTCATTCAATCAACAATAATTATGAGATTTGTCCATGTTATTGTATCATTAATTTTTTTAAAAAACAAAACTAAACTTATTTCTAATGTTCAGAAAAGTTGCAAGAATATTTCAAAGAAGTCCTGTATACCATTCAACTAGATTCCCAGTTGTCAACATTTTACCACATTTTACTTTATCTTTCTCCTTCTGAACCATTTGAGGGAAGTTGTAGACCTTATGCTTTCTTTTCACTCCTAAACACTTCCTTGTGTATTTCCTCAAAACAACATTCTCCTACAGAACCATAGCGCAAGTATCAAAGCCAGAGAGTCAACATTGATACAATACTAATATGTAATCCTAGGTACCTTATTCAAATTTCTAAATTCACCAGTATTGTCCTTCATAGAAATATTTTTTTTGGTTCATGATTCAATACAGGACTAAGTATTTCATTTAGTTGTCAGAGCTTTTTGGCAACATTTAGTTAGGAAGCTTTCTTTGGTTTTACTTTTTCTTTTATAACCTGGTTATTTTTTGAAGAGTGAGGCATTTTTATAATGCCCTTCAATTTGTTTTATAACTAATATTTCCTAATTATTAGACTCAGACTATCCATTTTAGGGCAGGAATATTACAGAAAGGATTTTGTATTCTTCTCAGTGTGTCATATCAGGAGGCTCATGATGTCATTTAGTCCTATTATTTGCAATGTTAACAGAATACCTGGTTAAGATGGTGTCTGCCATTTTTTTCTTCTGTGGAATTATTTTTCCCTTTGCTATTGAGGAGATTTTATTTTGAAGAGAGTTACTTTGTTTATTATTTTCTAAATGCTATGTAGTATTCCACTGGATGGTGTGGCAGTTTGTTATTTTATGAACCCCAAAGAGAGAAAGATTATGTTTCTAAACTAATCTCTTCCTCTGGGTGTGATACCCTATGATTGCATTAAATTCAGCTGAGTTGTCTTTGATTAGCTTACCTGTTAAGATTAGGGCTTTTGATTTGACTGTGTCAACTCAGGTTGAGTCTCCACCCCTGTTTATATCAGACACTTCTGTCCCTCTGATATAAACTGATACTCACACAGACACACAGGAAGAGAGCTGGTCATTTCTTTTAAAAAAATAATAATAATAATTGTTTTTACTTTTAAAAGATACTTAGATTACATAAATTTTACACAAAAATTATAGGGATTCCCATTTGCCCCAACTCCCACACCTCCCACAACCTCCCACATAAACATCTTTCATTAGTGTGGCACATGACCTGCAATGGATATATACATCCTGGGGCTTTGCCTCTAAGCATGGACCATAGTTCACATTGTAGACCACACTCTCTCCCACACAGTTCTGCATGTTATATGCTGATGTAAAATGGCCTGTATCTGCCGTTGCAGTGTCACTCAAGTCCCGAAAAGCCCCTGTATTCCAACTGCTTTTCCCTCTCCCTGCCCCCAAAGCGTCCAGTGGCCACCGGCTCCACATTAATGTTGTAATTTCTTCCATTGCTTGAATCACAGTATGTCTACAACAGAATACCATTAAGTCCACTCTAGTCCATAGCTCTTCCCCCAATCCTGAGGAGTCTGGGATGGTGATGTCCACTCCACCTCCAAGTGAGAGGGGGCTTATATCCCAGGGATAAGATGGATGGGATTATCCTGCCTGCAGCTGCAGACTCTCTCCATTCCCTGGGATAGCCATTGTCCATCATCATCTCCCTGCCAGGTGTCCTGGGTGAGTCCATTGAGCTGTAGAGTAGGAGTTGCACCTCCACCTAGATTCTGGACCCAGCTGGCACATGGACAACCCAAAGACTCCAGTCTCTGGAAGTACACCTACAAACTCCAGCACCACGTATAGGTTTGAATAGAAGGGACAGATGGACCATGTGCAGGGAAGACATATTTGAGTCCAACTCTGTCACTCTCAGGAGCACAGATTCCAAAGTAGGGCTCACTGATAAGGCACCAAACTCTGTAGCTCTCCACCCTGATATAGGACCTGGGTGTCTCCAGAGCCCTCAGGAGCCCCTCTATTTGGGGTGATACCCACATTGGAAGCCTATGAGGTCCTACCGAGATGTGCATAAGTGTTACTTCTGGGATGACTTCCCGACTCACTTTGAAGTCTCTTAGCCATATGGACTCATTTGTCTTTACCTTTCCCCCCTTTTATTCGAGGTCTTTTTCCAGTCGTATTGCCCATTGGCGCTTGGTAGTAATCTCTCATTGCCAGGGAGGCTCATCCCTGGGAGTCATGTCCCACGCTGGGAGGAAGGTAATGCATTCATATGCTGAGTTTGGCTTAGAGAGAGGCCACATTTGAGCAACAAGGAGGCTCTCAGGAGGCAACCCTTAGGCACCCCATAACAATAGGCTAAGTTTACATTTCAAGAGCAAAGACTCATAAGGCTAGTCATCAATAACAAGAGCCCATCGATGGATCATCCTCCTTCACCAGTCACTGCCCCTGCACTTGGGGGATTGTTGCTGTTCCCTTGGAGAATGTGGCAGAGCTCTCCAGGATGGAAATTCAGTATTCTCTCATTTATTGAATGATTCTTCACCCACTGTGACTATGCCCCATGAGCATTTGAACAATTTTATATACCTTTTATGTATGTTCAGGTGAACTTCTACCCATGTACCCTCCATTCCTGACACCCCCCACCAATGATCATCTCCTGCCCCAGTTGTAGCCCTTCTGTGATCCAAAGCTTCTTTAAAGATGAAGCCAATACAATAGCCAAATACGATTAATAGGAAAATGAAATAATAATGATAAGTTTAAATGTAAGAGGTAAAATACATGAAAACTTAAACAAAAAAACTAAAAATAAAATTAAAGGATTGGGATATTCAAAAAATGAGGGAAAAATTTTTTTTGACATTTTGCCTTTTATCACTGCAATATCTGGTGTTCAGTCTGTACCATGGCACCTTCCCCCTCTCACTCCCCAGTGTCTCAGTATTTTTCATTTAATCTTCAAAGAAGTTTTAGGTCACAGCAAAGTCATACACAGAATACAAGAGATTCTCATATACCCAACCTCCTCCCCCTTTCCTCACCCCATATTAAAACCTTTTTGTATGTGGATGGTAGCATTGTTATAACTGATATACAGATAGTGAAACATAGCTACTAAACATTGTCAATGGTTTACAGTATGGTTTACATTTTAGACTGTACACTTTTATAAATTTTGATGATATTTACCATATCCTGTGTCCATCACTGTAAGATAATGAAAAACATTTCCACTGACCACTAAATACCCCCTGTTTGATCTATTCTGTTCCTCCCTCCCCATCCCCCTGGGGCCCATGATGACCCCCTGGCTTGACTCATTAGATGACAAGATTCATAGTTACATGCAACAAGAGGTCTTGACACACTGGTTTGTCCTCCCCTATTAGGAACCGCCCTTGCTCTTAAGAGACGCCCACCTGTCTATTTCTGAGCAAATCAGTCCTCCCAAAGATGGGAGTCCATCTGCTTCCCACTCATTGTGTGGGTCTCCACCCACTCATATAACACATTATGACAGGATGAACACTCACACACTCCCTAGAAGCCTGCTCCAGATGCGCCCTGTCCCAAATGCCCCCCCAACCAATGCCCTAAACCAGTGACACTCCCTTGTCATATTGCCATAAGAGCATTCCCACCTCTGTACTTTCAACCTCATACCCACAAATCCCAAGTGTTCACCCGGTCCCTCTCCCATCTCTCCCCCCAGTATCCTGGGTGTTCTAACCCACACTTCCCAATCTACCCACCTGTCAATCCTGCACCACCAAACCCAATAATATCACTACCCACCTGTCCTATCCCTTCAATACACAACTACACTCTATCACTTTATCATAGATTACGTCTGTATGGGTGATGGCTCACAACTTTCTCTTCTCTTTCTCTTTCTTGTAAACCTATCTTTCAGAAAATAGTTCTCGGAGACTGCTCAATTTCCTTAATTCATATAAGTGAGGTCATGTACTGTTCATCCTTCAGTGCCTGGCTTGCTTCACTCAACATAAGGTATCCAAGATTCATCCATGTTATTCCATGTGTTAGAACTTTATTTCTTCACAGCTGAGTAATATTCCATTGTATGTATGTACCACACTTTGTTTATCTGTTCATCTGTTGATGGGCACCTGGGTTGATTCCAACTTTTGTCAATAGTGAACAATGCCGCTATAAATATTGGTGTGCATATACCTGTTCATGTGTTTGCTTTCAATTCTTCTGGGTATAGACTCAGCAGTGGAATCACTGGATCATATGGAAGATCTATAGTTAGTTTTCTGAGGAACTGCCAAACTGTCCTCCACAGTGGCTGGACCATTCCACGATCCCACTAGCAGTGGATGAGGGTTCCCATTCCTCCACATCCTCTCCAACACTTATAGTCTGCTGTTTTTTTAATAGCCACCATTCTAATGGGTATAAGATGTTATCTCATTGTAGTTTTGATTTGCATTTCCCTAATAGCTAGCGATGTAGAGCATTTTTTTCATGTGCTTTTTAGCCATTTGTATTTCTTCCTTGGAGAATTGTCTTTTCAGGTCACTTGCCTTTTTTTTAAATGGGTTTGTCTTTTTATTTTTGAGGTGTAGGATTTCTTTATATATGCAGGATATTAGGCTCCTATCAGATATATGGTTGCCAAATATTTTCTCCCATTGGGTAGGCTGCCTTTTTATTTTCTTGATAATGTCCTTTGAGGTGCAAAAGTTTTTAATTTTGAGGAGATCCCATTTATCTATGTTTTCTTTTGCTGCTCGTGCTTTGGGTGTGACGTTCATGAAACCATTTCTTATTACAAGGTCCTATGGATACTTCCCTACATTATCTTTCAAGGTCTTTATGGTCTTGGCTCTTATATTTAGATCTTTGATCCATCTTGAGCTGATTTTTGTATAAGGTGTGAGATGGTATTCCTCTCTCATTCTTTTGGATATGGATATCCAGTTCTCCAAGCACCAGTTGTTGAAGAGGCCATTCTCTCCCAACTGAGTGGGCTTGGTAGCCTTGTCAAATATCAGATGACTGTATATGTGAGGATTTATATCAGAACTCTCAATTCAGTTTTATTGGTCAGTATGTCTATCCTTGTCCCAATACCATGCGGTTTTGACCACTGTAACCTTGTAGTATGTTTTAAAGTCAGGTAGTGTGATAACTCAAACTTCATTTTTCTTTTTCAATATGTCTTTGGCAATTTGGGGCCTCTTCCCCTTCCAAATAAATTTTGTAGTTAGTTTTTCCAATTCCTTAAAAAATACAGTGTTGATTTTTATTGGGATTGCATTAAATCTTATATTAGTTTGAGTAGGATAGACATCTTGATGATGTTTAATCTTCCTATCCATGAACAGGGAGTATTCTTGCATTTATTTAAGTTTCTTTGATTTCCTTTAACAGTGTTGTGTAGTTTT
This sequence comes from Tolypeutes matacus, assembly GCA_026826555.1. Taxonomy (NCBI): domain Eukaryota; kingdom Metazoa; phylum Chordata; class Mammalia; order Cingulata; family Chlamyphoridae; genus Tolypeutes; species Tolypeutes matacus. The sequence continues at coordinate 9,103,735 of JAKSZT010026446.1, read as the reverse complement.
CTGTATATAATTCCTTTACATCTTCAGTTAAATTTATTCCTAGGTATTTGATTCTTTTAGTTACTATTGTAAATGGTATTTTTTTCTTGATGTCCTCCTCAGGTTGCTCATTATTGGTGTAAAGAAATGCTACTGATTTTTGAGCATTGATCTTATAGCCTGCAACATTACTGAACTCCTTTATAAGTTCTAGAAGCTTTGTTGTAGATTTCTCAGGGCTTCTACATATAGGATCATGTCATCTGCAAATAATGAAATTTTTACTTCTTCTTTTCCAATTTGGATACCTATATATCTTTTTCTTGCCTCAGTGCTCAAGCAAGTACTTCTAAGACAATGTTAAATAGGAGTGGTGATAGCGGGCATCCTTGTCTTGTTCCCGATCTCAGAGGGAAGGCTTTTAGGGTTTCACCATTGAAGATGATGTTAGCTTTGGGTTTTTCATATATACCCTTTATCATGTTCAGAAAGTTTCCTTCTATTCCTATCTTTTGCAATGTTTTTATCAGGAAAGGGTGCTGTATTTTGTCGAATGCTCTTTTCATGTGATTTTTTTCTTTCAATCTGTTTATGTGTTGTATTACATTGATTGATTTTTTTATGTTGAACCATCCTTGCGTACCCAGGATGAAACCCACTTGGTCATGGTGTATAATTCTTTTGATATGTTGTTGAATGCGATTAGCAAGTATTTTGTTGAGGATTTTAGCATCTAGGTTCATTAGAGAAATTGGTCTGTAATTTTTCTTTCTTGTGGTATCTTTGTTTGGCTTTTGTATTAGGGTAATGTTGGCATCATAGAATGAGTTAGGCAATGTTCATTCTACTTCTATTTTTTGCAAGAGCTTAGGCAGGATTGGTGTTAGCTCTTTCTGCAATGTTTGGTAGAATTCAGCTGTGAAGCTGTCTGGTCCTGGACTCTTCTTAGTTGGGAGGTTTTTGATGACTGAGTCTATCTCTTTACTTGTAATTGGACTGTTGAGTTCATCAATTTCTTCTTTTGTCAATGTAGGCTGTTTGTGAGTTTCTAGGAATTTGTCCATTTCCTCTAAATTATCATTTTTGTTGCCATATATTTTTTCAAAGTATCCTTTTATGATACTCTTTATTTCTGTGGGGTCAGTAGTGATATCCCCTTGCTCATTCCTTATTTTGTGTATTTGCATCTGTTCTCTCTTTTTCTTTGTTAGTCTGGCTAAGGGTTTGTCAATTTTATTGATCTTCTCGAAGAATCAGCTTTTGGTTTTGTTTATTTTTTCTAGTGCTTTCTTATTTTCTATTTCATTTAGTTCTGCTCTAATCTTTGTTATTTCCTTTTTACTACTTCCTTTGGGGTTAGTTTGTTGTTGTTTTTCCAATTCCTCCAGGTGTGCAGTTAGGTCTTCAATTTTAGCTCTTTTTTCTTTTTCAATATATGCATTTATGGCTATGAATTTCCCTCTCAATACAGCTTTGACTGCATCCCATAGGTTTTGATGTGTTGTGCTGTCATTTTCATTCGTTTCAAGGTAGTTACTGATTTCTTTTGAGATTTCCGCCTTGACCCACTGTTTGTCTAAGAGTGTGTTGTTTAACTTCTATATCTTTGTGCCTAATCTGGTCCTCTGGCCCTTAGTGATTTCCAGTTTTATTCCATTATGGTCAGAGAAATTACTTTGTATAATTTCAGTCTTTCTGAATTAATTGAGAGTTGTTCTGTGGCCTAGCATGTGGTCTATCTTGGAGTATGATCCACGTGCACTCAAGAAGAATGTATATCCCTCTGTATTTGAGTGTAGCATTCTGTATATGTCTATTATGTCTAGGTCCTCTAATGTGTTATTCAGAGTCTTCGTTTCTTTATTGATTCTCTGTCAAGATATTCTGTCTAATGGTGATAATGGTGTATTAAAGTCCCCCACTATAAGTGTAGAGGCATTTATTTCTCCACTTAGTTTTTCCAGTGTTTGCCTCATGTATTTTGAGGCACCCTGATTAGGTGCATAAATGTTTATGATTGTTCTCTCTTCTTAAAAGATTACCCCCTTTACTACTATATAGTGTCCATCTTTGTCTCTGAGAATAATTTTGCAGTTAAAATCTATTTTGTCCGATATTAGGATAGCTACTCCTGCCCTTTTTTGATTATTGTTTGCTTGTGAAATTGTTTTACAGCCATTCACTTTCAGCTTCCTGAATCCCTGGGTGTAAGGTGGGTTTCTTGTAGACAGCATATAGATGGATCATATTTCCTCATCCATTCTGCCAATCTGTGTCTCTTGGCTAGTGAGTTTAATCCATTAACATTCAGTTTTATTACTCTCAATGAATTTCTTATATCAGCCATATTTCCTTTGGGTTTATGTATATCATATGCTGTTTTTAATTCTCTTTTTGTCATTTTAGTTGTCCTTACACTCTCCTCCAGCTCTCTCTCTCCTGTTTTTTCCTTTCAACCTGTAGACTTCCTTTAAAATTTCTTGAAAGGCCGGTTTCTTATTGGCATACTCTCTGAATTTCTGTTTATCTGTGAATATTTTGAACTCTCCATCATTTTTGAATGTCAGCTTTGCTGGATAGAGAATTCATGGCTAGAAGTTTTTTCTTTTAATACCTTGACTATGTCATACCATTGTCTTCTTGCCTCCATGGTTTCAGATGAGAAATCAGTACTTAACCTTATTTTGCTTCCCTTGTATGTGATGGTTCTCTTTTCTCTTGCTGCCTTGAGTATTTTCTCTTTGTCTTGATCATTCGACATTTTGATAATTATATGTCTTGGAGTAGGCCTATTGGGATTTATATTGTTTGGGGTGCACTGTGCTTCTAGACATGTACATCCATCCCCCTCAATAGGGAAGTTTTCAGCCATTATTTCCTTCAACACTCCTTCTGTTCCCTTTCCCTTCTCTTCTCCTTCTGGGATGCCTAAAATGTGTATGTTTGTGTGTTTTGCATTGTTGGTTATATCCCTAAATCCCTGCTGGATTTTTTTCTATCTTTTTATCTATCGGTTCTACTCTCTGTTTGATTTCAGATGTACTGTCTTCCACATCACTAATTCTTTCTTCTGCCTGTTCAAATCTGCTGTTATATGAATCCAGCATCTTTTTTGATTTCTTGGATTGTGCTATTCATCACCATCATATCCATTATCTTTTTATGTATGTTTACAATTTCTTCAGTATGTTCTCCCAGTGTCTTCTTAATATCCTTAATCTCTTCCTTCACTTCATTAAGTTGGTCCATTATATTTGTTTGGACAGCTTTGATTAGTTGTTCGATGTTCTGCATCTCTTCCTGGTTTTTAGTTTTTTCATTGGACTGGTCCATATCTTCCTGGTTCTCAGTATGGTTTGTAATTTTTTGTTGCCCTCTGGTCATCGTTTTATCTTGATGGGTTTATTCAGGTGACTAGCTTCTCTCTGCTCTAGAGTTTTATTTAGCTGGTGGTTCTGTGTGTGTGTTAAGTTTTCTCTTTGACCCTTTGTTCTTCTTGTTCTATTTCCCTGCTTTTTTCTATGTTCTGATTTTATCTTGAACAATCCACCTCACTGTCCAGCTCCCTCCAGATCAATGTCCCTAAGATTCTTGCTCCATGGGCTCCCAGAACAGACCACTAGGGCAGGATCCTGTCCCCAATCAGCTGTCCTCTGTGAGAGAGATGGTGAGTGCCCACCTATACCAACGCTATCTTCCCCTCCCTCTGCTGTGTCATTTCTGATTCTGCCATGTGACAGAAAGGAGAAGGCTTGAACAGCTGAGGCCCTGGGGGAGAGATGAGGTATTTTGCCTGATAGCTTACACCTGAGACTGGGAAGAGAGCACAATGGCCCAGACTGATATAGGAGGCCCAAAAAGAAACTAGCCCTATGCCAGGAGAGAGAGGATTTCACTTAAGCACCAAATCTCAAGAGGCTGGGGGCCCATGGAGCCTCAAGAGGAAGAGGAAGCCCAGAGGGGAAGGTAGGAACCAGACCGAGATTGGCAACCATCTTGCTTCAACACGTGGCAACCGACTTTGGTGAGAAAGTAACCTTGAGTTGGATCTTTTACAACTTTGTAACTAAGCTTTTACCCCCAATAAATGCCCTTTTAAAAAGCCAACAGATTTCTGGTACTTTGCTTCAGTACCCCTTTGGCTGAGTAATACAGACGGCTATACCACAATTTGTTCATCCATTTATCTGTTAAGGGAATTTGGGTTGCTACCAGTTTTCTGTTATTATGAGTAAACATGTTATGAACATTATTGTACAATGGTTTTTGTGGACATGTGCTTTCATTTCTCTTTTATGCATTCTAGGAATTTCTGGTGAATATATGCAGAATTTCTGGTGAATATATGTTTAATTAAAAAAAAACTGATAAATTTTCCCAACTGTTTGTACCAATGTATACCCTCTCCTACCACGGCAATGTATATATTTTCCAGTTGCTCCAAATAGTGCCAATATTGACACTGATCTCCTTTGAAATTTTTAGGCATTTGAGTGATTGGCCCATGTATATAATCTTAATTTTGAGGTTTATTTCCCTGATGACTAATAATATTGAACACATTTTAATGTGCTTGTTGGCCATTTATATATCTTTCTCTGTGGTGTCTTTTCAAATATTTTGCCCACTTTTTATTATTTATTTACAATTAATGTATTTTATTGTAGGAATTCTTTATATATCGTGAATACAAGTTTTTCTTTTACTCCTTTTTATAAAATTCTTTATATATTTTAGACACCAGATATTTGTTAAATGTATTGATTGTATTGCCTCCTAGATTATGGTTGGCCATTTCATTTTTAAATGGCATATTTTGAGTAGTATATGATTTAATTTTAATGAAATCCAATTTTTCCATTTTTAAAACTTTATGACTAGTACTTTTTTCATTCTAATGTTTATGTTTAACCCAAGTCATGAAGATATTATTTCATATCTTCTAAAAACTACATAGTTTAGTGTTTACTCTTAATGACTATGATCCATCATGAATTCATATTTGTATATGGTATAATGCAGGCATCACTTTTAATTTTTTCCACATGGTTATCCATTGTACTAGGCCCATATTGTGGACAGAATTTCCTTTTCCTGTTTAATTGCCATTGATATGTTTTTGAAAATTAGCTGGCTGCATACATGAACCTATCCCCAAATTCTATTTCATTTCAATTAATGTATTTGTCTATTCTACAAAATCCATTGTCACAATTGCTACAGATACATAGAAGAACTTGAATTAGATTGTTTGAGGCATCTATTTGCTTTGCTTTGGTATTGCTAACTTCTTTGCATTTTTATATAAATTTTAGAATCAACATATCAATTTCTAAAACCAAAAACCTGTTAGGATTTTGATTGAGTTGTATTGAATTTATAAATACAATTTGGGGGAATTGACATTTCAAAAATAATGAGTTTTTTAAACAATGGATCTGATATAGCTCTTAATTTATTAGGCCTTGTAAAACTTTTTAAAATCACTCTTACTGGTTTTCAAAGTAGAGGTCTTGCACAGCTTTGCTAAATTTAATTTTAAGTATTTTATATATTTTATTTATGGTAGGTGGATTGCAGTTTATTTAATTTTTCAACTTTTGTCTCTTCTATATAGAAATATAACTGATTTTTTGTATTTTGAGTTTGTATCCTGTAATCTTTCTGTCAGATGCCTTATCTTATAATCATTTTTAATTTTTTATTAAATCAATGTGGTAAATTAAATTGATTGATTTTTTTTTTTATTGTTATTTCCAACCTTATATTCCTGGATAAACTTCACTTGATCTTTATGTATTTCCTTTTTATCTATTTCTAGATTGCTTTTGCTGATATTTTGTTAAGTAGTTTCCCGCCTACCCCCCCTCCCCTTTATTAGAGAAGTTGTGGGTTTTCAGAACAATCAGGCATAAAATACAGGATTCCCAGATACCACCCCACCAACAACAGCTTGAATTGGTGGGGAACATATGTGAATTGATTGATAATAGCACATTTAAAAAATTGTGCTATCAATTAAAGTCCATGGTTTAATTTAGGGTTCACTGTGTAGTGTAGTTCCAAGGATTTTAAAAAGAACTTTTTATTCTGTTACCATGTATACAATCCATTTCCCTTTTTAGTCATATACAGATATATATTTCAGTGTTGATAATTGCCTTCACAATGTTGTGCTACCATAACCACAATCCAATATCTAAACATTCCCCTTATTTCAAATAGGAACCCTGTATATTTTAAACCTTAATTTACCGTTCCCTATCTGCCCATCCTGCTAACCTACATTTGAGATGCTGACTGCATTAATTTGCTTATTCTAATTATTTCAAATCAGTGAGATCATACAATATTTGAACTGTTCTGTCTGATTTATTTCATTCAATATGATGTCTTCAGGGTTCATCCACGTTGTTGCATATATTAGGACTTTACTCCTTTTTAATAGCTGAATGAATAATATTCCATTTTAAAGTATACACATTTTATTTATCCATTCATCTGTTGATGGACGCTTGGGTTGTTTCCATCTTTTGACAATTGTGAATAATGCTGCTCTGACCATCAGTGTGCAAATATCTGTTCAAGTCTCTGCTTTTCAATTCTTTTGCATCTATACCTAGTGGTGGAATTACCAAGTCATGTGGTAGTTCTATACTTAGCTTTCTGAAGAACCACCAAAATGTTTTCCACAGTGGCTGCACCATTTTACATTGCCACCAGCAATGAATGAGTGTTCTATTTCTCCACATTCTCTTCAACATTTGTTATTTTCTGTTGTTGTTGTTTTTTTTTTAAATAACAGCCATCCTAATGGATATGAAATGGTATCTCATTGTGGTTTTGATTTGTTATTTCCCTGATGGCTAATGATATCCAGCATATTTTCATGTCCTTTCTGACCATCTGTATACCTTCTTTGTAGAGATGTCTGTTCAAGTCTTTTGCCCATTTTTAAAATAGTTTTTTTTGTGTTGTTATGTTGAAGGATTTCTTTATATATACTGGATATTTCTCCTTTATTGGTATATGGTTTCCAAATATTTTCTCCCATTTTGTAGATTTTTTTAAAACTTACTTTCATGATAGATTCCTTTAAGGAACAAATTTTTTTTATGAGGTCCTATTTATCTATTTTTTCTTTTGATTCTTGTGTTTTGGGTGTAAAGTCAAGAAACCATTGCATGAGGTCCTGAAGATGCTTCCCTACATTTTCTTCTAGGAATTTGATATTTCTATTTCAATTATTTGGGTCTTTAATCCATTTTGAGTTGATTTTTATATATGGTGTGAGGTTGGGGTCCTCCTTCTTTACTTGCAAATGGAGATCCTGCTTTCCCAGAACCATTTGTTGAAGAGAATATTCTTTCCCAATTGTGTGTTTTTTCCCACCTTTTCAAAAATTAGGTGGCCAAAATTATGAGGGTTGATTTCTGAGCCCTCAATTATTTTCCATTAGTCTATATATCTGTCCTTGTGCCAGTTTTGATTACTGTTTTGTTTACAATTTTTGTTACTCTTTTGATTACTATGGCTTTGTAATAAGTTTTAAGATCAGGAAGTGTGAGTCCTCTAACTTCATTCTTCTTTCAAGATGGCTTTAGCTATTTGGGGTCCTTACCCTTCCATATAAATTTGATGACTGGCTTTTCCATTTCTGCAAAGAAGCTTGTTGGAATTTTGATTGGGATCGCTTTGATCTATAAAACAATTTGGGTAAAATTGACATTTACAAATGATATTTGTATTCCAATCCATGAACATTGAATGTCTTTTCATTTATTTATGTCTTCTTTAATTTCTTTTGGCAGTATTTTATAGTTTTCTGTATGCAGTCCTTTGCATCCTTGGTTGGATTTCTTCTCAGATATTCGATTCTTTTAGTTGCTATTGTGAATGGAATTTTTTTCTTTATTTCTTCTTCCAATTGTTCATTACTTGTGTATAGAAACACTACTGATTTTGGGGTGTTAGTCTTGTACCCTGCCACTTTGCTGATTTCATTTATTAGCTCTAGGAGCTTTGTTGTGGATTTTTCAGGATTTTCTGTAAATAGGATCATATCATCTGCAAATACGGAAAGTTTTACTTCTTCCTGTTCAATTTGGACATCTTTTATTTCTGTTTCTGTACTTCCAGTGCAATGTTGAATAACAGTGGTGACAGTAAACATCCTTGTTTCATTCCGAATCTTAGAGGGAAAGCTTTCAGTCTTTCACCATTAAGTAGGATGTTAGCTGTGGACTTTTATATATTTCCTTCATCATGTTGAGGAAGATTCCTTTCTTTTCTGAGTGTTCTAAGTGTTTTTATTAAGAAAGGGTACTGCTTTTTATCAAATGCCTTTTCTGTGTCAATTAAGATGAGCATGTGTATTTTTTTCTTTATTCTTTTAAAGTGTGGTATTACATTAATTGATTGTCTTATGTTGAACCAACCTTGCATACCAAGTATAAATCCCACTTGATCATGGTGTATATTTCTTTTAATAAGCTGTTGGATTCAGTTTGCTAGTATTTTGAAGATTTTTGTATCTGTATTCATAAAAGATATTGGTCTTTAGTTTTCTTTTCTCATGGTATATTTTTCTGGCATTGGTATGAATGTGATGTTGGCCTCATAGAATGATTCAGAGAGTGTTCACTCCTTTTTAATTTTTTGTAAGAGTTGAGCAGAATTGGAGTTAAGTCTTCTTGGGATGTATGGTGGAATTCCCCTGTGATGCCATCAGGTCCTGGGCTTTTTGTTGTTGGGAGGTTTTTGATTACTTATCAGGCTCTTTAATAGTGATTGGTTTGTTGAGATCTTCTATTTCTTCTTGAGTCAATGTAGGTAGTTTGTGTATTTCTAAGAATTTATCCATTTCATGTAATTTATTGGCATACAGTTGGTCATAATATTCTCTTATAGCCCTATTTATTTCATTGGGTCGGTAGTAATGTCCTCCTTTTCATGTCTGATTTTCATTACGTGATCCTCTCTCTTTTTTTCTTTGTCAATCTAGCTATAGGTTTGTCAATTTTATTGATCTTTCAAATAATCAACTTTTGGCTTTATTGATTCTATATTGATTTTTGTTTGTTTGTTTGTTGTTGTTGTTGTCTATTTCTTTTATCTCCTTCCTAATAGTTATTTCCTTCCTTCTCACTTTGGGTTTAGTTTTCTCTTCATTTTTTTGTTCTTAGGGTTTTGAGTTTAGGTCTCTGGTTTGAAGTCTTTCTTCTTTTTTAATATAAGCATTTAGAGCTATAAATTTCCCTATCACCACTGCCTTTGCTGCATCCCATAAGTCTTGCTATGTTGTATTTTCATTGGGTGCATTGTTCTGTATATGTCTGTTAGGTCTTGTATTTCTTATTGATTTTCTGTCTAGATTTTCTATCAATTTCTATCCATTATTGATAATGGTGCATCAAAGTCTCCTATTATTAATGTAGAGCTGTCGATTTCTCCCTTCAAATCTGTCAGTATTTGTCTCATATATTTTGTGGCTCTGCTCTAAGGTGCATATATATTTATAATTGTTATTTCCTGTTGAATTGTCCCCTTTATCGGTATGTAATGATCAACTTTGTCCCTCACAACTCTTTTAGCTTAAACTCTATTTTACCTGATATTAGTATAATCAACCCATCTCTCTTTTGGCTACTACTTGTGAGGTATATTTTTTCCATCCTTTTACCATCAGCCTACTAATAAATTTGACTTTAAGACGAATCTCTTGCAGACTGCACATAGTTGAGTCATGCTTTTTTATCCATTCTGCCATTCTCTACCTTTTGACTGGAGAGTTTAACATTTACATTTAAAGTCACTGCTGATAATACAGGTCTTTCTTCTTTTTTCTTTTGTGCCTCACTTCCATTAAAGATTATTTTTATATTTATTTGCTTTCTTGTGTTGTGCCTTATTGACTGCTTTCCAATTTCTAACTGGATATATTTTTCATGTGTTTCCTTGTGGTTACCATGGGGTTAAAATTTAACATCCTAAATATATAACAATTATATTTGATTTGATACTGACTTAACTTCAATAACATGAACATATACTTTTATTACCCCTCTGTCCTCCCACCTTTTTTGTGTTTGTTACCACTCATATCTTTGTTCATTTTTGTCCAAAAACCTAGGTTATCATTACTTTTTATACATTTGCATTTTAGTACCTGTAGGAAGTAAGAAGTGGAGTTACATACCAAACAATACAATATACTACTGACATTTATATCTACCCAAATGATTACACTTACCACGTGTCTTTATTTCTTTATGATGTTTTGATCCACTGTCTAATGACCTTTCCTTTCAGTATGAAGAACTTTCTTTAGCATTGCTGAGAGGGCAGGTCTCGTGGTAATGAACTCCCTCAGCTTTTGTTTATCTGAGAATGTTATAATCTCTCCTTCATTTTTGAAAACGAGTCTCAGCAGATATAAAATTCTTGGCTGGCATTTGTTTTCTTTCAGCACTTTAAGTATTTTAACCCACTGTCTTCTTGCCTCCATAGTTTTTAATGAGAAATTGGCTCTCAATCTAATTGGGACTCTTTTATACATAACATGTTGCTTTTCTCTTGCAGCTTTCAGAACTCTGTCCTTGTCCTTTGCATTTGATATTGTGATCAATATATGATGGGGTATATTTTTCTTCATGTTTACCCTGTTTGGATATTTTCTGAGCTCTTGGATGTACATATTCATATCTTTTGTTAAGTTTGGAAAGTTTTCTGTCATTTTTTTTTTTTTAACTATTCCTTCTGCCTCTTTCTCTCTTTCTTCTCCTGCTGGGACTCCCAGAATGTGTATTTTGGTGTGCTTGATGGTGTCCTAGAGGTATCTTCAGCTATTTTCACCATAATATTTCCTTTTTCTTTTTGTTCTTCAGTCTGACTCATTTCAAGTATCTTGTCTTCAAGTTCACTGTTTCTTTCTTCTGCCAGCTCCAATATTCTCTTGAAACCCTCCTGAGCATTTTCCATTTCAGTTACTATGGTCCTCTGGTAGGTCTGTTTGGTTTCTTTTTAAAATTTCTCTCTCTTTAATTAGACTCAGATTGTTCATTGTTTTCCTGATATCCTTTATTTCTTTATCTGTCTTTTCCTTCATCTCCTTGAGCATTTTTAAGATCATTTTTCAAAAAGACTTTGTTCAGTGTGTCCACATACTGTTTAGTCATTGTTTTGCTGGAAGGACTGAGTCCTAGAGCTTCCTACTCTGCCATCTTACCCAGATTTCCCTGTGTTTTGCATACATGTTCCTTGAAGATATTGGTCTACACCTTCTTATCTTATTTATTTTCTGGATTTGATATTAGGATATTGTTGACATCCTAAAATGAGTAGAGAAATATACTGTCCTCCTTTATTTCTGGAGGAAAAAAGTGTAATAATGCATATTTTCTTTTTTATGTTTGATAAAAATTCACTAGTGAAACTATTTATGCCCAGAGTTTTAATTGTGTTAAAGTTTTTTTTTATTACTAATTTAATTTATTTAATTAATATGGAGCTACATATTTTATTCATTCTTTTATTTTTGGCAATTTTTGTTTTACAAGGGATATGTCCATTAGAGTTTTATATTTTTTACATAAAGTTGTTTTTATATGGACTTTTAATGCTTGAATTGATACCCCTCTGTCATTCAAATACAAATTCAAATTTTTGCCTTCTCCATTTTGGGGAGCAGCAGACTATTAAAAGACTTTTAGTAATTTCATTAGTCTTTGCAAAAAATGACTTTTGACATTCTTGATTTTTTATTTATTTATTTATTTATTTTACTTTCTATATCATTGAAATTTTCCCTTGTGCTCATTATTTAATTCCTTCCACTTATTTTGGTTTCAACTTGCTCATTTTTTATAGATTTTTTAAAATGTCATTGCATTTTTTTTTAAAGATTTATTTTATTTATTTATTTCTCCCCCATTTCATTGTTTGTGCTCACTGTCTGTCTGTCTGCTCTCTCTGTCTGTTCATTGTGTGCTTTCTGTGTCTGCTCATCTTCTTTCTAGGAAGCACTACAAACTGCCCTGGGTCCTCCCATGTGAGAGGGAGGTGCCCAATTTCTTGAATTACTTCCACTCCCTGCTTGTTGTGTCTCTCATTGTGTTTCCTCATTGTTTCTCCTTGTTCATCTCATTGTGTCATCTCATTTTGTCATCTCGTTGTGTCATCTCATTGTGTCATCTTGTTGTGTCATATTTTTGTGTCAAGCTCACTGTGCTAGGCCATTGCATCAGTTTGCTATCTTGCTCAACTCCTTTTGGAGGCACTCGGAACCGAATCCAGGACCTCCCATGTTATATGCAGGTACCCAACTGCTTGAGCCACATCTACTTCCCTTTTTATAGATTTTTAAGGTGAAATGTTAAAGAAATGATTTAAATCTTTCTACTTTTCATAATAACATAAACATTAAAATCTATAAATGTTTCTGTAACCTTACTTTTAATCATTGCTGTCACTTTTTATATAATTATATTTTATTAGAGAAGTTGTAGGTTTACAGAAAAATCATGCAGAAAATACAGAGTTGCTATTTATCCCCCTCTCTATTATCACTTTGCATTAATGAATAATGGGTACCTTTGTTACAATTGAAGAAAGAGTATCATTAATATAGTCTATGGACTCAAGTCATACAATTACAGAGTTTACTATTTTTGAACTGTCCAATGGTTTAAAAATTTTTTTTATCCAAGTATACAACCTAAAGTTTCTCCTTTTAACCACATTCAAACATAATACTTCAGGTCCTTGATGAGTTTCTGGGAGAAGCTGGCTGTCCAAAGACAAGCTGGGAAATTCTCTCTGAATGTTGAAATCACTTCTCCTTTTAAGGCATTCAACTGATTGGATAAAAGCATCACCCATTGCTGATGACAATCTCCCTGATTGATGCAGATGTAATCAGCCATCCATGCAGTAAACACACTGGTGATCGAAGTCCATAAATGCTCTTGTATTACAATTAGCCCAGGGCTTGCTGGACCTAACACCTGGGCACAAATTACCTGACCGAGTTGACACATGAGCCTAATCATCACACCCACCATGTGGTCTATTTTGGTAAATATTTCGTGTGCAGTTGCAAAGGGTATGGTCTGTAGTTGACCAGTATAGTGTTCTATAAAATTTAATGATGTCAAATTGGTTAATGGTGTTTTTCAAATATCTTATGTTCTTACTTGTATTCCTTTTAGATTTTCTATCAATTACTTAGAGAGGAGTGTCAAATTGTTAATTAAAGATGTGTCTATTTTCACTAGCTTTTTTTTTTTTTAACAATTTATTGAAGTATATCATCCATACATGAGCATACCTAAACTATAAGTGTTCAATAAACATCGTGATCTTAGAAAACAAACATGCATAACATCATACAGGGCTCCCACATATCACCCCCCCACAAACACCCTGCATTGTTGTGAAAACATTTGCCAACAAATCATGAAAGAGCATCTTCAAAGTATTACTACTAACTATAATCCAAATCTTCCTCCCCTATACCTTTTTTTAAGGATTTATTTATTTACTTTTATCCATTCCTACCCCCTCCCCCCCGTTTTTGCTGTTTCTGTGTCCATTCACTGGGCAACTCTCTGTGTCCGTTTCCTGCCCTCTCTTCTCATCCTTCTCCTCCTGTCTTCACTGGGATTCAATCCTCAGAACCTCTGATATGGGAGCAAGGCATCCTACTACCGTCTGCACCACCTTAGTTGCTGGTTTTTTTTGGTGCATCTCATCTTGGCTCTCCCTTGTATCACTCTCCTGTTACGTCATCATCTTGCCTTGTGGCTTGCAGGGCCTGAGGCATACCCGTGCACGAGGCCTGGCAGCTCACCCACGGGCGGGGCCTGGTGGTGCACCCGTTCTTGGGGCCTGGCGGCTCACCCACCTGTGGGACCTGGTGGCCAACGTGCCTTCTATATTATTATTATTATTTTTATTTTTACTGGGAGGTCCCAGGGGTCGAACCCAGGTCCCTCCATATGGAAGATGGATGCCCAACCACCCAAGCCACATCTATCTCCCTGCTATAGCTCTTAAGGTTGACCAAAGATACCCAAAGTTACAGTCTTTTCCCATACAGGATGGTCATATAATAAATAAGGCTTAGTTTATCACCAGCATTCCAAAAACCAGACCTAGGGAGATGAACTAGGTCTGGGGACACATGCATGGTTTCTAATATAGTGAATGTTTAGCCTACCCTGATTATCACAAAATCAGGACAGTGAAAATATTCGCAAGTCCACTAGCTTTCTTATGCATACTGTTAGCATGGTATATTTTTGTCATCCTTTTATGCTCCACTTATTTTTGTCTGTTTACTTAAACTACTTCTCATATTGATAGCATTGAGTTGATTCTTATATTTTTAAACCAGTTTAACCATCTCTGCCTTTTAATTAGATTATGAAATTCTTTTATAGTTAATGTAGTTATTCATATGTTTGGGTTTAAGTCAGCCTTTTTCTACGTATGTTCCTGAATTTCCATTGGATTTTTGTTCCTCTGTTATTCCTTTCCTATCTTTTGCATGGATGAAATAATTTTAACATCATTTTAATATTTCTTGGCTTTTGACTATATTCACTTTTTGCATCATGTTTAATGGTCATGCATGGGATTATAATATAAATTATCAATGTATCAAAGTCTACATGAAATGCTGTGAGTTCATGTATAATGTAAGAATCTTAAAACAATAAAAATTGGTTTAACTACCCTTTATCCTTTGTATGATTGTTGTCATGTATTTTGCTTTTAAATATATAACAACTCCCAACATTTAATATTTTTAATTTTGCTTGTTGTCAGGGTTTTTCCCCAGAGAAATTAAGAGGTAACTAAAATATAGTTTTTGAAATTTACCCCACATTCACTTACATTGTGGTTATCTTTATTTCTTACTATAGATTTGAGTTTTAAGTGCCACTGCTTTATTTTAGAATGAAGAACCTCCTTTAGCATTTCACATAGTGCCTGTCTTCTGGTGATGGATTATCTCAGCTTTTCTTAACTTAATTTTTGAAATATATTTTCCTTATATGTAGACTTCTGGATCACAGCAATTTTTTCTTTCCATTTCTTCCATGTTGAATATATTGTTCTATAGTTCTTTTGCTCTCACTATTCCTGATGTGAAATCAATCTCACTCATATTTTTTGTTTCATCTTGTGTAATGTGTCACTTTATTTTCCCTCTCTGGCACTTTTTAAGATTTTTCCTCTTCGTTTCTAGTTTTAAGCATTTTAACTCAGATGTACCTAGGTGCAGTTTCTTTTTTCTTTATACTGTTTCAGAATTGCTGAGATGTTTGGATATCTGAGTAGATTTTTAAAAAATCATATTTGCAAAATTTTGGTCAATATTTCTTCAAAAAATTTCTTTCCCTTCTCTATCTCTCCTATCCCAATGGGACTCCAAAGTTAAACTGCTTGATATTTTCCACCATGTCAATGAGGCTCCGTTTTTTTTAAACCTCTCTCTTCTTCGGATTGGATAATTTCTATTTGACCTTACTTCTAGTTCATTCTTCTGCAGTCTCCAGCTTCCAGAACTCCATCCAGTGAATTTCTAATTTCAGATAATATAATTTTAAGTTCTAGAATTTCCTTTTTTCATATATTATTTTCACATCAGTATTAACATTCCTTGTCTGTTTCTCTACTATGGCCATCTTTTCTTTCCAGTCCTTCAACATATTTATAATACCTGTTAAAATTCTTGCTAGTTAGTTCCAACATCTGGGTTATATAAAGATCAGTTTATATTGGAATGCTTTTTCAGCCCCTAGATTACAGGGTATGTTTTCTTGTTTCTTTTTTTTCTGAATAATCTTGACTGCTTCATATTGTATATGATACGTTGTTGGGAGTCTGGATTACATCATATCTCTTTAAAGGTACTGAATTTTGTTATGCCATGCAGTTATGTGTTTTTCTTTCTGCCAGCCTTTGTTTTATTCTTTGTTTTGGCATAACTACTTCATTTTTAAACTTAGTCCTTAAGTATGACCCATACTCTAGGACAACATTTCTAGCACATTTCCCTTACTCCTAAATCATGACATTTATGGCTTCTCCACTGAATTCCCCAGATGCTCGGTGAAGTTGTACCATTCCTGCTGGACTGGAATTCCAATGTTTTTCACAGCTTGCATTTTCCTTCTCTTGGGGATTACAGTCCTATGCTGCTTGTGGTGCAATGCTTGAAGCAGTTGAAACAGTGAGCCATATACCCTGGCCAGTTCACTACTGTCATTTCTGGAAGTGGTGTGTAAATTCCCTTTTAAATCAACTTTTAAACAGTTGAAGTATTTTTTCCGTTATATGTAACATTCTTTCACTTTTATTTCAGCAAGTCATAGCAGTGTATTAATTTCCTGTTGCTGCTGTAACAGATTACCACCACAGTTTTGGTGATTTAGAGAAACACAAAATTATTATCTTACAATTTTGGAGGTTTAGAGTATAATCTGAATTATAAATTCTCACCAATTCCCCAACATGATATTCTGTTTCTCCACAATTGATAATGCAACTGCCAAGAGATATTTTGTCTTTTCCTCGGCTCTCCTCTTACACACCAAATAAATTTTCTTTCAGGTACACACAATCACATTATATGATCAATCAACTTACTGCTGAAACTATCAACTATTTTAAAGTAAAAAAGACCTAAGAGATCTTACATTTTACCAAAAGGAAAATGCTGGATAATTTTAGTATAACAATTAAATTCTCTACTTGTTTGCTCCAATTAACCAAATTATTCTCTGAGAGAGGCTTGACGAAATAAAAGTGTTCCTAAAAATCAACTGAACACATTGAGCCTTGAGAGAGAAAGTCTTTCTCCAGAACTTCACTTGGGATTAAAACAATTTAGAAGTCAATAATTGGCACTTAAAAATGTATTTTGATAAATGAAGTCGACTCACAAAGCACTGGGCCTAGCTGGGTACCCCTGACACGGAAGGTTTCAAGTGCCGAAGCCAGTTTCGGTGCCGTTCAGGCTGATGCAGGCAGCTGGACCCTGCCTGTCCCAGAGACTGGCCCAGGACAGAAACAGCAGAAGACAAAAGGATCTCACGGACAAGACACGCAGTGTCACTCCTGTTGCCCGCGCAGCCTCCTCTTTCTCCCTGCAGCCACGGGAGCGCCTCGAGGGTCCCTGTGAAGGGAGAAGTGAGACCAGCAGGGGAAGACCTTGAAACAGGGAGGAAGGAAGGCACCGTGGAGAGTGATGGAAATAACAACACTTGAATTTGACTGAATATTTACTCAATGGAAGCTAAGTTCTAAACTAAAAGTGAGAAGAATACCTGGAAATGTCATGGTTTTGTTAACCCTGGGCCATAGAGAAGGATTGGGGGCTTGAGAAAGGAAACCAAGTTCATGTGAGAACAATGAGGTTTTTGTTTTGGGTTTTCTTCTGCAAACATCTGGCTTTACTGTCTAATTAATAACTGTTTGCAGTTGCAGTTAAGTAGTGCTTTGGTCTTCAGAGCGCTTTCCTGTGGAATCACTGTGTTTTCACTCTGATGATTTGATAACTTAAATAGTATCCATGAATATTATAATCACACTTTATTAAATTATTTTACCTTGACAATAATGGAAATGGGGAAGGATGGCATTAATAGCTCTTAGCAGGAATAAGTAGCCTCAAAAACGTTGTAAATCCTGGCACACAGGCTGGTGATGACGCCACATATCAGAGTTCTCAAGACTTGGTTCAAGAACCACGAATCAGAATCACTTGGATTCTTAACTCCACACATGATCTACCAAATCAAGATGTATGGGCGTGACGTCTAGGAAGATAGCATTTTAACCATGTCCCCCAGGTTATTTTATGTTCACTAAAATTCGAGAACTATAAAAAATCTTAGATTGTTCGGGCAATTACATTTTTAGGGTTCATTTTGCTATTAATTGATGCCAAAGAACTTGCAGTGTCTGGCTTGTCTGAGAATGGCCACAAATACCCCCCACACCCCATTTCCCAGCATCTGTTTCAGGGCATTTTGGGAACAGAGGGCTGCGTGAGGTGACGTGAAGTCTTTCTTTTCTAATCTCCTTGGCTTGCATACTTCACGATGACACCCATACCGCGGTTAGTCATCACCCAGAGTAGTGCTTGGGTGTCTCGGGAATCATTGCCACCAGAGTCTTTGGTGAGCTTCTGAGCTTTGAGCATCACTTTTCAGTCAGTGTATCCAATTCCTACAGTCTGAATAAGTGAAACTGAGAATCAGGCCCTATATCTCAGCAAGGCACAGTTGTAGAAAAACATGATTGGGCGAGGTCAGTAATTGTAGGAGTGGACCCTGCTCTCCTCATTTGCATCTAGCTAGAAAATCCAGGACTGGACTATGACTTTATCATGCTACACAAAACTCAAATCTGGGATTAAATCATCTCAGCTATCCCAGTCAAGATATTTTAGGTAAAAAGACAATTTATGACAACAACAATCACTTTGAAAAGGTTATTGTCATGGCCATTCTCCCATCTCCTCTTATTCTCTACCTCTATGTTTATAGATATTCCATATTCCAGCTTCCTTCTAGACTCACAATGCCCCTAGGTCTGCTTATCTAGATGCATAGTAGTATTTTCAAACGTATACCCAAAAATGAACTCTTATTTCCTCCAAATCCCCATTTTTCCCAATTTCTTCCAGCGTTTCCCATCTTGAAGAATGACATCACTACTTACCTATTGCTTAGGCATGAAACCTAGGAGTCCTCTTTTATTCTGTTCTTTTCCTCACATCTCACAACTTATTCATTGTCAAGTTTGTAAGCTCTGTCTTCAGGATGCATTCTGAATTTGATTACTTTTCATCCCTTCCTTTATACTACAGATCAAGCTGCCATGATTTTTTCCCCTGGAATATTTAGGTAGCTTCCTAACTTGTCAACCTGCTTCTATTCGTGCCTTCCTGCAATTTATATAGCATCCAGAAAATTGCCTCAATTCTAAATCCACCCCCATATCCATGGCTCCCCATCACAGGCTGAATCAGAAATTCCTTACCAAAGCCCAGAAGGTCTCTACCTGTATCTCCAACCCCTTCTGCTGTTATACTTTGAATTGCCCAGTTCTCTCCACCTGGCTGCTTTTCTTGCTTTCCTAGAACACCCCATACCCAAGGCCTTTACACTCACTATTCCTTTCATCTAGAGGACACGTCTCCTGGATATTCACAATGCTGATTCCTTATTTATTTTACATTTCTGCTAAAATGTTTTCTTCTTAGGATTCGCTTCATTGATCTTCCTCTTTAAAATGTCTCCTGTCCCTTGTAGCCCTCTATTTTCTTACCCTGCGTTATTTTTCTTCATCGCACTTGTCACCACCATGTATATAATATGTTTAGAATTTATTTGTGCATTTTATGTCTTCCTGTGACTTTGTTGTGTTCACTGCTCTGCTCCAGTACCTTGAATGGTGCCTAGCCCATGTGAGTTACCCAATAATGAATGACTTTTTCATTATTGAATGAATGCCAATGTGTCTTTTCATTACTCTTCACTCTCCAAATATGAGTAGTTTTGTGTCTTGAGCAGCTCAATCTTTTAAAAAATATATGCAAAAAACTGGCATATATTTCTCTTCAAATGTATCTATGAATTTATTAGACCTTTGAAATTTGTCTTCCACCTCTAACAGCTAATGCCAGTTTCCTGCTTACATCCTACTGATTGTTTCTTCTCTAGATTTAGACATAGGCTTTTTCCCCCTAACCTGGGATGCATTTATCCTTCTCTTTGTAAATAACCCAATCTTTCTTTGTGGAATCATGTATTCCCAGTTTCAGTCAAGGCACTTCAGATACAGTTGACTTCAACTCTGATTTCAGATGTGAGCAGGAGGCTCAGATCTGCTGAATCAGAGAACTGCTTTGCTCATGCTAATCTCTGTGCTTGGAATTCCCAAGCCGTGACCTCACATGTGGAAGTTCTAACTGTTTTACAGCTCAAACATGTCCTCTAGGAGTCTTCCTCAGATCTTCTGCTTAGAAGTCATCTTTCACTCCTTCATACTCCTATTCTCATATTATGCTTTATTTTATGTGTCTGTAGGCAAGGTATTTGTGTATGGTTTATTTTTCATAATAGGTTATACATTCCTTGAGGGCTGAGACCGAATGTTGTACATTTTGTATACTTGTATACTTTGTGTACCAGAGTCAGTGTCTTGTACACAGCAGATGCAAAAATATTTGAAGAAAAAACAAGGAAAAAGACCATACTTAAACAAGTAAATGTACCATCCATTATAGATCTAAGATGTAAAGTTCAGCTTCAAATTTACTGTTTTTAGATTGTCACATGATTTTTTTCAATGTAAAAATTGGGGAAGGGAAAGGTATTTCTCATTAATACTTGCAAGAACTCATTAGGTTATCCGAGAACTTTTGAGGAATACTGGGATTTGTATAAAATGGTATGTATCACTAGGACAGCTATAGAGTAGAAAATTGCAATGGAAAGTAGTTAATAAGTGTTTAAAGCAGCTGTATTTCAAAGTCATCCTATTTTACAAAGGCAATTATTCGAAAATATGAAAAAGGTTTTGCTTGTAGATATCATTATCTAAAAAAGTATTCTTACAAATATCCTTCCTTTTCCTGCTCTTGGGAGAAAAAAAAGACATCATAAAATAAATAAAATGTCATCCAACTTCCCCTGCAACATGCATAGCAATTAAAATAAAATCTAACAGCAAGCGCCTGAGCCAAACTGAACTAAATACAAATGGGAATTCCTTTCTAATAAAGCCTTGGGAATGGTCTCACAATGAAAATGTTGACAGACTTTCAATGTGTTAAAAATGCCAGGAGGGAGCAGATATGGCTCAAGCAGTTGGGTACGTGCCTCCCACATGGGAGGTCCCTGGTTTGGTTCCCTGTGCCTCCTAAAGCAGATGAGCAGACACAGTGAGCAGACACAGCGAGTAGGCAGAACACAACGAGCAGACACAAGTAGACAGACCAGGGAGCTATCTCGGGGGGTGGGAGGAATAAATAAAATAAATCTTAAAAAAAAAAAAAAATGCTGGGAGCCAACGTAATTGCCAATTGCAGGTTGTGATTACATCAGACAACTATAGAGCAGTCTGTGGAGAGGGAGAAAGTGGGGGGGGAGAGAGAGGGGAGTGAGGAGCGATTGAGAAGAGAAAGAGAGAGGGGAAGAGAGAGAGTTTTGAGAGAGCCAGTAGAAAGTACCAGAGCAGAGGCATTTAATTGAAGTTAATTGCTCTTATGGTGGTAGTAGCTAAGCCACAAACTAGTTCATACAGTCCATTTGACTTCCTTCCTGGGAACAGTCAGCCTGAAGGTTTTGCATCCCTTGAACGAAAAAGGAGGAAAATGATCACGACAGACATCAGAACAAACACATGCTGTTTATCTAGAGCAGTGTGGTTTCTACAGCTGATTCCTAACCTGATTTGGCATATCAATTATTTGTACCCTTCTGCTTCCTCTTACGTAAACTCAAAGCTGTGCCATGCCTTGCTGATTTACCCTGATAAGGTCTCACTGCCTGCCTCGAACAGCCGTTTTCATGACCTTGGGTAACTCATCCACATGGTATTAATA
This sequence comes from Tolypeutes matacus, assembly GCA_026826555.1. Taxonomy (NCBI): domain Eukaryota; kingdom Metazoa; phylum Chordata; class Mammalia; order Cingulata; family Chlamyphoridae; genus Tolypeutes; species Tolypeutes matacus. The sequence goes on along the minus strand of JAKSZT010026446.1, from coordinate 9,082,131 downwards.
TCTGATACAGTGTGTGTTAAATGGGAACATTGCATTTGAAATGTGAGTCCTCAAACATGAATATATGTGTTCTAAAATAAAAGTTAAGGAACCCTAGTAATTTAGACTAATCAATTCAAGAGGAAGGCATCAGTCTTAAATTATACTGTGAAATAAGTAATTTGGACAAATTTCCATTATATTACAATCCATAATATATCTGATAATTAGAAGCAGAACTGATACTTACAAATCGAAACAAAATCTCAAAGTAATTCCAAACCCCTCTCTTAGCCACGTATTTTAGATTTTGTTCACAAAACCGTTCTTTCACGGAAGGAGATCTGTTGCCAGTGTGGTCAGGTAGAAGATGTTTTTGACTCATAAAATATTAGGAAAAAGACTTGGGCAAGATTAAAAATAACAGTAATAATAGTAAGCACACAAAGTTTATTACTGATTTAAGAACAATAAAGGAGTAAAGTCAGAATTTTTAGTAGGAGGAAAACAAATAGTATATATCAACATACTAGTTATAAAGAAGAGAAAACACAGCTATTGGCATAATATCCAAAGACCTGTTCTCTTTCCTATATAGCATTGTCTTGTTTTGGTTTCTGTTGTAATATAGAATCTATAGCTTGGGGATGGAAAATGAAGTTGCACATGGTGGCAGGCAGCCATAATGTACATCTTGTTCTGTGGTGCAAATAAATGCATGAGATGATACATAGGGGAGCATGTTATCTCCCACGTTGTGGGTGTGTAATAGAAGTTCGTTGAGTGAATATGGTAAACGACTTAATCTTAAAATATAATTTGGTTATAACCTTCATCATATAAATATCCAATGTCTCACATGGCAGCTTTTCAATAGATATTGTTTTACTGACAGCTCAATTTAAAGTAATATACATGTAGAGTCCGTATTTCTTAAATAGAATACTCCCAGCTGTGGAAATGTAGTTATTATTAAATTAGTACAAGACAGATTTATATTTAAAATTTCACTTCTTTTTTCCATCTCCTTATCTAGTATTGGAGAGAGGCTGACTGAGAAAATCACAGTAAAAAACAAGTCTATAGAATGAGATATTAATGGAGAGTATTTCTTAATGCTTTTAGTTTTTTGAATAAAATTTTACTACTACTGCATTTTAAATTATTAAGTGCCTAAAGCCCTGGAGTAATATTTTATTGAATTTAGGGGTTCCTTAATATTTTTTACTTTTAACAGCTATACTTGTTGCATAGTGACTCTTGGGGGTTTTGAAAGACCATTTTATTCCCCAAGATACCTCCCATCTGTGAAAATGTCTCATCAGCAGAATATCCCCCTTCTGTTCTCTCCCCACCCCTTTTCCTACAAGTGACCTTAAATTCGTGCCTGCTCACTGCTTCAGCAGTTCTTGGTTCCCTGGACAGTTTGTGCTCCCTAACAAAGCCTTCTGGAGTTTTGCCCTGTGCCCATTTCACTGCCCATCAGTAGGCCTGGCCTTTCCTATCAATTCATGTCATTTCTTCACTAAAGGTTTTTATATCCTAGCCAGGTCTTGTTGACAAGGTGGAGTAGAGCCAGCATGCAATTAACTGGATAATTTAAGCTACCACCATGATTTGTGTCTATTACCTGGACGATTGACTTGCTAGAAAGTCAATACTGAAGAGATTATTAACTTGCAATTATCCAGGCAATTCAAGTCAAAGCAATGTTTTTGCTTGAATTATCCAGATAATTGCTTTGAATCTATATTTTGCTTTTCTAATTGAAAGTTAACCTTGGAAAGCGTGGCTTAAGGCAGCAAGTGGCCTTATGGACTCCAAATCAAACATTCATTCCTGGAACTTTAATTAGCAGCTGATTCATTATATTTTTATAAGGTGAATACAGCATCTAAGTTCAATTGCAAGGAGAAGGAAGGTAAAATGCCATGTATGACTCTGGATAAACATGAAGATGCATCAACTTTAATAGACTGTCATTGAAATTATGCCACCTGGCCTCTGTAATTGCCCTTGGTGAGAGCAAAAGGAGATACTATTGTATCTTCTGCAATCCTTAGTTTATAATTAATCAGATTATGACATACGTCTACTGGGTAGACTAGAAAAGTGGTTCTCTTGCCTTATTTCCAAGATTAACGTAAGCTGGAGCTGAATTGGGAAATTGCATCCAGAAGAGGTGCTCTCTTCTCTGTCTCCCTTGTTGGGCTATTCTGGAAGTTCACTCTGAGAATCACTGCATCTCTCAGCACATCTCCTTATCCTATTTTTTGTCTTCACTTGCACAAGATCTAGATTGGCAGCCCTACTCCAAGTACAGCTTAAAATCATTCAGCACTGCTGAGGTTTTCAGTCTGACAGTTTTCTTCTTTCTAAACTCTCAAGAGATGAATGTCATTGGTTCCACATATCTTTTTAAGCCAGGTGGTCTGTGGGGGCTGACCTTGGGTCCAGCGATCACTCGTGATCCAGTAAGCTGGAGTGGGCCCACAGGTTCGTGAGGTGGTTCCGAACCTTGCCCTGCACACTCATGAGCAGTGGGATGGAGAACAGGTTCTTTCAGAAGGGTGTGTGGTGGGGGGTGGCAATGACTCACTTCTATCCTCCAGAGCCCTGCCAAAGGAGCTCCGTGTATGCCCTAAGAGTATGCTGAAAAACGGCAGGATTCAGTTAGTTTCTTCTTCTCCAGATGAAGGTAATATATAACAGTCATGAATGTCAAACAAGTATTGTCTGCAATGAAAGGTAGCATTCCGGGAACTAGTAAGTGTCAAGATGCCAACATACTCTGAGTGCCCATTACATTCCAGGTGCTGCTTTGGTCATACAGCAATGAGCAAGGCAGACGATGTGCCACGGGGCGCTAAGCTGCTATGAGCAAATGAGCATATCCTACATAGGGCGAGGTCTCATAGTGAGAAGAGCAAGGGAGAAAGATAAAGCTGGATGAAGGGGCAGTAGCTGCTTGAGGTTACTCTTCAGAAGAGATAGCAGAGAAGACCTTTCTCAAGACGTGTCCTTTGAGCAGGGACCTGAAGGAAGCGTATGATTGTCTGGGGGGGAGGGGGTGCCAGACAGAAGGAAAAGCAAGTGAAAAGGGCCTCAGCTGGGCTCTAGGAATAGCAGGGAGGTCCCTGTGGCTGGAGAGCAGGGAGGTAAGGGGTGAATCATGGTAGGGGAGGTAAGGGGGGAAAGCAAGGGCCAGGCTCCTGTGGTTATTCAGCCCACCGTAAGAAGTCTGGATGTTAAGTGTGATTGCAGTGCTTTAGACAGAGAGTGACGTGAGCTCTTTTATATTTTAAAAGTATTCTCCCATTTATAGAAAATGTAAATATAAATAAATGCATAGAGATGGAATTAAATCAGCAGATATGTATAGCAAGGGGAGGATAGAGGGATTAAAAGGTAACTCCTAAGGGGTGGGGTTTTTTCCTTTCTGGAGTAATGAAAATTCTCTAATATAGATTGTGTTGATGAATGCACAGCTCTGTGATTATACCAAAACCCATTGAATGTACACGTTGGATGGAGTATATGGTATATGAATATATCTCAATAAAATTACTAAAAGAGAAAGAAAAAAAATTGCCACTGCCAAATCAGGCAGGTGTAAGCTGAAGTAGAAAAAAGTGGAAATTGTAACAGGTGTTTCACATCTTCTAAGGGAAAATAAAATAATTATGTATTACAATCTTCCAAAGACATTGCTAAAAAAGTCTCAGCAATGGACTGTATCAACTTCCTTTCTGTAACGGAAATGGTTCTTATTAAAAACATTAATCCTAAGAAAGAAAAAGAGAAAAAAAGGATTCTCAGGCTGCCATTTGGGTTATGGACAGTAGTGGGGCAGGAGGGAAGGCCTGGAGACCCTTTAAGAGGCTGTTAGGTTTTGACTAGAACCACAGTGGTGGAATTATGAAGAGCATGGTGAATTTATGGGTTCAGGATGTATGTTGATGGTAAAGGTGATAGAATTTGCTGATGGTTTGGATCTGGGGCATGAACACAATACAAACGATAAGGATTCCCAAGATGGTAGCCTGAGCAAAGAGGTCAGTGGGGGTGTCCACCGAGATGGGGAACAGTCAGGAAGCCACAGTTTTGGGTGCAGGGAATCCAGAGTCCTTTCTTGGACATGTTAATGTTAGGTTTATATTAGCCATCTAAGTGTGGACGGTGATAGATAATATATGTCTAATTCTGGTTAAAGGGAGAGACTGGCCTGGAGAAGAAGGGAGAAGATAGCTTTCAAGTGAAGCAAAGATTGAAACAGTTGTATGGAAGAGAACTGACTTTTAATGATGGCTGTTTTCAGTTTCTGAATTACCTTACCTCTTTTAGCTTATCTTTACATCTGAAAAAGTTTCCAACTTTATCATCACAAACAAGTAGCCATCCTAATTATGATACTGTAATTCCTTGCTCATGTGATAATTAGAATTCCCTGCTCATAACTGTTCCTGCCATTGTTGGTGTGGCCAGTGCTACCTTCCTTATGTCTTCTCCACCAGACGATGCATCTCTCTCTCTCTCACCTTCTTTAAAATTAGCCCAAACACTCATTTCCCACATTAATTTCATGGAATTCTGACCCATCCTTTACACTATACCCCCAGATCACTGTCTTCCATTTGTACTATAAGGATTTTCTACTTGATTCAAACAACATTGTTGAGGAATTACTACATAGCAAGCATTGTTATTTGGTTGCTTTATAAATGTTTTGGCTCTTTTTAATATCCATCACAGTACTTAGAGCAGTGTCTTGTAAGTAACACTAGTAATCACATTCATAATCCATGATGTTTAAATAGTGCTTTAATCTTTCCAGAGAGTAGGTTCATATATATTATCTCACTTAACCCTCTCAATAAACCTATGAGGGAGATTTTATTATCTCCATTTGATAGGCATTTGTATTGAATGCCTCTTCTGGCACCTGTTCTAGGAAGTAAAGAAGGTGTGAGGAGAAAGGTAGAAAACTGACACCTAGTTCCATTGGCTTACAATTTGAAATAATATTTACATTTAATTAGATAGAAAATGAGAACAAATCAAAGATACAGTTGTGAAGCAATTAGAAGTGCAGTGGCCTGTTTTATATGAGCAAACACTGTTAACTTGGAAGACAAGAAACTACATTTCCAACAGCTTTTCATACCAAAATTACAGTGATTTATAATGGTATGTGAAATAGATTGCAAGTCATAGGTTATTTTTTGTTATATATGAATATGAAAATGAGAATGAAATGCTGCTGGGAAGTGGGATTATATCATTTTATGTAAAGTATTTTTTTAATCAGTAATATAAGTACACTGAACCCAAAGACCTCTACTAGAGAGGAAAAACCTTTCTTCTCCATCAGTTTACTGTATTTGTTAAGGAGAAAAAAGCAAGTTACTCTATTTCTTTATTTTCTTTTATATAAGAACGTTCCCAAACAAAAGAACAAAAGGCTACCATAAACCTAAAACCCAAAGGGATTTTTCTCCTTGTCTTTGTCTCCTTGTTAGGGCCATGAGCACATCATTGGGTGATTACTTCCAACAAGGGTTTAGTCTCCTTTGTTAACTCAAACAATTCCTTCCTCATTAAGAAAAATTACTTGAAGAAAGAGGCACTAGTGGATTCCTTCATCTTCTATAGTAAGTTAGTTTTTAACACGTCAATGTATTATGACAAGAAATTTTTTCTGCTGCTTTTGTTCAGGGCAAATTTCTTTAGGCTAAGATATTTTCTCCCTTGACTTTAACTAGTAACTAGGAAACAAGCTGTGTAACTTTAAATAAGTCCTCTAATTTCTCAGTACTTAATTGCCCCAAATATGAAGTGTGGTGGTGGAACTGTATGCTCTCTATTCTTACTTCAAATTTTAAAATTCCCTGAGTCTACTAGCGTGCCTAATAAACTCAATATAATAATATGCCTCTCCTGTAACTTCTGATGCTTTGCAAGTTTCTGTTCTTGTCTGTGTTTTGTCCATGAGCTATCACTTGCAATCGCAAGGATTTAATTACCACATGAATATTGATTACTCCTGAATGTAGATCTCCAGTCCCAGCATTCCCCACACTGTAATTTGTAGAACACTAGTGTTCCTCAAGATATTAATAGTAATTCAGTGATAAAATGAAAAAAAAATTGGATGTAAGTTTTAGGATTCTGCTTGCTCTATCTTCCATTTGGAGATAAAGTACACAAAGCATATTAAGTACTTTGAAAAATCTTGCTGTACAGTCACCTGTTTAAACCAATGTTTTCAAAACGTGTTTGGGGTATCTGCTAACATCCTTATTCACCTATCCTCTAATGGCCCCTCTAAGTCCTTGTAAGCACAGAGCATAGACCTCCTGTTACTTGGATACAACTATCTTGAGTTAGGGTCCTTGACTCAAGTGAGTCAGTGGAGGACTATACACTATTTTTGATTTCTTAAACCACAAGTAGTTCCCCAGTCCTTTTTCCTTTCTGCAGTGAAAAATCAGCACCATGGTTCAAAATATTTAATCAATCAAAATCTGGATGATTGCTCAAGTCAGAACAATAAAAATAGAAAGTATCAGGTTGGGTGATTCAGTTTGCCCATTGAACAAATGCCACAATATTTATGATTTTCCCATGTACTTGTATGGCAAAACAAAACAAAACAAAACAAGATGTTGAGGATGTTTTGATAATGCTTAATTGAGTACTTTGGAATGTGAAAAAATAGTTGATTTGGGGGAAGCGAAATCTTTTGAAGCCTAAGTATTTCAGATGCAGTGTGAAGTTTATAAGCTAGTGTTCCTGAAGTCGCTTCACAAAGACTTAGTTTAGGCCATATAAGGAAGTAAGATGGATGATATTATTTTATGAAATCCAAGCATGCAAAATAAACTTCCTTATGACAGATCTGCTCAGCGAATAATAAAATTTCTTGTACATATTGCCAGAAATTTGGTGAATACTGTAAGTATCATGTGCTCATATATCTTATTACTTATTTAGAACTTCTCCTGAGCCTAGAGCTACTTAAACATTACTGCTCCTGTGTGAACTCTATTATTAAACAAGGTCATTCTTATCACACGTCACAATTGCAGTCTACCTTAGTTAATTGTTAATAGCTCAGACCTGTAGCTTTCGGTAACCGAGTTATCAGGTCAGTGCCATGTGGGACAGTTATTTAAAGTGAAACTAATTCCACACTCTCCTTATTCTAATCATTAAACAAGTTATCTTTTGTGGGATGATGTCAAATGTATAAATTTAAGTGTCAAGAAGACAATGAAGATGACAATAGTAGTCTCAGAAAATAGGATTTTATGTTCAAACCTTATTCACAATTGGAACTCCCAATCACATTCTATGACTTTTTTTTTTTTTTTTTTTTAGCCCTAAGGTGTTACTGTAAAGAGGTGTTACTTCATAATAGTCTCCTTGGTTCCTTAATCTCTTCAAGGAGTGATTTTTCTACAGGAGAAAATTTAGGAAAATGAGATGTCTGTGCTAGTCAGTAAGCAGAAATGAGACGTTTAAATAAGTTGTGGTTTTGTTTGTGCTAACCCAACAAATCCTGAGGCAAGTTTTGTGTTAAAGGTTAAGGTGACCAGAGGAAATAATTGACTGAATGCAAACTAACAACAACAGGAAAAGAAAGAGACATTGTTGTTGTCAAGCAAAAATCAATTTTGTTCATAAACTACAGTTTCTCTTCTCCTTCTAAAGTATATAACTAGATAATTCATCTTATTTATAATATAGGATGGGAGCTTATAATTTTTTATTTTTTATTTTTAAAGAAGCTTTAGATTACATAAATGTTACATGAAAATTACAGGGGATTCCCCTATACCCAACGCCCCTCTCTACTTTCCCCATTAACAACATCTTTCGTTAGTGTGGTACATTTGTTACAAGTGATGAACAGATATTGGAGCATTGTACTAACCAAGGGCTCTAGTTTACATTACAGTTTACACTTTGCCCCACACAATTTTATAGGTTTTGGTAAAATGTATAATGGCCTGTATCCGTCATGGCAATGTCATGTAGGAAAATTCCAATGTCCCCAAAATGCCCACTATTTGTACCTATTCTTCCCTCTTCCTGCATTTTAAAAGCATTTGTTCTTTCCATTTTTTCTACCATAGCCAAGCAGATAAATGATATGCAGATATATACACAAATTCACCAGAAGAGTGATTATCAATGAATGCTTAGTATCATGAGTATCAGTTGAGCAAATCATATGCCTGGTGTATTATATTGAAGAAGAGGGTATTGGCATTCTAAGGAGAGTGGAATTAGAAATATCAGAACCCTAATACACATTCTCTGTTCTCAAGGGAAGGGTGTGGCTTTTTCAAGAGACAGCTTTGTCTTAGTCAACCAGAGATGGTCCTGGTAAATTCACAAGGAGAAGCCTGTTCCAGGGCCAAGGTAGCACAGACCATCAGTCCTTTTGCTAAAGTCACAATTGTGTACATTTCACCAGTATAAGAAAGGACTCTGATATTTAGTATAAATAACCTGATATTCAAAGATTCAACTAAGACACTTCCCAGACTGGAAAACTGCTTGAGCCGGACCTCTAGTTAAACTGAGCAAAGCATTCCAGGTAATGTAGGATTTGACACCTCAAGATGGATGTTTGAGCCTATTCTCTTCATTTTACAAGGGAAAACTTGAGGCCAAGAGAGGTTATATGAAATGCTGGAGACCTCACAGCAAAAATAATTGTCAGCTAGGACTTTAATTACACCTTGTGAATCCAAGTACACTACTTAGCACACTTCCTCTTTTCAGATAACCAATAGGTATTTATTGTGTTTTTACAGTTAACTCTGATTCTGGAAATATATCTAAGAAATAAAACCCAAAGCAGGCATTTTTCAAAAATTCAACAACAAATAAAAATTATACAACAAAAAATAGAGTCAAATATTTATTCTATGAGTTGTAACACTCTTGAAAGCAAATCCATGTAAGTCATGACAATTTGACATGAGTAATGAAAGGAAGGAAGAATAAAGGAAATGATAAATAATCTTGCCAACTAGTTCAGTTTCTCCTTTAGTTGCCTGCTCTTTGGGATATTTGTAAGTAAGTATTTCTAACAATTTATAATCTGAGCCAGACAAGTTCAGTGAGAAGCATTACAAAGTTCCATTCCACTTTGTCTTTGACGCCATCGCTGTAAGGACTTTATGTTGATCTCTGTTGATATTTAAGAACTGCTTCAGTGATACATTCTGAAAGTTATCTTTTATTCACTATTTTTAGATATAGGGCTAGCTGTTATTCATCTTAATGTTACTAGCATTAGTCTGTAAGGAATAAATATCAGATTGACCCCCGCCCCACCCCACACACACCCTTTTAAAACTCTTCAGCTTTCTGATAACTGAATTCACTCAAATTTGGTACAATGTAATCGTAAGTATCTGCTACTGGGCCACACTTGCCTAACTACTCAAATATATTCTCCAAGTCATGCCTCTGCAAAAGGAGGTTCACAAACCTACTGGGAAACTGAGGTCAGGCTAGGGCTGAAAATTCAAGTTCCTCCAGGGCTGGAAAACACCCTGCCAAAATGAGGCTTGGTCACCAAAGCCCCTCCCTAAGATCAGCCTTAGAAAAGAACATGGTGGAAAACCTACTCTCCCAGCACCTACTTTCCATCCAGCAATCCCTTGGATTATCCCAGGAAAGGAAAGCTCTATACTCAGGTTTATAAACAGCAGACTCACTCGTCAGAGCAGAGATGTACCACAGCTGTTTGGCAGGACACCACTCAGCTTGAGATCCCAAGTCTCAACCTGTGACCAGTCTATTTAGCATTCTAAACTCAAGGGATATAACAATGGGGCCATTTTGTTTTTTCCAGTGATTGCTTTCCCCTGACACTGTTCAATAGCTTTCCTGCCCTTTAATGACAATTTGGAAAGTTTCTGAATGCTTTTAGTCATGTTAGTAAAACTAGTCCAGTTAAATTTTTCTATACAAACTTGATTCTAATCTCTTCCCACCACTGGGCAGTACTGACTTGAAGGAGATAGGCATGGTCAAACTCTTCTTTCCGAGACACCCTCTCCCTGCACTCCCTCATCCAGCCAAGTTCCTGGAGTGTGTTGGGGCTGGGAGAAAAGAGGAAAGAGAAAAAGCACTGCTTTATTGGTTGGCCACTTCAAAGGACTCACCTTGATGGTGTGGCTTCTTGTTTGGCTCATACTGACTACCTGCCAATTCTTTCTTTGTGGCAAGAGTTCGAAAACTGGCTCACCTGTGTGGCACTTGTGTAAGTTCTTCAGGGACCCATGGTACTTTTCCCTAATGTGGAAAATCCAGCTGCAGCTTGGTCTCTTTTACTCTGGTTCTTTGTCTCCCACCTCTCGCCTCTGGAAAAACTGTCTATTGTCTTCAGTCACCTTGACCCCTGGTGTTCTTATACATCTTTACCCCACCAGACTGAGAGGAGATAGCTGGCTCCAAGAATGCTGCTTTATCTTGCCTTGCTATCTCTCTCTCTAGCTCCCTTTCCCCTGCTTAACCAGCAGCTCAGCCAGTGTGATGTTCACATAGAGGAATGAGCTAGTGGTATCCCCTTCTGGAAGACATCTCCAAATTTATAAGGAATTCTCTTGGAGCTACCCTCGTTTGACTCCAGTTAGAAGGGTGAGTTCCTCCTCCTTTCCTCTCCTAGTTGGAGGATTAGAAGATGCATCTTGTCTGTGAAGTCCTGATCACATCTTCCCTTCTCTTAATATCTCAGCCTTCTTTTAAATTGCTGGGTTGAGGCACATTTCTTCACCTCTAAGTTAAGCTCTTAATACATCTAGTTCAATTTTGGGACCTCTCTACAGCATCAGGGTACTTAACACTTCTTTAGACTCAGTTTTGGGGCCCTTTAAGAATTCCTGATATCAGGAAAGGGTCCATCTAGCATAGTCAAAGGTTGGATATCAGTCCTTCTAAATGGTGATTCTAGAATTTCTAGAAAGAAGTTCTTCACAGTTAGAATCTTGTTTAAAGTGGAAAGGGCCTGGGACTTGTCTTTAGGTTGCTTGCAAGCATTAGCACTCTGGTTATTTGTTTATTTGTAGATTATATGTTTATTTTTGGAGGTTTTGGTGGTAGTAGTATTATGAAAGAAATTAAGTAAAGGGTTAAAATATTCTCCCATTTACTTCAAGCCCCTGTACCACATACCTCCCTTCTCCAACCCCAACCGTGCCTTGGCAGCTGGTACTGCATTTAGCAGCTAGAAAGAAATGATTCTGGATTGATTGCAAGCCTACTACTTCTTACATGGTAAACTCAGCTCCACTTGGGAGGAGCAATGAAATACTGATATGCTGGCACTGCCAGGGCAAACAGCTGCTAAGACCCAGATCTATGGACAGGGCTGCTCCTAGAGTGTGTGTGTGTGGGGTGGGGCTTGGGAAGAAATTTTTTTTTCATGGGGTCTCTGCCTATCTAACAAAAAATCATGGCTCAAAGTCAAATATAGTGATTTATAAGTTTATAACTAGATTTAGAATAATGGGTAGAGAATAGGTACTTCTGTATTTTATTTCACTATCAGTGCATGAGGATCCTTTTGCACTGCCATTTTGTATTCAGGCTAGGAACCCTCACTTCAAGTACTTTATTACCAAATGCACTCCTTCCGGCTGATTTCATATCTTCAACACAATAAAATGGTAGCAATGTGATTCTTTCAACTCAAAATGCCGTGACTCTTCAGAACCTGGCTGAACTGAAATGACATGAATATTCTTGCCTCTGCCTGTCGGTAACAGCCTTTATTTACTGCTGGGTACGTTGAGGTACCATTTCATTCACTGAACCACCCATGAATATTGGACTCTAATGACTTTCAAAGGTTTTTCCATTGCTTTGTTGATGATGACTCCCCATGCAAGTCTTACCCAGATAAGCAGAAGAATGTGAAAGCTAATTTGTTTTGACATATTAAACTTTCCACTGGAATTCTAGAGTGTAAACACAGGACACCGCAGCTTTCAACCATGTCTTGCCTTGAACTCTTTAGGTCACAGGCACTGTCTTCTTACAATGTAGGCCCTGCCTTCTTCACACCATCGTGGGCAGGGAGGATAATCCAGCGCAAAAGTCCATAGGCAAAGCAAGAAGAGTGGACCTATTTGTGTAAGGGATGGCAGTCCCTCCTCTGTCATGGCTTTTTAATGGCCAGGGAGAGCCCCAATTTCATCACATCCATTGGAGGCCTGAGAGGACATTGATCAGAATGGCTTGCTGTGGAGCCAAGATCTCAGAATCCCCTGAGAGGAATAGACAAGCCACTCTGGAGAATTGCTTGCGATGTGGTGTGAAGCCTGTGAAGTGATGGTGTGACTTCCTTGAGCCCATTGGCATAGGTCACCTGGGGTAAAGGAAGGCTGCTGCTGCACCGTCACTCTCAGGTGTGTACCTGAGTCCCACTCTAGGAGTATGGGTGTCTTTAACATTAGAGCTTTACATTCCCTACCATAAGAGTCTACACTAAGCCTGAGGGCTCCACATTGCTCTAATCCCCAGAAGCCCTTTCTCGCTCTGCTCTAGTCTCCTGTAGGTAAATGAATCATTTTTTCCTAAGTAGAGTCTCTAAAGACAGAAGGCTAGTCTCCTGAAAGCCTAAGTCCCCTTCAGCTGACTAAAATTTCTGAAATTTTTGAGTGAGTTGCTCATAGGGAAAACTCTAGGATAAAATGAACCTTATTTCAATATTTTGACTCTGGTCTCCAATTTTGAGGAAAGCTTCTCCTTAAGGAACTGGAGCAAACTGTATGACAAGTGAGGAATTTCCATTGTCAGGACCGATGCTTCCTATGTTTTCTTTCCCTGGCCCTCACCCTAGTTCCCACAAGGTTTTCTAAAAGGATGAGTGGTATGTGTTACCAAGCAGGAAGAAGCCTTGATCAAATGCAGTAGGGGACAAAATAGAAGCAATCCAAAAGCATCCTCTGAGAGAGAAGGATTACATATAGGCAGACCCAAAGAGAATGATCCTCAAAGTGGTTGTTCCTGAAAGGAATTTCCCAAAAGAGATTTCCAACTGGGAATGATTTCTTTTAGAGCCTTTTCCCTACCCCACCCCGACCGTAACGGTGTGTGCCCAGCACCAATCTCATCTTTGGCTTTGAAACAGGTGAGGAACCAGTGTCCTGCCTCCCGCCGGGAGGCTGTGAAGAAAGGTGGCGAAGTCTCCGGCGCCCTCTAGAGCTGGGAGCATGTTGCTAGCCCTTGACATACTTCTCTCTCAGGGACAAGAACACTGATTCAGGAGCCTTAATTTCTGGGTTGCAGGGAAAACATGTAACATTCTTTATTATAACTTTCCTCAAGATGAAGTTATTTATTTTGCTGTAACTCAAGAGAAAGAAAAGGGAAAAAATTCACAAATTTCCCAAAATTCTTCTCCCACATGATGTCAAGCCTGCTACTACTCTCCCCCCCTCCATAATGCATTTTTTTTCTTTATTAGAGAAGTTGTGGGTTTACAGAACAATCATACTTAAAATACAGGATTCCCATACACCCCTCTACTATTAACACCTGGCATTGGGGTGGAACATTTGTTACAATTGATGACAGCACATTTTTATAATTGTACTACTAACTTTAGTCCATGGTTTAACTTAGTGTCATTCCATGGATCAAAAAAAACAACGACATTTTATTCTGTTACCATATACACAATCTAGGATTTCCCCTTTAATCACATTCAGATATATATTTCAGTGCTGTTCATTGTGTTCGCAATGTTATGCTGCCATCAGCACTATCCATTACCAAAACATTTTCATCGTTCCAAATAGAACCCTAAACACACCCATGGACTTCAAGCCTGCTCCTATTCTTGAAGAAAAATAAAAAGATAGAAAGAGAGTATTTGGAAGAGATCAATTTATAGGAGGAAAAATAGGGCACCTAAAATATCAAAATAAAACTATGACTCACAAACCAGAGCTCTGGTTATCGGTGTATTATGTAAGAAATTATCAGGACCTGTTACGTAACATAGCACATAACATGAAACAACATTTATGGGAATAATTATAATCAGCTAGTCACTTAACTAATTTTTTCAGGTAATAATATTTATTTTTTGATGGAAAGTTGTTCCTTGGAATGAAAAATGATGAAGATGTTGCTGAGGTATCTGGAGTTTGTATGATATATTCAAGTGATGTAAATATTTCTCTACTTCTCTAGATATTTCATAATAATTTCTTTGAAAAACGTACTTTCAGATATCTGTTGAAAGTGTTAAGGGGAATCAGTCCTCTTTAAATTCCTACAATATAAACATAAAACTAATTGCTCTGGAATGAATAAGATGTGTTTGGGAAATGGCCCATAGGGCAGTTTGGCTGAAGCATGGAGTGGGGTAGGGACCAAAGAGTGAAGGCGAGCAGCGGATTGTCAAGAGGTCCACGTCTGAGCTGTGAAGGAGGCCTCCAGGGGAGCAGGCTGCGGGCAGCTGGGGATGTGGACCTCGAGCGAGCGTGGGAGAATGACTAGGCTGGGGATGGAGACCTGGGCTCAGCTGCAGAAAGGACAGCGAGAGAGACCACGTTCTTGATTATGAAATCAAGAAGATGAAAGGTGGTGGAAAGAACCTGGGAGACGTGCCACTTGGGGAACGTAAGGAAGATCAAGAACGACTGGCAGGGACGGTGAAGAAGCAGGGTTAGAGTGTGTGCGGAGTATGTCAAAGAAAGTATAATCAACAGGGGTAATCGTGCCACAGACTGAGGAAGGGGTAGACAGCAAAGGCCATGGGACTTGGAGACTGGGAACTTCCTGGTGACAGCGGAGCTATCCCATCAGCCAGGAGCTGAGGTGAAAGGGTTAACGTGTATCCCTTTTAAGCACAGCAGTGCCTTCCTAAATGGTTCCCCAGTGGCATCAAAGGGTGAAGGTGCTTTTCAAAAATGCAAAATGTACCACTCTAGAATAACTTGGGCACTGAAATCTCCCACTTCATGTCTAGAGTTTTCCCCTCCCAAATCTGCACATGCAAAGTGAAGAAGAGAGAGTGGTTTTGCAGTGAAATAAAACCAAGTTATTCACCAGGTTGTGGTATCCAGTCACTATGCAGAGAGAGAGGTGCTTAAGCAAAGCTAGATGTTAAATCAACTTTTTAAAATTACTGAAAACTTAAGTTCTATGTTTCATTAGAAAAATGGGAACGTGTCCCTAGAAAAAGAATACATTTCACCATAGATAAAAAATAAAAACCTAACCAAGAAAGAAGCCAAAGACTTAAACTTAAGGAAAACTAAGTAGTTAAAAAAAAAAAAAAAAGAAAGAAAGAAAGGAAAGAAAACAACAACAAAAGACAGAAAGAGAAACCCAGTACAAAAGTGCATTTTCTTGGAGGCTAAGTCTTATCTGCAATAAGCATTTTTTAAGAGCCAAACATACGCTTTAAAAGCAGTTGGCTTCTCCACTAATGTTGGGCCCTTTGTTCCCTAATGTAAATATACTAATTGTCATCTGTTTGACTAAGGTCTGATTGCACATTAAAGGGTATTTGCCGCTATTGATTTGTCATGAGCTGCAGATTTGTACGTAATTAAGAAGCTTGTTGGACTTGCACAAGAGTATTATGTGCATGTTATCTTTTTTTCCTTAAGTGGTGGTTTTCAAAATGATTTTTCCTAAAATGAGGCATTACTCTGTGAGATATAAGGCTTTTCAATAAAGCAGTATGAATATATCTTGCTAAAGAGCACTGAATGTGGTAAAGAGACTGCGTAATTAAAGAGACTGTTCTGATACAGTGTTGGGATATTTCTAAAGTTAAAAGAAGGTGTATATAAATCTTTAAAACCCTAAGATAATTATCCAATGGAAATAAACAAAAATGTACAGCTTGAAGTGAGGAAGAACTATTATCTTATATAATAATATTTTTTTATATTGTTGAATGATATAAACAAAATCATTTATATAAAAGATAATTAAGTTTTTTTTTCATCTCCAACAAGATGATTATATGATCTTTTACCATTTGGTCTTAAAATTCTTTCCAAGGTTAAGCTATAATTTCTGCTGCTAAAGAGCCTTCATATTTTTTTCTGTGTACATACATAAGTTTTTTTCCATGAGGAAAATACTAAGGAAATGCTATTTCAAATAAGAAGACTGGGGGAAGGAGGACAGCTTTCATAGTGGGAAAGTTGAAAAGAGAATCTTTCCAATCATAATGCAACCCCAGATCCAAGAGCTGAAGACCTATGCTATTGAACATTTCCTATTTAAAAACTGGTGGAATTTATCCATTGTTTAGAATCGTTGAGGTGGGTTGTGTTTAATCTGTTACTTAGCAACTGTATAAATGTAGTAAATATTTTATTATCCAGGACCCAAATAAATGTATTCCAATTCAATAGAATTCATTATAACTTAATTGGTAACAAGTACTAATCTTAGAATACTTTTTCCCCCCATTTGAGTCATAGCAACCCACACCTAAAATCAACATGGTTTTCTTGAAAGAATATATATGTTTTCTACTTATGGATACTTGTTTCCAAACTAATCATTCCCAATGATGCTAATATCGTAGTTTTTTCATCTAAGGAAGTAATTCAATGTCTTCCTACAGTGATCATGGATTCAAGCAGATTTTATTCAAATCTGAGCTTAACTAATGTGATCTTGGCCAAGTTATTTTCCTTTCTGAGTCTTTCCTATAAAATATTGATAATTATACCAGATTTAGAGTGTAGAGGTGATTAACAAAATAACAGCCTGGTCCAGTAGCTTACCATCTTTTTGCACCTTAAAACGTACCCGTGTACCTTCATAACCCCATCTTTTGATGTAAGAGCAAAGTCTTTTCTTTCAATTGACATCCACTGATGATTTCTTTTGGTCTTCCTTGAATTAACAATATTCATTATTCATTTATTGCATTAACAACAACAATGATTATTGCTAAAAATTTCCATTAAAATTTTTTAATATCATGTGATAACTTATCAAAACTTGTGAAGCAGATTGAGTGAAGAATTTGGCAATATTTCTACATTGTTTACAAACATTTTACATTTATTTCTTTCATAACTCACCTGACAAATAATCTGGAGGTGGGAGTAGAGGAGAGCAACATGTACTTGCCTTAACTAAGATGCTAAGCCATCTAACTTAGTTTTAATGATAAAACCTTTTCTTTATACACCTATATTATACTGGATTTTGTTTCGTCTAATTAAAATGCATAATGAAAATGATGAGTAGATAGTGTAGACAGCTGAGAGTGGACGGGCTCTGGCATAATGAAAATGATGAGTAGATAGTGTAGACAGCTGAGAGTGGACGGGCTCTGGCATCAGGTGACTAGCGCTACATCAGTATTTGTATAGGGAGAATGGAGAATTCCGGGTTATTCTGAGTCAACCAACAGCATATAAATTGAAGAACCTCTACAGTGTTACTTCCCTCAAACCATCTTCACATATATCTCTATCCAAGTAAACCGTACTTTAGCATTTCACATAATCTGAAGGGCTATAAATTGACCTAATTATTCCATGTTTACAGAACAATAAATCTCACCTTTTTTATTTTCTTTCGTACACACTTCACCCTCAGCGAGCAAGGTGGGAGCACAGCTTATCAGCTTCTTTCTGCTCTTCCGCGGTGGCTGTGGTGGCTGAGAGTGACTCTCCTTATGCCTGTGACCCACTTCCTAACTGTGTTGATCTGGTTCTAGAGTTTGGGAATAGCGGAGTGGGAAGCTTTGAGGCCAGGGAAAGGTGCTGGGGCCAGTGTCTGAGCACCATGAAGATCACATTTAGGATGCTCATGTTAGTGCCCAAATGACTGCCATATTTTTTATCTCTGTATCTATCAATTTCTCTCTCTCTATCTACCTACCTACCTACTTACCTACCTACCTACCTACCTACCTACCTACCTACCTACATCCATCCATCTATCTACCTATCTACCTACCTACCTACCTACATCTTTCCTTCCTTCCTTCCTTCCT